>OZ038315.1:23676367-23718593 GCA_964035775.1 Osedax frankpressi | reverse complement strand
TCTCTATATAAATATTGTATATTGTGACCTTAATTTATACCTTGTGTATTTTATGGTATATTTAGTGTATATTTTATATTTGTTTTTATAAAAATGGTGCGTTGGCAACGTATACAATATAAATAATATACCTTATATGATATTCATCATGTCCGACGAACATTGACCATTATATTTCTGGCAACATCAATGTGTAGAATATTGATAATTATGATATTTACTTCTCTTGAGATGCAAATAGACTTCACCTCACTTCTATTAATATTTCCATGACCACATTTATTTCCCTCCGACTACGCCAATCACACTACGTTAATCACACTACGCCAATCACACTACGTTAACCACACTACGTTAACCACGCTCCTCTCCCCTCTCAGATCGAGTACAATAACGGTACGATGCCAATAGTTCCTCATGTAAAGTTCGGTTTCATTCTGCTGATGATTCTGTTCCTAGCTTTGGGAATGTTCGCAATTGCGGGTTTCAAACTCTCACGCAATATCGCGGTCGGATTCGTCATCGTCTACGTGTTCTTCATGGCCTACGCCTTCATTCAGGTCAATATTAGTACATATATCTAACGGGGGAGCTAAGGGGTTATAAGTTTACGTGTTCTAGTATTATATGCGTTTTCACATATAGGTAACGATGTAAGGTCATTGTCGAATTTTTTATATAATTTGTCGAATGTCAATGTGCTCCGGTTACAGATGCATGCATGTGTATTATCTGCGTGCGGATGGGTATGTAATATAGTTATATAATATACTGATCATTAGTACCGCAAGTGAGTAATTGCAATTATAAAGTACTTAGCATCATAAGTACTTTCTAAGTACTACATGTGTAAACGATGTACTTCGCCTATAATTCATGGAGTTCGTGTAGTGTAGATGTATATCGTATGTTGTCATCGTGTATTTGAGGTCGCGTAAGGTAACGCGTGCGTTAGCTGTACACCGGACTACGATATAGTTTAAATTAACCATGCGAGGTAATAGATCTAGGAGGCTGTTGGATTTTATAGATGCGCAGTAATGACCACAAGTGACGTAGATGTTTTAGAAACCCACGCCTAACTACATAAATAAACAAGGTGCACGTTTTCAATCCTTTATTGATTACCAATTATGCAACCAGGCGTTTCTATTGATTACGTAACCTATTAACGGCTTTTAATTTGTTTATATGAACACGTCCAACTAAATCATTAATTAATTAATTTTATTGCATTTACATACATGTGACTCAGGTCAGCATTTTTATTAACACACCACTATTTTACAGGAGATCTACTGCAAAAGGAAGCTAGGAAAATATTGTTAGCCTGCCTAATGTATTTGTTATGACTACTACCCCCACTACCACCATCATTACAATTGTAAATAGCAGAACTATAAAAACCTACAACAAAAGAAAAACACGCATATATAATTTGTAAATTTTTTATTAAAATATTTAAAAACATCATTTGTTTTATTTGCATTTATTTATATGTACAAAGCATTGATCATCTAGAACGTACATCTATGTGAATTTAATAAACGGCATAGACATTTGGATCATTTGATGTGCGATGGGAATTATAAATTTATTATTAAAATACTGGTCATCGCTTAATAAAAAATAAATATACACAATAACTAATATAATAAAAACAATAAAATGGTAACACGACTTCTAGGATGATTTGAATTAGATTTAGATAGACACTAACAAAAAGCCATTAAGATAATAATATTGTCATAATCAATTAGTGATTCGAGTTGATTTCTTCATGCTAAACCATTCGACGGAGAGAGGATTTTCATTATGCGACGTGACTTCTTTCAAAGCCTACGAATTGTTATTGTCATGAATTTTACAATTATAGATATTTCATAAATAGTCATAAATGCTTTATTAAATATTAAATAAATGCTTTATTAAATATGGAAAGTATAACAAACCTTTTCAGCGATATTTCGACTGGCAAACTTAAGTATCATATAGGGCGTGTTAACATCCGATATGATCTTTGTGACTTCACCATAGTTCTATGCATGTATTATACATTAGATACATGTATATATATATATATGTATATGTATATGTATATATATATGAGATATAGAGTAGAGGCGTAAAGATGTATAATAAATAAAATAAATTTATGTAAAAGTAAATGAAATTTGTTTATTTAATCACAGTTCTTTACCAATCTCTAAGTCACTCGCTCCTATATAATTCGCTAACTAATCCACTCAATCACTTACTCATCTATTCACATATTCAATCACTCACTTACATACTTGCTCGCAGACTTACTAAATTACATTTTCACTTATAATTCATTCCAACTCACTATACTCTCTAAAAGATGTATTCTTATTTAAAAGAATAACTGTATATCTCTATATGAAAATAGCTACTCACCTGGTAAATGGAGATGAGCGATTCAATGGAGTCAGACTCATATCCCTTGATCAAGAGCAATTTGGAGTTTTTGTCGAGATGAGTGCTCAGTAATTTGGATTTCTAGAGGGTGATATGAACAATAATGAAGATAAATCGTTGAGTGGAAGTAATTGAGATGAAGATGATATTTTAATATACCATGCTATTGTAGATATTACATAATAAATGTTTGAAGAAATAGTGACATAATTAAATTCATTAGTAATACTGTAAAATTTCAAATACAAATATGTTCTGGACAAATTAAAATCTTTATATATTTTAGAGAAGAAAATTAAACGGCAAAATAATATTTTATTTTAAATTATGATTTGATATATCAACAAATTCATAAGAAACAAAATCCCTAGTATCTATTATTTAGTATTATATTATTAGCTATTGAAAAAACTATTTCTGATGATATATATTATAATCAACCTTATTTTAAACATCAGATTATATAGTGATGAACTGATTATACTTATCAATGATAGCTTTAATAATATTGGTCATTTATTTAACAAATATTTGTTTAAATTTTATATTATTTATTAAATACTATATACTATTATTGGCTAGTTAGTAAATAGTATTTACATGACTTAACTTTTAACTTTAAATTGTTTAATACTATATATTTTATATATTATATTATAATTTAAAAAATAACATCTAAAATCAATATATAATTAGTCATCTAAATTGATATCTGAACTGAACCGAAATTTGAAATAAAATCAAATTTTTCTAGATATTCGCAATTCAGGAATTTTAACTGAACCGAAGTAAAAAAAGATTTGCGATTAGAAATTTGACGTCACTAGAAGTTATAGTTGAATACAATGACATTCTATAATACGAGGGTATACACAACCTTAACCTTGATCTGCGTGACCTTGATCTGTTGATCGTGTTCAGAGTGGTTCTTAAAAGCAATGCTATCGAGTTCTTCGTCGAGTTTTGCGCGCTGTTTCTACAATTAGTGTGAGTTAGGGGTCTGGTTCTGCATGTTTTCTACTGGAAGATTGATTAAGTGAAAACTTGTTGTATATGAAATATCGCTAATTCAAATACGATTAGACAAATACAAAAATAAACTAGAATTTTAACATTAATTATAATATAATAATATAATATAATATAATATAATATAATAATATATCAAATTTGGGATTAACAATAAATGCGAGAATGAATCAACATTGAAAATGATAAAGAGAAAAAGATAACAAACAATTGTGATGTGGTAATGAATACAAACCTCTATTTTCTGTAGTTTCAATGTATCGCAGACATATGGATCCTCAACGGGGAAGGTTTTTAGCTCTTGCTCCGCTAACGATGGTGGGTAGGAGGGGCTGATGGGTCGCCGTTGGTAAGGGTGCTGTCTGACTGCCATCGTATGTGGTTTGTGTAGTTTAATCGGGACCTTAAGCACCGTCTCCGTGGCTGCTGTAATGTAGTCCTGCAATAGCGAGATCTTCTTTTCCAGACTTTTTAAAGTCTGCAAGTGGTTCATAATATATTTGTTAGAATTTATAGGAATTTATTGCAGAATTTATTGCAGAATTTATAGGAGTATTTATAAGGTTTGTAAAAGGTTGTCGAAGAATATTTTACCAGGGTTTGTAAGAAGGTTTGTTGAAGGGTTTGTAAGAAGGTTTATAAGAAGGTTTGTTGATGGGTTTGTTTATTAATTTATTTATAATTCAATCGGTTTTAAGCACTGTAAATACTGAAAAAATTGAGTTTTATCAATTGGAATTCGATACCTCTAGAAAGAGATGAAGAATTATTTCATTGGTTAATTTATCGCTAAACTGTCAACTTCTCACGTGATACATTTATAATTAAGTTAGTTATTATTTAATTTGAATTATTATAATATATTAATCTAATATATTTATTAAACAAATAAAATAATATGGATGTAAACTATAATCACAAAATTAAATCTCAGACTTAATTTTTTTAAAATATTATATTAGTGTTCATTTATTGGTTTTCTTTAAAATATATTATAAAATGATGAATTAAAATAAATATAATTGCCATAAAATAGGGTGATTAACTTTGATTAATCTTTAAGAAATTTTCATAATGGGTTTATAATATATAACTAATAATATATAGCTAATAATATATGGTTATATTTCATATGATAAATATTGTATATTGTGACCTTAATTTATACCTAGTATATACATTCTATGGTAGTATTTAGTGTATATTTTATATTTGTAAATTAGAAAACAAATTATATTATATAATATAGGTTTATAATTATAGACTTTTATATTTATAATATTATAAAGTATATATTGAACTAAATAAACTCATGTAAGTTATTCTTTATTATCTTATAAGAACACCCCTATATTATATTAAATACATTTACCAAAAACCTTTTATAAAATCAGTTTCATTTACTAATGATATTATACAGAGTAGATGTATAAAGTAGTAAAATATGTGTTTATTGTTGTGATATATTTAAATGTGTACAGAGAACTGTGTATGTATATGGAGTAAGTTTATGTTATTATAAAGGTAAACAAAGTTTACATTATATCATGATTCACTGTATTATTATATAGCTATTTTATATTTCACTTGTATATATTAAAATAACAATACAATATTTAAATAATCTACATGCTATTATGAATTTATATGATAAAGTTAAAAAAAATATTTTTTATAAAATTAAAAAAAAATATTTTAAAATAACTGATACTTAACTACTATAACTTAACTACTGATAATAATTGTATAATATTTATTAATATCTTATTATGACATTAAAAATATATTGAAATATTAATAGTATATAATATTTTTTAAATTTATAATATCAATAATTTATAAAAATAAAATGTTTTTAATAATCAATATTTGTATACAATCAACATATAAAAGTTATACTATTGTATTATTAGCATAATGGCAATAATAATTATATTTAGATAACTACTAAATATTGTATACTTTATTTATTTTATACAGGGTGTAAAAAAAATATAATTAATGATTTAATCAATAATATTGATTAACCTTAATTACTCTTCACTCTAATTTCTCTTTAAAGGTAATTTGAAATTATTTATAATTAGTATTTTATAATCAAAATATTGTATAAGTAATATTAAAAATTTATAAAAAATCCAAAAATCAGGGTACAAAAATACTCATACCTTTGAAAAATCCTGAAGAAGTAAAATATAATTTAGCTTTAATAATTCAATAAATAATTAAAAATATAATGAAATAGATTCATAAATACATAATATAATTATTTTTAGTTTAATTAAACATGAATTTCATATTCTTGAATAACATCAAAATATGAAAAGTGAAATATAAGTAAATACAGTTTTAAATAAACTATAGTTATTTAAAACAGCCCTTTTAAGAAATGACTTAATTAGATGATTATTTTTTAAATATTTAAAATAATTAATATAATTTTATTTTCTTTGTAAACAGTCAAAGGTCAATAGCCTACAGAATAGTGTTTTCAGTAAGAATACACACAAAATGTATCTTTATTTTGTACACAATTCCAATTGAGAAAAACTTTGCTTTTTTTCAATGCTTAATAGGATTTTTAGAGTTTACTAGAGGATTTTTTAGAGAATTTGTAAGAGAGTATGTAAGAGAGTTTGTAAGATAGTTTGTAAGAGGGTTTGTAAGTGGGGTTGTAAGAAGGTTTGTATGAGGGTTTGTAAAAGAGTTTGTAAGAGGGTTTGTAAGTGGGGTTGTAAGAAGGTATGTAAGAGGGTATGTAAGAGAGTTTGTAAGATAGTTTGTAAGAGGGTTTGTAAGTGAGGTTGTAAGAAGGTTTGTAAGAGGGTTTGTAAGAGAGTTTGTAAGTGGGGTTGTAAGAAGGTTTGTAAGAGGGTTTGTAAGAGAGTTTGTAAGAGGGTTTGTAAGAGGGTTTGTAAGTGGGGTTGTAAGAAGGTTTGTAAGAGGGTTTGTAAGAGAGTTTGTAAGAGGGTTTGTAAGAGGGTTTTTAAGTGGTGTTGTAAGAAGGTTTGTAAGAGGGTATGTAAGAGAGTTTGTAAGAGGGTTTGTAAGAGGGTTTGTAAGTGGAGTTGTAAGAAGGTTTGTAAGAAAGTTTGTAAGAGAGTTTGTAAGAGGGTTTGTAAGAAGGTTTGTAAGAGGGTTTGTAAGAGAGTTTGTAAGAGGGGTTGTAAGAGGGTTTGTAAGAGGGTTTGTAAGTGGGGTTGTAATAAGGTTTGTAATTGGGTTTGTAAGAGGGTTTGTAAATGGGTTTGTAAGTGGGGTTGTAAGAAGGTTTGTAAGAGGGTTTGTAAGAGAGTTTGTAAGAGGGGTTGTAAGAGGGTTTGTAAGAGGGTTTGTAAGTGGGGTTGTAATAAGGTTTGTAATTGGGTTTGTAAGAGGGTTTGTAAGTGGGTTTGTAAGTGGGGGTGTAAGAAGGTTTGTGGGAGGGTTTGTAAGAGGGTTTGTAAGAGAGATTGTAAGAGGGTTTGTAAATTCTAACCTTCATTCATTATAGAAAAATGAATGTAAAAAATGAATGTAGACATAAAAACATTTAGATTGTCAAATATGGTTTACTAAACATATATTGTGTAAACATCAATTACAGTGAAGTATTGCACTGAAGATTGGAGTTTGTGAAATGATCTATTGTGTTACACAGCCTAGAGATGTTGCACTATAGAATGTATCCAACCTTGATGTGGTCGGCTCTCTCATCATCGGATACACTGGAGTCTCCTTCCAGTCGTGAAATGATAACCTGGTAGGTGAAGGAGGGTTTGCAATGCTTTATTTATACTTCAAGAGCTAATAGTAATTTGTCGATCGATCGGAATCAGATAATAACACTTGGTGCGTTATCTCTTGCTTATTATGACCATTTGGACAATTGATTTATCAATTAGTTTAATAATAATTTATCTAATAGTTTATCGATTTATCTAACAATTGTTCTATCTATGTCTATCAATATTCAATACATTCATCAACCAATTAGTGTAGAAATTAATCTATAAATTAGTTTATAAATTGGTCTATCAATAATCTGTCCTTTGCATTATATATTTAAAGTTAAGATAAGATATACACACTTTTTGCTGGTTGATATATGCGTCCATAAGATTCACCTTCTTGATGTGAAGGTCATCGCTGGGGGAAATCTTTTGAATGTTTTCCTAGAAACAAAAGAGAGGTGAGGAGGCGTAATGAATGGTAGACATGCCGTGATATGTAGTCATGGGTTGGGAAAGAATTGGAAGAATGGTAACGGGGGCAATATTTAACAGTTAATTTACAAGTGAATATGTACAGCTGAATGTGTATCATAAGTTTGCTTTGATGATATTTAATCAGCCGGTTTGTGCGAGTGTAAAAGTGAGGAACACTTCATATTAGCTGAATGTGTATCATAAGTTTGCTTTGATGATATTTAATCAGCCGGTTTGTGCGAGTGTAAAAGTGAGGAACACTTCATATTTTTTTTTTAATTTCACTAAATATTGATAAATATTCATTTGCTAAATATATTTCACAAATATACATGTCATTATTATTGTAAGCAAGTTCAGTAGATATCTGATTTGGAGAAAAATCTGTATTTATTTACTAACACAATTTTTTAAAGTTATAACATTTTATTGAACATTTTAAGATTCTTTTTAATTGATAAAATAATTTTTGTAGAATAAATTAGTTTCAAAGATATGATATCAATAAAATATACTTTTTTTTATCATATTTTATAATATTATTAATATACAAATATATTTGATTGATACAAATATAATTAATACAAATAAGATATATTGAAATCTATATAATATTATATGAATTAGTATCTTTAATAAAAAATAATTCTAAAATAAGTAATATGCAATATGCAATATATTGTAAATATATATAAGATAAATGTACAAAAGAAAATAGATTATGTAAATATTACAAATAATAATTATTTCAACATCAAATTATCCGGGAAAATTTCCAGGTTATTTTTAGATTTTTAAAAACAAAATAAAAATAAATTGTATTTGTTTAAATTTTGTATATAATAAGATTATATAATAGTTCCAAAATTTGGTTTATTGGAATAATTAATTTTTAATAAAAATTAATTATATTTATATATTTATTAAATAACAAATAACAAAACATCTTAAATGACCTAGATAGTTTCTGTGTTGATGTTTAAAATATATATTATGTAAAAATTTCATATTGCGATAAATTCAAAGCACTATTAAACTCTAAATCAAATAAATAATATTTTTTTATGAAAACAATTCAATTCAATTCAATCTGAATAAAAGCTATTATTCTACATAGAATGACAAAGGTTAAATGAATGCACTTTTCATTTGATGATGCTCTCAAATAAAGCAATAATCAATATAATGTTGAATAATAAAGATCAAATATATTTTATTGTATTTTAATTATATTTTAGATATTTTTATATTCAATAATTTTTATATTCAATAATTTTTTATAATAATTTATAATCATTAATTATCAATTATCATCTAAGAAGACTCATTTCCTAGCTTATTTATAATACTATGAACGAGGTACATCTAATATAATGACTCAGTTATCCTCCGACTCAATTACTCAGTTGAACTATAACCCTATTACTCAGTTGACCTCTAACCTTATGAATCAGGGCAGGAGTGGACCGTACATTCACTATTGTTAATTTCTCCTTCGGTGGAATGCCTAGTCTGTCTTTTACAGAAATTGCCTGAAATCGAAGAGTTTACTTATGAGGTAACTAGCTATTCAGGCAATGGTGGAAAAGGGCCGAGAAGTCCAAGTGTGGAAAGACCTACCTTATCATTGGATGCATCTTCGACTACATTTTCCAACGGATACTTCTGAAAGGATTGGAAGTTTACTTTGAATGAGGTTAAACTATTTATTAATTATTACTTTTACATAAACCATAAGATCTTAAAAGTATTTCAAAAGCTTAACTATTACGTAATTGTGAGATTATCAAAATAATATTAGGAATAATAATGCAATATTAATTTATATATAAACTTATATAATTAATAGATATTAAACAGAATAGAAAGTATTAATAATGTGAAGCTATGGATTTATCGAAAAGCGTCTAAAGTACTTTCAAATAGATGTTCGCAGAATGATTTACAAACCGTATTATGGAAAATGAAATTAAAAAATAACTACAATAATAATAATTATCATTAATTATTAAGCATTCGAGGATAAAGGCAACGACATTGTAAGTAGATAGCGACGAGCGAAAACCTGATTGTCTGCGAGTTTCTGATCGCTGGAGGGCAACAGCGGAGCAACGGGGGTGACCCCGGGTGTCGAGGTCGAATTGTGCCAAAACACGCGGATAAAGCGATTGTTGAAGACGGGCGTAGGGCAATGGTAGGCTGCAGAGGCTTCGTCGTTGGAAGAGAAAGTGATCAGACAGGCGTCGGTGTCTCCTTTGAAGTTAATCTGAGAGAAGGGTGTAGGTTCTACGTATAATGGGTGTTAGAATGTATTAAGTTGGGTATAAAATAGAAATTAAAATTCATTATTTATTATATTCAAATTATTTATTACTTCATCTATTCATATTATAATTACATCAACACATTAAATGATATTTATCAATTATGACTTTTACTTCTAAAAGAAGTACAATAATTCAGGTCTAAAAGCGTGCTTTATAAATATATATTGTATAATTATATTTTTAGAATTATTATATAATTTTCTAATCTATTTTAAATTATATATATATGCTAATATTATTTTACTAGTATAATAAATATTAATTATATTATAAGTATATATAATTATATATGAATACATTTTTTACTTGCTTATTTAATAACTAATGAAATACAATTCAATATTTAATAATTCACATAAAATATTTTATTTCATTTCAAATTCAATTTACACAAAATATATTTTTAAAGAATTTCATCAATTTAATATCCATAATTCATTCAATAATGCATTAAATTAAATTAAATATTCAGATACTATAAATAATATATTAATAGATAATATAACTATATTTTTAAATTTTATATCCAATATAATCAAAGATATTATTCTATTGATGTTTTCAATAGGAAAATATTTTGTTATGTTATTTTTTCATATAATAAAAAATTTAACAATATTGTAGATCAATATTATATCATGGTTTTAAATATTATATTGATTAAATTAATATCGACCGAGTTATGGGTATTTTGTTATTATTTTCCCTATTAAATACATGTAAAAATCTATTTATAGATGCACTATATTTCATATCCTTAATATAAAGAAATGAGTTGTTACCTGTAGGTTTTGAATTGTGCCGAATTGGCAGAAATGTTCGTTGACTTTTGTGATTGTGTTGAACGCCGGGGGGATTTTACGGACCTCAAGTGTGGTGTTTGTACGATTCAATGGAGCCCTCTGCAGACCTTATGGGGGGAGTACAAATAAAGGTTTCATAACTATTGTAGACTAAATAATAATAATATATAAGATAAGACAATAGCTTGAATCCTAAAACAAATACATTTTTATATATACATATGTATACATGTGTGTTTAAATAACAATACATATTGTTATTAAAGATTTGTTACCTTGTTTTCCAAGTCTATTGTAGTCAAACGGCTTTTTCTTGTTAAAGTTCTTATTGAGTCTATTCCTGAGGTCTAGTTGAGTAGTGCTGATACCCGGAGCCTCCGGGTTATATGCTTCCATTGTGACACTTCCGACTATAGGCAAGAGTTCTATTACGACATAATAGTTAGATCAACTTGAAGGCAGAATTACGCCAAGAGTTTAACAGAGAATACTTAAGGCAACTTACTTTGTGAACTCATAATCGGTTGTTGCACGTGATTATTGTTTTCATTTGTTTGAACACTGAAACGTTAATAAATTTCATCGAAAAAGAAAGTATTTACAAAATATATCAATTTAAATTCGAAATAAACGCTACAAATAAATAATAAATTTAAAGTCAATATTTACAACGAGTTTGTGTGAAGGTATAATTTGCAGTGAAATCAAGAAAATGCATACAATAATTTAAAACTTAAGTTTATCAGTTTATGGGTATCAATATATATATATATATAATTATAAACTACTAACAATTGAGTTTGTATCATATTTCCACTGGCGTCTAACATGATGGGAGGTTGGTTTGCTGATGGGGATACAATGTATTAATGTTATAATCTAAAATAATCATTATCAATTATCGTAAACAAATGATTTTTAAAAATTAATACAAATATAATATGACCATAAACTTTCAAATTCTGATATAGAATTCAGGCAAAAGTTACTATGACAACGGTAAATACAAACGGATGTTTTGATAATTTACATCGTCAACTATCACAGGATCATTGCCGTGGTCAAACTTGCACAGGTCTCCTAGGAGGCAGAAACCTTTTTCTAAAGGTTAAGGACATCATTGTAAGTAAGATAATTCTCAAGGAAAAATATTCTATGATACATTATAGCAACTTTTTTGTATAAATAATGAATCTATCCATTAAATAGATTAATTTGTAAAAAGAAACATTAAAATTGTGAAATTCTTTTTATAATAATATCTAACCATCATAATCTTTACATCGTAACTTAACAACTTTTGGTTCAACTTTAGAAACTGTTTAATAAAATGTTTATATCAATAAATTGATTAATACATAATTGTACAATTATCAAAATTAAAATTAAATTAGTAACTTGGAATTTTGATGATTATTTCTAAATCATAAAAAAGATTCTAATTAATTAACTTTTTTTATAAATAACCTTAATTGTTTATAAGTAATATAATAATGAATTACAATAAATTGATTAAAATTTATTTCTATAATATAAAATTATATTATTTGAAAAATATCCAATATAAATAAAAGAAATTATACAATAATTAAATTATTATCTAGTTTTTTATTATAAATTAATATAGTATAATATTTACAAATTTTAAATTATAATAAAATACGTCATATAATATCTATTTATAATGAAATTAAAATGTCATACTGCATAACAATAATTTAATTTATATAAATTATTGGATAACAATCATATCATATCATAATTTGTTAAGATATATATGTAAAAATCATATATTTAATATTATTATTAAATGATAATTGAATATCAATTCATTTGTATTATATATCATTAAATGTTCAAGATAGAAACCATCGTTAGTTGGAACTCTCTTGAGTTCTGGCGTCAAAGATCTTTGCCTCTTTCTCTATGTAATAATATAAATATAGTGGTGTTAGAAATACATTAATAATATATAGATATTTTAACAGATACATTTAACTAAAGAATTAACAATTTGAATCCAAATTCATTGAATTTAATATTCAAAAATTAATATTTAAATAGTCATTTTATTTATTTATCCTACTTTTATAAAAATTAATATATCATTTCAGAAAACACAGTTATGTAATAGTTTTGTATAATACTTTGAAAATAAAAAGTTATATAAAAAACTATATAATCATAAAAAATTAAAATACCTGGATTATTACACAATATAAAATCACATGGAACGTTTGCTGGGTATACCATATAGTTACAATATAACATAATAATAACACATCCTATAAATAGATTGGCTTCGAATACGAACACTGAAAAAAAACAAATTAATTTCATATTTGAAATTTATTCAATTTAAAATAATCACTAGTGTATCTATTAATGGCAATACCACTGCACTTGTCTACAGTATAATGAGTATGCATTACTATTGTTGACCATATGTATAATGATGACAATTTCTGAACAGCTTATATTGTTTATTTATTATTATTTAATTTTGTATATAAATAATATTGTTAATAATTTATTACATATAACTATTTATTTAGTAAATTTATATTAGAAATATTTACTAATATTACTTAAAATATCATTATTAAAATATTATTTCATAACAATATTCTATTGTATTATGTACAATATAGGGTATAATAATGCGACAACTATGTGAAAATACTACAAGATATTAGATATAAGTAATTTATTAGAATTGGTATCATAAAATAGTAAAACATTTATTTCAATAGAAATTATGCTATTAATTAAAATATGAAAGTGTATTACTAATTAAATGTTTTTCTATCAAAACAATATTCTTTGTAAATTGGACATTGAAATATTTCACAAAGAAACTGTTTATGTTAAATGTTTATATAATTAATTAAATCGAATATATTTCGATATTAACGGTAATTGTTCTACTAATATACATACTAATTAATTATTTATGTCAATATGTACTAAACTACTCAAAAAAAAAGATATTCATTCTTTTCAAGTCTTCTATAAAATCAAATAAACTTCACGAATGGATTACTATTTAAAGTAAATATAAATTTTTAAAATTATTATAAATAACTTATGGATTAATATATTTTTTAATAATAAGTTAATATAATAAGATATTGAATTGAGTAAATAAATATACTTTAAATTGGTATTTACATAAATGAATTATTATATAATTGATTTTATAATAATACATATGATATCTCATTTTATATATAAATAATATTTATAATGATACATTATAATATACGTATATAATACATTTTATATATTTAATTTATTTAATATTTTCAAATTTAAATAAATGCTTATTTATATATTTATTAATTCTACCAGTTAAAGTGGCAGAATACATGTGACAATTATATATATGACACAACATATAGATATGTTTAAATAATGAATATAACAAATATAATAAATATAGAAACTAATCTGAATTACCAGTTTCAATTTAAATTTTATTAATATATTCTAACAAATATAATAATAATAATATATTATAATTACATATAAGAATTACATTTAAATATTATTTAATATAAATATATTTATTTATATTAATTTTATATTTATTTATATAAAGTTTGAGTTTTAAATTAAATAGCATTTGATTGTTTTAAATAATTGTTTTCAAAAATAGAGAGTTTGAACACAGTTCAAAAAGCACGAGTCCAAAGTTTATAGTAGAATTTGCAAACTAATTTATTTGAATCTTAGACAGTATAAACATTAACTCCGTTAGTTTTTTTTTGAATTACATTAATTGTATACAAATGTAATATAAATATATAGTGGGTAATTATGTATAATAGGTTATTGCAATATAGTCATTAATATTTATATTTACTATATGTATACTTATTATTATATAAAAATATAATAAAATCAAAATAATATTCATATTCTACATAAGGTTATAAAAATGTTCATAAATAATGTATTGTGTTGATATATCAAATATTATGAACTTAAATAGAAATTTTATATTCAAATAATTTGTAAAAAATGTAAAAAAATAGATAAAGTTACACATTTTAGTAAACTATTTATAAAATATATAAATTAAACTTGTTGAATTGCATTATTATCTTAATTATTATCTTGCATATATTAATTATTATTTTACATATCTCTAAATACTTTATATATATTATATTCGATATAGTATATGTTTGTTAATAAAACATCATTTAGAATTCAGTTTGTTCAGGTTTTAGGCTACAGAAATGTATGCAGGAAACTACAAACAGCGCAAACATGAACAATCTAAAACAATATGCTCTAAGGATATAAACAAATGAAGACAAGATAAAAGCCACGTACATATCTGTGTCTCCGGCTTCGCCTGTAGTCGGAATGGGGGAATCGTTTCTGTAATCGACGATTAGTTGGCTCTTAATTGCAAGACTACACCTAAGGGCCAAACGAAACCAAGCTGAGCTATAGCCGATACAGCAAAAAGCGAATATCAAACAGTAGAATCTATACGGGTGCAGCGATCTGTAAAAAAACCCATCCGAGGCTACGAAGACCTAATATATTGTTCAGTGAAATGACTTACCACGGGGCTGTAACGGGAATGGTGATTCAATCGATCCGTTCGTTTATCCGCGTTCCTGCCGTCGTTATTTCTACTATCGATGTTTCGAGTGGAATCGCTTCTGCTGTCGTTGCTTCGAGTTGTGTCGAGTCTGCCGTCGTTCTTTCGTATGGTTTCGCTTCTGTTGTCTGTGTTGCGCGTGGAATCACTTCTGTTGTCTGTGTTGCGCGTGGAATCGCTTCTGCTGTCTACTGTGCGAGCGGAGTCGCCTCTACTCTCCGCGACTCTGTCTCCGCGTGTTGTTTCACCCCGGCTGTCATTGTAAATCCTCGGTGAATAGCGTCGTCTCCTCCTGGTATTCGACCTGCGTTCAATAATTATATAACAACTATGGAATGAAAAGCAGCGATTCAAAAATTACAATGTATTCAAATAATCATCATCTTTGCACGATCGGCATAAGAGAACTGTATAAATTTGAACTACAAAACAGTCAATTGAAGTTTTAACATCTTGATTGTCTATACTCTCGAGTTACTTATAGGGTAAGCAAACCCCCGTAAACAGACCTGTATGGGCTGTGACGATTTGACCTGGCTTCACTCCGTTCCTCATCCTGCGAGATCATTTTAATTCTTAATAGTAGGAAATTGTCGATCTAACTACATAAATAGAAAACCTAAATAATATTCATAGAAACTATCTACTAGTAATTCTGGATAACTGATATCAACTAATATTTTATCTTACCAAAATTCATTGTTTTGTAGTCTATATGATTATCAAATGATTAAATTTATTAATAGAATTATTTACATTATACTTTTATGTTATAAAAATCTATTAATAATATATAAGTATAAAGTAAATTTATAAGCAATCTGAAATACACGAATGGGATAGAAAAGCGAGAATGACCAGAATGAAGTTGAAAGGTACCGATAGAAAGAGAGAGAAACAGAGAGTGAGAAATAACTAACAGACCGAGGTCGTTCACTCGCCCGTTTTATCGACGTATCGGAGACTCGAACGCCAGTCGAACTGTACGAGCTTTGAGTGGATAGCGCCAAAAGCGCCTCCTGTACATTGTGCAACTTTTTGGGCGGCAGCGTCTGCACCGGTACGGGGCGTTGAGCCGAAGTCGGAGCCGCGACTACGATATCCTTCTTAACGACGACGACGGCGGCGACGGGTTGGTTGGCGACGTTGGCGTGAACTTTACCGGCGTTGCGAACGTTCGCCGGCTTCGACGGCCTCTTAACGGACGCGACGTCGTCTTCGTCGGAATACGAGGCCGCCGACTCCTCGGAGTCGAACGCGGACGCCGATTCGTAGCTCGAAAACGAGTTTCGGCGTTTGCTGCGGCGTCGAATCCTGCGGGCGTCCTCGACGCCGCGCCTTTTCGCCGGCATGCCGATCTCCGCCTCCTCGTCGTCGGTGATGTCGCCGAGGACCGACGTATCGACGATCTGCGGTTCGTCGCGTATCTGCCTTCGTTTCAGCGCTGCGCCGCCGCCAGGTGGCAGTCTGTGAGCGGGTACTCGCGACGAGGACGCGATCGCGCCGACGATCGGCGGCAGCACTCCGGATTTCGCTTCGGTGATGTATTTGCCCGATTCGAGCGCATCGAACATCGCATCAAGAAACGACGTCGTATCTACGGTAATATGTGTATAAGTCGATGTGTATTTGAAATTATATATATAATTTTAGTTTTCAGTATGCATTGAATTTAAAATCAGCAAAATTTGATATTTTGATAAAATTATTTTTAGTAACATATAAAAAAAATTTTAACTTATTTTTTCAATTCTACATATCTATTATATATTAGATTCAGATCGTAGAATTAAAATATGTTAGTCATAAATATAGTATATAAATAATTTATAGTTTTGTACTAACAATTCAATGGTGAATATTAATTAGGATAGTAAATTATACTAAAAAATGCAAACATTTTTTCATATAGAATTGAAGTGAAAGAGTCTAGTAAAGTAGAGAATTAAAATAGTAACAAGTGTAAGTATTCTAACCTTTTGCGAGGAATACTTGCAATTGTTTAGCACACACAGAGAATAAGTCTTCGCGGGGCTTATCCTTACTGACCAAAGCAATGATATACTTGCACAGAATTTCCGGATTAGCGTCACATCTGTTTGATAATTGAATTTAAAAAATGTATTTATTTATTTTTAATTTATTAAGTTAATCAAGTGTATCAAGTTTAATCTACTGACTTTATAAATCAATAAATAGCGTAATACCAAAAATATAAAAATAAATATAATATAAAATAAAATAACAATATAATATAGTATTAATATAATAATAAATAAAATATTGATTTATTATGAATATTATTTAAAGTTACAACACTATTTTTATTTTAAATTAAAGGATATTTATAATGATTATATATACTACTTACATAGATAATAATTTAATTGCAATCCAATTTCTAAATGAATTGATATCTTCAATCAACATAATACTAAAGAGAATATATTATGAAAAATGTGTTGCAATTTAAATTATATTTTAATTATATTGCTAAATGTAATAGAAAATTCTTCATAAAAACAAATGGTGTCACCACGTGACATTCAATAATCATAACTCAAAAACCAAGACCTTTGTAAACTATATTCTTGTATATATACTTATACCAGCTGTATACTAAGAAATTATATACTAAACAATTATAAATATTATTTGACATATATAATAGATATTATCTGAATATAAATAAGTTTAAATAAAATTTAAATTTAAATTTAAATTGAAGGATCAAATTGTACTAAATATAAATGCATAATGCATACTAGCAACGCTCGGTTAATAATATATTGTAAATAATAATACACTGTATAATATTTAGTGTATATATACAATATAGAGTGATATTTAAAGTTTAATTTATAAATTAAATATTATTATACTAATAATTAATAAATAAGATGGTGTTTTCTATATATATATATATATATTATGATATTATATTTAGCCTATTTTAATTTGCTATATATAATATAGATTACATGTACAGCTGTTAGCAGAAACAGGTTATTTAGCTTAACAGATAAAAGATAAAATATGTGTAAATTGAAATATATTTTAAAAGATCGGAACAATTCCGAAAGTACTTTTCAGAATCCTCAAACTAGTTTCCATTTCAAAATAATTTGCATATAAACATTAAATTAATATTTTTTAAAAATATAAATATTGAAATCTGTATCTAATTTATCTTTAATTTTCCTTGACTGTTTCGTAAATAAGGCAAATTGAATGTCAGACTGATGGTATATAATAGGAGAAGGTATATTTTGATATAGTTATTTGTTACTAGTAGCAAATGGTAGAATTCGTAAATGGATAAAATTGAAGAAATTGCATAGGTATAATTTCATACTTTGATGGAAAAAACGGGTTTTTTAGTACACACACACACACACACACACACATATATATATATATATATATATATATATATATATATATATATATATATATATATATACACGCTATAATCTAATTATAACACTTACGCTATCTGGTTGAAGGTTAGTGACGCTTATGCCTAATTCCTGTTTTCATTATACCATTATTTTCATCTCTATGGTGTATATTATAAATAAACCTAAATGCAGGGTGTTGTAGTGAAATTCCAATAATTTATTATAATAGAAAATAAATTATATAGCAGATATGTCAGTAATCTAAGTTCGACAATACTTTACTATTAAGTTCTATTATTATTGGCTCTAGGAATTTAATGGGAATTGAAGTTTGAAACATTAACATGTGTATGTATTATGATGTGTTATCATTTAGAGTAATTCAATCAGGTTTAGGTAAATAATGAGAGGTACAGCATAATTTTGGTCAATAAATAAAAAAATGTGTAGGATAGAGTTTAGCGAGTTTAAAATATGGACAAAACGGTCGGGTCACATATATTGTTTTAATCAGTTATGAGCTTCAATATTATTATAATTTGAATAGTATTGGCATATGACTGAATACTTATAGAATTATATCGTGAGATGATTTTGAAAATATGAGATATATGCGTTAAAGAAGATTGTTTATGTTACGTTCATGTTAGGTACTTAATAGTATCATTACGTATTGTAGAGTGAGAAGAACCAATTACAATACTGTTATATTAGTTAATAACATTTATATATGTTATTATATATATATATATAAATTAATTATATAGTAGTAATAGTTTTGTATGATGATAAGCATTTAAAGAAATACCTCTTAAACCACAAGTCGGTGTTCAACCGGCTTTTATTTGTATACATATATTATATCTTGAGATATAACAGGTATATTCTATGGAAATATGGTTATTTTAATAATCTTAAAAACTATATAAAGAATATAAAGATGATTTACAATGCGTCATCGGCTATTTTTTAAATAAATAAAATCTCTTTTTTATTGAAGTTATTATCGATTTCTTCGTCCAAAATGACATACGGTGATAACACTATGTCATTATTAATCTAATATATTAATAATGGTTAAAAGTAGAGTATCTTTACTTGATTGTGATATGAAAAAAATATGTTATTTTATATAGTAGTTGATAATATTGGAACATATTAAAGTATGCATACTCTATTTATTATTAAATCAATTATATTGCCAGCAATATATGTAGATTAAAATGAAGATAACATGAAGATAAAATGAATTAATATCCAGTAGTTCATTTCATTGTTAGTTGATAATTACATTAGATATATTCATTTCGATATTGAGTTATATATAACTATGGTGAATTTTAATTAATTAAAGTATTGTCCAGTAGTTCATTGTATTATTATCTGATAATGACATTACATTCACTTAGATATTGAGTTATAACTGATTTTCTATAATTCTGATAACCAGATATGAAAATTATTTATTTTCTTTTTATGCTATTGTGGCTAGAATTATTTGTATGCATTTCTATTAATCATAGATTTCTAATTATAAATCTAAGTTATTAATAGTTCATTTATAGTTTCTATAAATAGAAATATGAAATTCTCATTGCTAATGTCTACAATATTTTATTGGTAATAATTAATATACTTCAAGTCCATCAATGTACTATTATTCAAAATTATAAATCTATGCGTCAGTTTAATAGTCTCTATAAACAGTAGTAGTATCGAATGAGAAAATGTTGTCTATGAAATTTTCTAAATTATAATCAATTAAATGTATTTTTCTAATACAACCATTAAAATATAAATATTCAAAATAGAGCAATCAATTATTTTATATATGAAATACAGTTGTAAATTAATTATATTTTAATACTTTTTTAAAGTTTAATAAGAAATTTGACATATTGTATATTATTACTCATTCTTCATAAATAAAATTGAAATTCGCGATAACTTTAATAATATATTATCTATAGGTCTACATATAACAAAAAAATATATATTTAAAAAGTAAGATTATAAAAAAAGAAAATTATAAATATATGGTTCTAATTATATTGATTAATGTTTTATAAATATTATGATTACATTTTTTAAATGTTTATATTATTTATTATAAAGTTTATATATGTATATATATAATTATGTAGTTATGTAGTTATGTAGTTAAGCTATACTTACTATCTATATTGATGATTATATATTGTTAATACTAAAAAATAAATTTATACTTACTTGATAAGTAATAATAGTTGATGATTATAAACTAAAACTAAAAATTTTATATATAAATATTATTATACTTTTATTTACAATAACTTATTAATAATTAAATTATATAACATTAATTTTAGTAATTGATTATTATAATTAGTATTTAATATCACCTCGCATATATTTGTACAGTTTAAACATATTTTTCATTACATTTTTATACCGCAAAAAAACATGTTCTTCTTAAATAAGGTTTAATAAGATTTATAAAAACGTAAATATTGAAATATATTATATATTACCAATATTATTATTTATTTCATATTATGAATACACCATATTCCAATGCAATAGTCATACTACAGGTATTGTGATTCTTATGGAATATTCTAAGTATTCTAGCTTTGATATGTATTTAATTAATGGTATGTACTCAAAAATAATGTATAGGAATTTAATATATATTTAAATATATTATAATAATATTGATATTAAAATAAATTATTTAATGATTGATTGTTCTATCATCCTTGTTAAAAAATGATAACTATGCAGGATTTTATATTAAAATCAGAATTTTTAGAATCATGTCTAAATGATAACAAATTTGATATATACAATTGAATAATATTCTTTTAATAGTTTAATTTAAAAATAGTTTTAAAATATCTATGCTATTCTTTACAAGCATATTATGATTAATTATATCCTTTATATTATGATTTAAATATATCCTATATATTTGAATATATTTCTCGTATGCGAGTATTTAAATTTTAAATATATTAATTTTACTATATAGATTGAATATATTTGCTCTGTATAATTAAATATATATATTCAAGTTATATTTAAATTTATGACGTCATGTGAAATCAATATATAAATATTATATAACTATAGGTCCTATATTCTTAAATCTATAGTGATTATTTTTAATTTAACATATAAGTTATTTTTTTACAGGCGAAAAATTTTATATAAATTTGTATTATGGTTGTATTTTTGTATTAATAAAAATCTATTCTATAAATAAACGTTAACATAAAGGCATCGGCTAGAGAGGGAGTTAACTGTAACACCTTTAATATATAGAGTAATGACCACGTCCAAGACTCCCGTCACGATCTTAGCAAATAAATCTGTTTTCTTATTTAAATCCACTCCTTCAATATAATTTAATTTTATATTTACAATCAAATAAATCTTTATATAGCATATAATTAATAATACATATTATATATACTAATATGGATAAACAATACTATTATAAGAATACTGTATTATATATAATAGATTGTACCCAATCAACAATATATAATATTATTATAGTATTTATTTATTAAAAAAATAAATATATTATTTATGATAAAATTGTAAATCTAAGTCTCAAGCTAATGCCTAAAATATATTTTAAATAAATATAATATGTTATATTATGCATATAATATTAATTAAATTATTAATCAATATTATTTAAATCATAATAATTATTAATAATTTAGAATAACTAATAATCTAATATACAAATACTTTTATAAAATTGCAAGAGATTTATTTTAATATTTTAAATATTATTGTTATATTATAATAGAAATAAAATATATGAATAATTATTAAAATAATTAAATATAACATATAGGTTCGATTTTTTTGTTCTTCCGGTTTATATATTTTATTGGTTCTTATGGTTCTTACATTTTGTTCTTAGCATTTCTTACTAATATGTTTATAAGAATTTGTGGTAAACCTATAAATTATAATAAAATAAATGTATTAGATTTTAATTTGATTTCATAATTATTTTTATATAAAATATAATATAAATTATAATATATACTATAATTTATAATAATTATTTATCATCTAATGATAGATCAACTATATCTTTTATTGTAAATGCTTTACTTTGTCTTGAATCGCAATAATGTCTATGATTAAGGTTACACTAGATACCAATTGGTATCTAATAGGAAGTTTAATCTAATCTTTTTGATGAAGTATATAATAGAATATTGTATTTTAAATCATTTGTAGATCGTTAACAAATATCATAGTAATATTCACTATATTAAATATGATAGTAAATATTAATATTAAATATTCTAGTATTATTAAGTATATCGCATTTTATTCAATTACTCATTTTTTAAATTTAATATGCAATTATCTATGCAATCATTATTAGAATTATATAATTCAGAAATTGCATGCATATTATAATCACAATCTTTATATGGAAATATGTATTATATATGAATATATTTATGGATTTAATATTTACATTATTAAGTCATTATATCATTCAAATAATCGTTTATATTTCAAAATTCCTTTTATTTAAGGTTTGATAATATTATTTAAAAATACAAAATCACAATATCAAAAAATATTAAAATATTTCGTTTTAAAATATCATATATTTTACGAAAATGAAAATTAACATTATTTGTAGCCCTAATCTATAGTACATATCGCTCAATAATTATTCAAATAAAAACGTATACATTTTACATTTTTTTCCTGGATTTCTATTTAATATACTTAATCCTTTTTATTTAATTGAACCACAATAAATCTGGATTGATAAGAAAGGTAAAATAAATTATCTTAGATTTTTAGATTTAGTATATAGTGTGCATCTATGTTCATTTTATTATTTTCGATGTAGTGGGTTCATTCTAGAGAGTAAGTTTGTAGCTTGGTTTTTTTTATAATTAACAAAACGTCACTAGTCCTGATATGTATCTAAGTGCATGTTTACATATATGAAATCTTTACTGATATCACGACGACGATGATATTCTCCGTCGATTGTACATCGATTTTACAACAACCTTTTGAAGTTTCAGAAGTGTTCCGACACACTCGATACCTGTTAAATTTGCGTTCCTGTATCCTTATCTTAAGAACACCTAAGCGATCTTAGTAATTTCATTTTTTAATTTATATGTAATTTTATAATTACTCTTATTATTTGGATATCATGTTATTTAGTAGTCTTATAATTCTCTAGTAACATTGTTTATTTGACAGAATTTCTAAATTCAAACTATTACATTAACTAGTATATATATATATATATATATATATATATATGCATAATGATTATATATTATATTTTATAAATTCACTTAATATTAGATATATAAAATATCTGTAAATTTAAAACTAATAATATATACCTACTATTTATTAAACTATTCGATTTTCATGAATCGTGAAAATACCGTTAATCATTACTTTTTAAAATATTAGTCATGTATTTGAAATAATTCTTAATTATTATTTTAATTTTATTAAATTTTTACTTTAAAGATTTCTGAAATAATAATTTATAAAATAATGATTTGTAAATTATTTATTTACACAAATTATTTATAATTTCAACCTTATTTACTGCTAGAATTTTTATTTATTTATCATATGTATCATATTTATTATTTAACTTACATCCCATAGTAATACTAAATGAATAATAGATTTATATGAATTTAAAAATATTAAATCCATTAATCTACGAATTTAATTACATAATATAATGAACCACTTTTAAGATTATTTATAACATACTCTATATTTTTTAATGGTATTTGTATGATATAAACATATTCTTAATATATTATGTTTGTCGTGACCTATTATAGAAATTATTTTATACACTTATTTTCTAATACAACATTTTTAAATACATGTATTAAAAAGTAATGCAACTGATCGTAATTAGCTAAATATGAACAGTTAATACAACGTACTACGGTACTGGTATACAATTGAGAAATATTCAATATGTTTGTTATAAATGTAATGAATTATGCTAATGTTTATATGTTGTATAACGCATATCTTTAAAATATTAATTATACTTAAATTTTATGATTGTTTATGATTGTTATGTGTATTTTTTTTAAATAGCATAGATTTATATCCTTAAAATTGTAAATCTATGGAAAATACGCTATCGTATGTGATATGAATTACTATGCAATGTGGATATAATTATGTGCTATTATTTTTTATCTTTGAATACATATTAATAAAATTATTTAAAAATAAATAATACATACTATAAAATTAATAATTACATTTGTAGTGATTATTTTTTATGATATATTTTTTCTATAATATTTAAATAAAATATTATAATTCGTAAATTTAATTATTAAATTGTCGGCTAATGTTTTTAAAATGAAATTTCAAATTTTACATGTAATATATTAAACAAATTAGAGTATAAAGTTTAAAATATAATATTGATTTATTTTGAATATTATAAATATCATCGTCAAAATAATTCAAGTAATTTATCAATAATAAAAATTAATTATTAATATATATATATATATATATATATATATGTATATATATATATATATATATATATATATATATATATTATAATATATGGAAAGGATGTTACATATTTTAATTTCACAATATTTTAGATTAAACAATTTTGTTTATGCAAAAAAAATTATATCTTTTATGTTTAGACTAAAATTGTGATTCTCAAAAAAGTAGCGCGACAATGAATGCAATTATATTACTGTTTTTTGAAATATTATGATAAACAGCAAAACAAATAACAAACTAATATTAGATATTTTCTTTCATATAAATGAAAAATTAACTTCATGAGATCGCAGTCTAACTATTGTATTAGTGTAGTACTGAGAGAGGTGCATATTTTTGATAGTTATTTAGATATTGTTTAATTTTGAAGCATATTCTGAATAAGGTTTCAAGTCGAATTTGATCTATTCTCCTTAACGAAATATGATGTGCGATTTTTGAGAACGAAAATTATAAATTTATAATATAATGTTGATCTTTGAGCAATTGCTCAATTAACTAGTAAAATAGATATGAAATAATCTTCTGTGAATAACTATATAGTTTTAATTAGTGATTTTGCAGTATCGTTTAAAAGTAAATAAATCAACAATTTTAGAGTTTTAAATTTTGACGAATAAATATAATTCATTAATTATATACAGATGTCAATAGTGATATGAGTATTTATTGATATATATCAATGTTTAATATCATACGATGATATATATATATATATATATATATCATGATGCAATTAGTATATTTGATTATTTAATTTATATCTATAATCATGATTAACATTAATTTTAATTCTGGAAGGAAAATCTGTAGGAAATATATTATTATAAATTAGATAGCATATATGCTATCTAATAGTACTATATAGAGTAAACTTGGATATTAATGTATATGTATGTACGTATAGTAATTTTATATCGCTATATTATGATATATCAACTGAAAATGATATTATAGAGTTGTATATATTGTATAATTTTATATTTCTTTACATAGATTTATATATTAGATCTATTATTAGATTCGAAATTGCAACACGTGTTTAAAATATACAGTATTAAATGGATCCGTTTGTTTCTAGGCAATTAAAGTCGACTCGAATGAGATTAATAAAAATAATAGCGTAATCGTAATCCAAACCCCGAAATCTATAAAATGGCTATTTTCATAATTTCTATAACGAATATTTGTATTTCTTCTTCAAAAAACAAATTTATTTGACCGTGAATTTAAAAAATATCTATTCGACATCGGTTTTCGATTTCTCAACTTATTTAATATTTACTTTAGTAATCTAAACATATATATAGATAATTGATAAAAATCATAAAATAGATAATATATAAATAGATAATTCATAAATCCCTTATATATATTTATATTAATATATATATATATATATATATATATATATATATATATGTGTGTGTATATATATATATATATATATATATATATATATATATATATATAATATAATATATATATATAATTAACTATGTATTGAAGTATAGTTATTTTTATATATTCCAATTGTATATTTATAAATACAAAAATAGCCGATATATCGTTGTCCAATATGGTGTAAAATATGATTTAATATCAATTACAATATATGCAAAATTATTTTGTAATACAGTAAAGCATATATTGAAATATGTTTAATCTACGATTGACTATTTTAATTAGAACTATATTATTATTTTGTATTAGTTGTAGATATATTTTAATAATTGTATATATTATAATAATAAGGATTTAAAACAATTCCTAAAGAGATATATTTCTATGTAATCATTTTGAAAAAAATGATTGTAAATATTCCTCGTTTAAATTAAAGAATTAGTTTTATTTTGTTAGCAAATTATATTTTAAACAAGCTTAGTTTTAATTCATATATAATATTAGGTTTTTATAGGTATTAATTAACTCTAGATGACATTCAGTCTAAATGCTACATTTCATGTCACAGTTTCTATCGGATACAACGAAACATTATATCAATATTTAATATACAATTCCAGTAATGGTTAATTGGATTTTAGAGTGTTCATTATTATATCCGAAAACAACTTAAATGTTTGAATCATCCACAAAATATTATCAATGGTATTTATGAATCACTTTTAATCTGTACTATGAACTTTATAAAAATTGCTCATGGAACTTCATTA
This sequence comes from Osedax frankpressi, assembly GCA_964035775.1. NCBI lineage: Eukaryota > Metazoa > Annelida > Polychaeta > Sabellida > Siboglinidae > Osedax > Osedax frankpressi. The sequence goes on along the minus strand of OZ038315.1, from coordinate 23,691,054 downwards.
TAATAACATTTCAATCATATATATGGCAGTTCTCACTTATAATAGACGAATTATAGACAATCAAACAATTCCCTAATATGAAGATAGAAAAACTTTAAATAAAAAGAGTTATAAAAAACTGAAAAAGTTGTAATTCATATGCAATGAGTCATTGGAAATCCTCTCAAACTAGTTTAAACTAGATTTTACTAAGTAAAGACTACTTCTAATAACCAATTTGTTCCAGTATAATGTAATAAAATCTACATACTTGTTGATAATTTATATTAGTTAAAAGTGTATATTAGTATCCATGAAACTATCAGAAAAGCTATCATTACACAAATTAAACAAATGAATTTAATATTATACTAAGTTGAAATTCAATACATAATTTCTACAGATTATATATTCTAGTTTTACTCACTATTCATCTCATTTATAAAAAAGTCATATATATTATGTAAATTTCTCATTTCTACTAAATTAATGGATTCAATGATTTTTAAATATTGAAATTTTGTATTATTCAAGAATACAAAAAAAAACTACGCTAATCCCAAAATTAGTTAAAATAATTAAAAGTTTTCCCATAATATTAATATATTTATTAAATATATATTTTTATATGCATATATAAATATTTAAATAATACGAATAGAAATTAGTTGGTTGCATTATGCCAAATATTTTGCTCTTAATTCTAAATTTGATATTACCAAAATGTACTATATATATAAATATTGATAAGTGTAAATTTCTATTAAATATTCTTGGCTCTTAAAAAGAAAATTAAATTATACAATATTCACAATTTTAATGTATATATACATCGTTAAGATATCATGATGGATTCTCATAAATATAGAATATTTCAATGAAAGATTCAAACAAATTTTTACAATATTTACATGATTATTTAAACGTGGAATCTATTGGAAAAGGAATTTGTAAGATTTAGAGTTGTTGTCTTGTAGAAGATATGAAGGTGGAATCGACTGTTGCATGTTGGGAAGAGAGGCGGATAGCGTACACATGTTACGGTCTCGTCGCAAGTAACTGATGTAGTTGTAAACTATCCATATAACAGTCTGTGTATTTTAAAGCTATCAATATATATTAAATAAATGATTATTTTAATTATAATTAGTTAGTACTGCAAATACAATTAGTGTATAGCAAACTATTCTTGCTTACTATACATTTTAAGTTGTATCTTGTAAATTACTAACCAAACATATCCCGTAAATGCCAATTGTACTGGCACCCCAAGAAAATCCAATTACATCATAAATGTAACCACCATATATGGGTCCGATGAATAGCCTGCCAATGATCAACAGTCTCTTATATATTGTATTAATGTATGATTTAAACGTATAGTTATTTGTTTGCTTTATTCTGGCAAGCAACATTTGTATGAGCTATTATTTTAAATTTAATATATATAAATATTAATATTTATAAATTATATTGATTAATAGAAATTATATAACCCAATAGAAAAGTAAAAACTAAAGATCCCTGATATGATCCCATAGGTTTCCAAACTCTCGTCCATTCCCAATTCTCTAAAAAAATATGAGATTTTAATAAATTAATATTAACTTAACTATTCTATATATAAATATAAATTAATTAAACAAAAATCTTTATAATTATGATATAGATTATACCTAGATAGTCTTATAAATTCTTGGAAAACTATAACCATAGTCCCAATTCCGATACCAATACCTATTTGACCTATATGATAGGTGGTGATAGGTATTAGGGTTTTCAAATCAAAGCATGTAATATATATGTGTAAAAATTTTAAAAAATCATTATACTCTTCATTATTTTATTTTATATTCCTACGACATGAAATGAGTTATTATATATTATATAATTTTTTTAAATAAAAATATAATATAATATATTTTTAATGCTAGTCAAATATTTTTTCAATTTATAATATAAACAAAAAACCTAAATTATCTGTATAATATCTTGAGTTGTTTTATTTTTTTTAATATTCATTAATATATCAATACAAATGTTTAAAATATATTATAAAGAAATCCTTAAATGTAAACAATTATTATAATTATGTCCAGAATATATATATATATATATAATATATTATATATATACTATTCTAAGTGTTGTCGGAACCTATATTAATGAGCCACACTGGTCTTACGCGAATTCCGAGAAAAGGGGCGGGGCCTATGACAAACATTGACCCAGAAGTGATTATCATTCCGAACGTGAGAATTAACCTATTGAATGAGTGCTACCCTCCCCAATTGTTGTAATATGGATATATATATTAATATTAAATATTGGTCATATTTAAATAAACATTATATTTTAGTTACAACTATTTAGTTTAAAAATATGTTATTTGGTATATTATTGAACCTAATATTCAACATAATATTCTAAATAATAATTCTAACGGTAATATGTTAAAATAAGATATATACAATTCAATATGACAAACATTGTAATCAGATATAAGTCCCCATAGAGGTGTGAATAGTGCATAGGTGCCTGTTGATATCATAAATATTAGACCAATCATCATAGGATCCAGGTTGTACTGAATTAAGTAGGGATTAGATTAATAATTTACATACGAGTTAGTTATTTGTGTAAAGCTAGTAATTATAGCAACATAGAGATGTAATATATTTTATTTTATTATATTTATATTCTGTAATTGATACTATTACTACTAAATAAATCCAAACTAATTTATTAATATTATGTATATTTGCATAATTCGATATCAATTCGAACGATTCTCTTTAAATGAAGCGACATTGTGACATCACTAAATCCTATCGCCATCGTAAATAATGACAGGCACATTCCTAGAACGAAAACATCAGCAAGGAATAAGAAGCTCCAGAACGATTTCTTTACGGAACTCGATTCTGTCGATTCATTGATGTAAATTAAATTAATACCATAAAACAATACATTTTCAACACATTATATTCTAGAATTTACATGTAACCTTTCTGATCCTCAATGACAATAACACCAAATATTCCGCCAACAAATAGAAAGCTAGCTGTCACCATAAAAGGAAGTTTAAATCCACCTAACTTAATTGGATGATTAAGAATAATCACAAAAGAATATTGCTTGTAGATATTATTATAGATATTATGTTTACATATGTAGATATTATTAATATTAATAATTCATTGGGTTTAAATTATGATCTTGGTAAAACTACATTTTGTTACCAAAATACTTATATGCTCCCATTTATAAGCATGGAACATATGAATTAATCAACGAATTATAGTTAATTGTATTATTTGTACTATAATTTAAAAAATTAATTTAAATGAGTTGCAAAAATAATTAATTTAAAATAATCATTATTTTATTGGAATTAAACCTTGAATAATAGCCCGCCTAGTGGTGGCCCAGCCATCATTCCAATACCGAGACAACTTTCTAAAATACCCTGCATGTAATAGTAATGATACATTTGAATTAGTTAAATTTTATATATTATTAGTTATATAAATTAAATAAGTTAACTAAATTAGTTAATATATTAAATTAATAGTGATTCATACTTGAATGATGCAATTCATTTGGAATAATTTTTAATAGTTTTAGTTTTTAGACAATATTCTACTCACCAGCATAGCGATGATATTTTTGGGAAATAAATTGGCTAGAATAGCGAAACTCGAGGTGTTCACGGCTGCGCAAGAGACCGCCTCCACTGCCCTCAGTAGCAGACAAGTTACTATAAACCAAGACCTATTGCGCACGTACTCTAGTAGTCTTCGAACGAGATGCCAAATCAAGATATTAACTTTTATTATGAAGATATTAAGATTTATTCGTCAAGTTCTAATTCTTATTCATAGAAAATATGAATCTATATACGCGCTATACTATTTAAGTTTACTAATCAAATAATTATGATAGTATAAGAAATAAAAGGATTTAAAATATTAATTCATTACAAAATTAGGATATATATTCATCTATAATATTCGATTATAATCATCTAAATATTCTAACATTCTAAAATTATATATTTATTTTAATTTTATAAAATATATTAATATTAATATTTCTATTAATATTGATATTAAATATATTAAAATTAATATTACAATAATTATCATGGATATACATTACATTTATTAGAGTGTGAAATTTACCAAGAGACAAACCCAAATAGGATACCACAGGTCGAACCTAGAAAAACCGATACTAAGAATTGTCTTCTGGCTCCAATTTCTATCATCTGTGAAAGATAAACGATATAAACAAAATGATAAATAATATATTATTGCATTATGGCACTAACATATATGCCAAAGAATGGAGAAGCAAGTAATACAATCAATTCGTAGATGCCCATAATACAACCAGATGTTAGAGAGTCGATACCTTTGGTAGCAGCCTATTAACACGTATGATATAGCTCGGGTGATTGGTATTCCATATATTATATATTAATAAATATGTTCGTATGTCATGTAATAAATATGTTAATAAAAAATATTTCAAACTTAACTTATATGTATTATTATTCATATTATTTGATTATATTTTTTACTTTCGTGTTTCATGAATTAATTTAATTAACCTCTTGCGGGAAGAACGGGGCCAACTGAGAGTAGAAAGTTCCAGTGGCGAAATTACATAAGGCGAATAAAATAAAAGTCATTCTGTTTTTACTAATCAAAGATATCTGTAAATTAATTATATTTAAATTGAGATTAATTATTTAATAACCTGATTACATAATATATATATATAGTATAAATGTGATTATATGTAGTATATTATATGTTTAGTTATTAAACAATTAAAATAATAATATTAATATATAGATAATTATAATTAAGTTATATTCAGATTTGATTAGTATGCATGGATTAATATTGAAAGTAACGGAATTGGTAAAAATCATTAAATGTTTGTTATATTACAACAACCATATTAAATTATATGGTAGAAAAATAACATTTAAGGTGAAAATATAATGTTAACAGTATTTATAGTAACTACTATAATATTATGATATCATGAGAATATATTATAACATCTGTATTAAACGTTAGAGTAGAACAATAATCTAAAATATTTAAACAACCTTTTCATCGTCATCACTGTCTGATGATAACAGTGGAAGGGGTTTAATTTTGATCGCCCTTCCTTCGTATGTGTTGAAATTCCTATCGCCGCATCCATCACTTCTCCACCCTCGACCAAGCAGGGACTTCGAAGGTGGAGTAGGCGGAGTTACGATGGTTATCGGAATCTTAGTGCGGTCAATCGGTGGCGGTAGGTTCAAAGTTGACCCATTTTCGTGCCCGTTCGTCTTACGACGTGATTTTCGCCTACTGGAACGACTCTTTCCCCCAATTATCTCTCCTATGCGTGGAGCAACGGATTCGCATCCGAAGCCTTTCGCACATTCTGCATCCGTTGTCCCTTCATTATTGACTATATCTTCAATCCGTGCCCTGATAACATCAGTGTCGTTCCTCTTGAAATGTATACGTTGATTCCGTATATCTATGGCATTACCAAGAACACCTTCACTATCTAAACCATAGCCACTGTGAACGTCAACTATATTACCAGGATCGTTACACCTACTCGGTAAGACCTGCTCATCGGAATCAACAGAATCTATGCCACACCCAATACTTGCAGAAATATTGTCACTAGCTTTAGTAGCCTCGTCAGCTTTATTTTGACAATCAACTAAACTACGCCCCTCCACTAAACTACGCCCCTCCACTAAACTACGCCCATTCGTCGTAAACACTTCTTGAGAATGTCTATTCACCAAGAAACCACCGCTGTTTGAAAAGACGCCGTCGATATGCTTGTAGTGGGTTGCCTCTTCAGTCAATTTCAGACTGTCCGTGTCTTCTTCATTTGAAGTCATGGTATCGTAACGTAAACAATCCTGTTAACCTGATCTCCAATATAATAATAGTCCATAGATATATTGTATTATATAACAAATATTATGATATTATGTCGGATGTCGAGATAGATTAATATGTTTAAATTTATATCTGTGTTTCTAATAATAAAATATATAGTAAATATAATTGAAATTTCTTTTTTGAATCCATAACTTCTAAATATATATTTAATACTTTACAAAACCCATTTAAATTTAAATATTGCTCATATACCAAATATAGTAATTCGTTATATTTACTGTGAAATGATATATATTATAATATAGTTATATTTATTTAAAATATTCGTTAAAAATGAGGTAATTACATTAATCGTCACCAAAGCTGATGCGTCATTGTCTAAATAATTTCATTTTTATTTCTGTAAACATCAAATAATTTTATAAAACAATTACATCAGTGTTAACAGTATATATATTTAGACAAATATATCGATTCATTTATCGCATTGGTATGCTTATAAGCATAAGCATATCCGGAAACAAAGTTATGTATTTTATAAAATACTTTTGTGTATTATACAAATTATTCATTAATAATATATAACAATATATATAACAATGTATATAACAAACAATGTAATGAAAAAAATAAAAGATTTGAATTGTTTGACGGGTTTATAATATATATATATATATATATATATATATATATATATATATATATATATATATATATATAATATATAAATTAATATATTGCTCAATTTATTTGAAATTCAATTAATTATTGTTTATCAAAATATTAAACAAATCAAATACACATTTTATTATAATACGCATATATTTATAATTTATTTACAAGACAAAATACACATTTAATAGTAAATATATTCGTGTACTGGATAACTATCCAGTACACGAATATATTTATATGTATACTGGATAACGTGTATGGATATATGTTATTTAATTTATATAAATTAAAATGATTACATTAGTTTATATAAAATTATTAAGATCAAATAGTTCTTGTAAATTAGATCATGTATGTATATTATAAATTCTTATATAATTATTTTAAATAAAATAATTATAATATAATTGAAATACAAATAAATTACATTTACTCTTTTAAAATATAACGAAATATTGAAATGACCTTGATAGTTTTATGAAATATATTTATTTGTATATAAATTTAAAATATAAAATGTATGTTTATTTTTTATTTCAAAAAATTATACTATATTTTATAATAATTACATCAAAATGCATTTCTTGTATATATTCATATTTTACATATGTATATATATATATATATATATATATATATACATATGTATATATATATGTATATATATATATATATATATATATATATATATATATATATATATATGTAAAATTACATGACTATCCAGGTTATTTTAGTTTTTTGTTAAATAATAAAAGAGAAAATATATTTTATTTATAAATACATCAAAAATATATTATATTTTATTTTAAATAAATTTATAAGATATAAGATTTTATAATAGGCATCCATTGATTATAAATTATCTTAGTAAATATAAATAATTATTTTGGGGAATAAATGGATTTATAAATATTATTCATTATTGTTTTTATTTAAGAATTTATTAATATTACTAATTACATCTGAGATTCTTTCAAATTAAATTGTATCGATAATATTAATATTTTCTAATCTAATGATATAATCTTATATAATTATTTATAATCTTCTATAATCTATTTTGATGACCATCAAAATAATACTTTTACAAATATGATATTCACAGATATATTAATAAATTTACTATTTATTAATTAGTAATTAGTGTTGTTTAAAGAATGTGATAATATTAAAACATCTATTAATATTATATAATTCGTAGTTTTTATAATATTCAAGCTAATTTATGATATATCTTCAAAAATGAATTTATTATGAGAAATGTTGAAAATAGTATGAACTATTAGAAATAATACATTTTCAAAATATTTGTTTTATTTATTTTTGTATTGATTTCATATATTTATATTATATATATTTTAATATATTTATATTATATATATTTTAACATATTTATAATATATTAGATACCATATCGCTCATATTTTTGACCTGGATGATTTAATAACTTTATTTAACTCATTATCATTAAAGGTTATATAAAATAAAATTTGATAGGATAATGTTTAGAAATATATCAAAATTATTCTTTATCATCAATTTAAATAATTTCTAATATTTCTAAAAAAATTATTTAATTTATTAGATGTCATTTGGTAAGTGATCCATCGTTTTAATACAAACTCCTAGGAAGTTGTATTAAATTTAGTTTTATAATATTATTTAATACATTTGACGTATGTCATATATAAATATATAATAGACTAATTTATTTATTGTGTTCTAGAAATAAAATGTCACTACAATTATTAAAGATAAGTTTTAAAACTTAGTTTTTTATATAAATATATATAAAAATATAATATATATTAAATATAATAATGATATGATTATATTTGTAATTATATTATATAACCTCATAATAGTTACAATAATATATTATCAATCATGAGCAATACATAAATATGACTAACCCTAAATATATTATTAATTTAATAATAGAAGTTAACTATTTAACACATTATTTATTGTAGTATGCATATTATACGTATGATATATTATTAATATTTTTTTGGAGAATATTGACAGTATTAAATGATTATTGAAGCAGAAACTTAGACACACCCACTTTCCATAAAGCATCATGGTACATTATGTTGCAGTACTTATTACATTTATATTAGTCAATAATATTATTATCAACAAATAATGTAGGAATAGTTTTATAAAATATAATTAACAAAAATTAAATTATTTAAAAAAATGTTAATATATATATATATATATATATATATATATATATATATATATATATATATAATTTCAGATATCTGAGGAAACCATCTAGATCATTTTAGTTTTTATCATACGATAAAAGTCAATTATATTTGTATTAGTTTTAAACATATATTTATTTTCTATTTGAAAAATTCTATTATATTGTATAATAATAACAACATCTGATTATTTGGGATCATGTTTCTTGCGAGAGTGATATAATTATGTTAATAAATATTTAAAATATAACTCAATTATATATATATATATATATATATATATATAATATTAATTATATAAATATTTACAAAATTAAAAAATATTTATAATTATCAAACATCAAAATCTGAAATAATTTACTAACAAATAAACCAGTTATTATTTATTTATAAAGTTTTAATATGTATATATATATATATATATATATATATATATATATATAGTTTGTATTTTATTATTATAATATATTAATAAAAATCAAGTTATTTTATATTACTATTGCATTATTATTGCATGCTGGGAATCTATATTATTACATTACATAATTTATTTTATATTATTTAATATGTTTTGTAATACATCTCTTTCCTAACAAAATAAGATTATGTAACTATTATACAATCTTATATAATTATTTTAAATGAAAAATATACTGTTCGTGACAATTAAATATATGTTATCTTTTAATGAATATCAAAAATTGTTAATTATTATAGATTAAATTATTTTTCTTTGGGTGTTTATATGATTCATTGTAGTCAAACAATGTAATATAATAGAAGTAAAATTATTTAATTATAAAAAAAAATAAATATTAACAAACTAAAATGAATTATATTGTTATACTTTATTGATTTAATTTTTAGACAATCATAGTAATTTACAAAATTCATACATTCCCAATTAATCAGACGATGTATACATCAATAGCTAATATAGTATCAGCTATAGCTAAAAGTATCTACATAATAACTAGTATACAATATTATATAATTATTTTAAATAAAACATAAATATAATCATTTTGTAATAGTAATACAATATATGTATACTTTTATTATATTATAAAAAAACTAAACTGATATTGATGTTTTCCTGGGTAAAATAAATATACATAAGAAAGGAACTCAAATTGCATTACACAATATTATCATATATAAAGATAACAGTACTTGATACAATGTATATATGAACTTAAATTTTTTTAAATTCTTTTATACCAAATTTTAAGAAAACTTATTATATACAATCTAATAATCATATCGTAATCAAAAAGTAAGTGGAAATGTATATTTAATAGTGTATTATATTTTTTAGACTCTTCATATAGATTAATTCGTAAATCGTGTATGATAAAATAATTATTACATATAAAATATATGTTTATTCAATATTATAATATATAATTATTAAAGTATTTGAATTGTATATTAATATTTGACACTTTATGTGAGCGCGAAGTTTAAATAATTTATAAATATTCGTAAAATATATTTTAATTTATATTCCTATATATCGGCATACAATAAGTACACCGTAAGTGATTTATATTTTAAAACTAATTATTTATTTGAATCTGAAGTGTAAATAATAAATAAAATATTTTAATATTATATTTTAATCCTATTATTAACCAATATTATCGAATTAAGTTAATTTTAGATTTTGATTATCCATAAATGGTTGATTTTTAAATATAGGTACATAAATATTATAAATAATGTTTACTTTTTAATAAATAAGTATTAATAATACATATAACAATACTACTATTTATCATTAATTATTATTATTTAAATAATATATACTAATATTATATTATGCACTATACCGATATATGCGAATGTGAATATAACATAAACATTACGTTACACGGATCGGATTGAAATCAGCCGAGATATCTGCTAAAATAATGGCAATTTCCTTGGACTTTATTGGAATTGGACATTAGTAATAATGCATTACTCAATATATTATATAAGATAGTATGAAACATTTAAAATTCGTAAACCGTTATTCATTTTCCTCATATTATTTTTATATTAAAAAATAATTTAAAAAATAATATGGAGTAATGACTATTTGTTTACAATATTAAAATGTGTTATACTATCTTGGTATATATTTGGAAATATCTGCATGTAATAAATAAAATCTACATTGAGATCAAAGAATATCTAAAACATTTAAATCAATAACATATTTGAAAATATCTGTGATTAATATCTGTGATTAATATCTGTGATTAATATCTGTGATTAATATCTGTGATTAATATCTGTGATTAATATCTGTGATTAATATCTGTGATTAATATCTGTGATTAATATCTGTGATTAATATCTGTGATTAATATCTGTGATTAATATCTGTGATTAATATCTGTGATTAATATCTGTGATTAATATCTGTGATTAATATCTATAAAATAATAATAAATAACTATAAAATTTAAATAAACCATTTATAAACAGCAAAGACATGAACAATATAAAAATAATTCATTAAATTATTTGTAAACAATGTGTCATGTCTCACAGCCTATCAAGCTGATACCAATATTAATGGCATTGGCAAGATACACTTTGAACTGTGCATAGATTTCTATTTTACCTAGATAGCGAATAGCGATCCCATCCATAGATTTCTATTTGGCGGTAAATAGAAATCTATGGAACGGTGCTAAATTACTGTTTTAAACAAGCTTAGTTTTAATTCATATATAATATCAGGTTTTTATAGGTATTAATTAACTCTAGATGACATTCAGTCTAAATGCTACATTTCCTGTCACAGTTTCTGTCGGATACAACGAACCATTATACCAATATGGAATATATATTTCTAGTAATTAGATTTTAGAGTTTTCATTATTATATCCGAAAACAACTTAAATGTTTAAATCATCCACAAAACATTATCAATGGTATTTATGAATCACTTTTAATCTGTACTACGAACTTTATAAAAATTGCTCTTGGAACTTCATTATAATAACATTTCAATCATATAGATGGCAGGTATCACTTATAATAGACGAATTATAGACAATCAAACAATTCCCTAATATGAAGATAGAAAAACTTTAAATAAAAAGATTCGTTAAAAACTGAAGAAGTTATAATACATATGCAATGAGTCATTGGAAATCCTCTCAAACTAGTTTTAACTAGATTTTACTAAGTTCAGTCTCCTTCTGATAATCGTTGATAATTTATATTAGTTAAAAGTGTATATTAGTATACATGAACTCATCAGAAAAGCTATCATTAATTTAACAACATATGAATTTAATATTATACTAAGTTGAAATTCAATACATAATTTCTACAGATTATATATTCTAGTTTTACTCACTATTCATCTCATTTATAAAAGAGTCATATATATTACTATATGTAAATTTCACATTATGAGGTTATAATTAGCAATACATTATCAGTTTGTAATATGTAACATGCATAATAATAACAACTTCTGATAATTTGGGATCATGTTTCTTGTGAGAGTGATATAATTATGTTAATAAATATTTAAAATAGAACTCAATTATATATATATATATATATATATATATATTAATATAATATATTTAAAATGTCCCTAAATCATTTTAGTAGCAGGATTTAAATAATGATGTATACAATTCTATAATTGAAAATTAAGTTGAAATGTAAGCTTTTATTCATGAGAGGTATTTTCTTTTCTTTGTTATTTTCGATTTACTTGACACTAACTGAACTCGCGATTGAATCAATGTATTCCGATTGTTGAGCTATATCAGTTATGAAGATGTAATTTGTATGTATAACTATATGTAACCATAATATATATATACCATAATATATATATATATACCATAATATATATATATATATATATATATATATGTTCATAAAATATATGAATGATATGGTTTATATCTAATAGGACTTTTCTGGATAAATAAATAGTTTATTGATATTATATAACTTTTTCTTGAAAGTAAAATATGATTTTAATTTATTCTACTGAATATATTTAGATCAATACATTGTATATGTATTTACTAGTTACCATGATAACTAATAAATGTAAAAATACTTATAATATGCTTTTTTACAAATTACTTATAATAACTTAAGTTACTACGTTTATACGTTTATACAATGCATTAAAATGTATATTGATTAATGTGAGAATCTAAATTTAAGAGAATGTTGGTTATTTTAAATATGCTATTATTATTTAATGTAATTATACAAAGTTATGATAATTATGTACATTTAATATAAAGCTATAATCAATACCATATACTTACATATATAATATGTTATTTAATTGTGTTTATTATATAATATTCAAACGTTTTCTCATAAATAGGTAACATCCAGTAAATAGTGAAATTGCTACACCTGCTACTATGGTAAGTACAATTACATCTGTGGATATGTGATATGAATGTTATATGATAACTTATTAAGTATGTATTGTTGCAATAATATGGTATAGTATATTATAAATACACCGTATAAATACTTAGATTTATTTGATTAATGATACATATTGATATATTTATAAATTTACACACAAAATGAAACAAATACTTACATTTATTCTACTGAATATATTTAGATCAATAAATTGTATATGTATTTACTAGTTACCATGATAACTAACAAATGTAAAACTACTTATAATAACTTAAGATACTAATACGTTTATACCATGCATTAAAATGTATATTGATTAATGTGAGAATCTAAATTTAAGAGAATGTTGGTTATTTTAAATATGCTATTATTATTTAATGTAATTATACAAAGTTATGATAATTATGTACATTTAATATAAAGCTATAATCAATACCATATACTTACATATATAATATGTTATTTAATTGTGTTTATTATATAATATTCAAACGTTTTCTCATAAATAGGTAACATCCAGTAAATAGTGAAATTGCTACACCTGCTACTATGGTAAGTACAATTACATCTGTGGATATGTGATATGAATGTTATATGATAACTTATTAAGTATGTATTGTTGCAATAATATGGTATAGTATATTATAAATACACCGTATAAATACTTAGATTTATTTGATTAATGATACATATTGATATATTTATAAATTTACACACAAAATGAAACAAATACTTACATTTATTCTACTGAATATATTTAGATCAATAAATTGTATATGTATTTACTAGTTACCATGATAACTAACAAATGTAAAACTACTTATAATAACTTAAGATACTAATACGTTTATACCATGCATTAAAATGTATATTGATTAATGTGAGAATCTAAATTTAAGAGAATGTTGGTTATTTTAAATATGCTATTATTATTTAATGTAATTATACAAAGTTATGATAATTATGTACATTTAATATAAAACTATAATCAATACCATATAATTACATATATAATATGTTATTTAATTGTGTTTATTATATAATATTCAAACCTTTTCTCATAAATAGGCAACATCCAGTAAATAGTGAAATTGCTACACCTGCTACTATGACAGGTACAATTACATCTGTGGATATGTGATATGAATGTTATATGATAAACTATTAAGTATGTATTGTTACAATAATATTACAAACAAAATGAAACAAATACTTACATAAATTTGATTTTCCCATCAGTGTTTCTATTTTTACTATTTTAATATATATATATATGTATATAAATATATATATATATATATATATATATATATATTAATATATATATATATATATATTAATATATATATATATATATATATATATATATATATATATATTAATATATATATATATATATATATATTAATATATATATATATATATATATATATATATATATATATATATATATATTATATATATTAAT
>OZ038315.1:23421784-23676167 GCA_964035775.1 Osedax frankpressi | reverse complement strand
TACATCTTAAATTACAATAGATGTAGATGTAAATATTAATATAGTTTAAAAAAGTACTTACTAAATTCTTGTTTTACTAAATATGCAGTTAACATAAATAGTATCGAATTGACGATTTTATTGAAAATAGTATTGCAAATATAAATATTGCAAATAAGTAATCTAATGCCCACTCTAGATAAATAGTCACTTTAATAATAATTATACTTAATCAAGTAATTTAAGTTATTCTAATAAAATAGTTAAATTAGCATCAAATTATGATTATAAACAGATATTATAATAAAGGATTGAATTTAAAATTAACTTACGTAAATGTATCATTGAATTAATGAGGAAATCAAAATTCAATTTATTAATATTATATATTAATATGTTCCTACCTATAACTTTGGCTAGAATTTAGTGAAACCATTCTCAAATCTATGGAGTACAATTAATAGAATCTTTGAATAGCAGTTCTTAAATCCTCATCTTTTTAATAAAATAGTTAAATTAGCATCAAATTATGATTATAAACAGATATTATAATGAATGATTGAATTTAAAATTAACTTACGTAAATGTATCATTGAATTAATGAGGAAATCAAAATTCAATTTATTAATATTATATATTAATATGTTCCTACCTATAACTTTGGCTAGAATTTAGTGAAACCATTCTCAAATCTATGGAGTACAATTAATAGAATCCTTGAATAGCAGTTCTTAAATCCTCATCTTTTTAATTATACTCCTTATGTCGGTCTACTACTTTGCAAACTTATAAAACCACCATTACCATTGTAACTAAATCTATAATTGCAATAATTTGGTAATTAGATAAACAAACATCTGCTATTTCTGATTTCACCACCCTTACTACAACTAGTTAACTATCCCTTTTAAAATGATCCCAACAAATAACATATAATCCATCAACTCCCAATAAATTGTAACCCTTACCTATCCTCTACTTTCTATAGTAAACTACCTGAATATGATATTCCTAATAGATTTACTTAAATTAATCATCCATTATGTAATCCAACGACTATCCAACAAAATTCTACATTTTATCTATATTTTAATCTACATTTCATCTACATTTTTATCACATATAAATCTTCACGTTTCGATGCCCACTTTAATCCCTCAAACATGACCACTCAAATCTAAACATTAATCCCCTACTAATCCTAAACCGATAGTTCTTCCTAACTTTGTATCGAATACTTAACAAATCAGAAAATAACCAAATGTTTCTTAAACCTAATACATTCATCAGTTAATCTTACAACAAAATCTATTGTATGGTATAACCTTCTGAATTCTATAACAATCATATACTTCTTTTCTACCAGCTTCAGCCATACTTTCCTTACTAATCTTCATATCCTAAATATTGACTCGCTTTAAAATGTATTCATTTCATGATCAACTACCCAATTTTAAATACTTCGTGGTAGAATCATCTACAATACGATAAAATCTAAATTAATTCCTGTCAATACAAAACGCACCAATAATAATGACAAAAAACATTGAAACTAACAAATACGAACAATACAACAATCAACTGGATTATCAATCCAATGCAAATCTTACTAGAAGAATTTACTAAATGGCATAATTTATACAAAACATACCTTAAATCCTATTAACTACAATGGGGACATCTACTAATTACATTAATTACTCCATCCATACCATGATAGAATGCTTTACGTTAAATCCTCCTCTACTTTTCAATATTCATCGCTTTCCTATTCATCATTAGCTTATATTCCAAACAATCTTACACCAATCCTAAACCTTTCCAGAACTGATATACCAACATGTTACACTTCACTTAATAAACTCTTGATATCATATCTAACAACCGATCACTAAACCACACCTCTACTAAAAATAGCCACTTTAAATTCTTCCTCGATAAGAAACAAAGATGATATTATCATGAATTCGTTATGATCTCAAAATCGATATATTATGCCTCACAGAAATGTGCTGATTGTCAATAATAACCAAATTATATCATACGTCAACACTCCTAATCTTAGCTTGGATCGTCTATTTCGTACCAGTACCCATTACGGTGGTGGTATAGGGATTTTTATAAAGAAAATACATTCAAATTTTACTCAACAATAAAAATATATTTTTAGAACACTAAAGTTTTCTTCTACACATTCCATCCTACCTTTTCATATCCATTAACTCTAATAACAATATACAGATAAATCTGAAAGTTCCTATTATATAAACAATTTCAAAAAAACACTGCCACACTAAATACTACTACTTTTAATATAATTATTGTATAGGAATTAATTAATGGTACATGTTATTATGAAATCATTTGCTTTATGCACAATACCCTTTACACAATACCCATGCCTATACATGAATAGTTTATATATATAAATAAGAATATGGATGTGAAAATTGATATACATTCTATTATAACTATATATACCTCCATTAACACAGGGATCGCTTATTTTCGTAGCATTAACAAAAGTATAGCAATATTTGCATGTTGGAAAATATTTTTCAACTGTATTAATTCATATAAATATTTATTAAATATATTATTAAGTATAACAGTAATAAAGTACATACTCTTCTATGATATATCATAGTATGGTAGGTTTATAATATATTAACTATATAAAATAAATTAAATAAATAAATCGTATTAATTAAATACGAACATAATACAAATAATGAATTTAATAATAATGTAACGGGTGAAAAAATTCCCGGGTTTTAAATTGAATGTATTTATTACGCCATTGTAGTGGATGAATGATCTAATGTAAAATAATGGGAATTTTATTCTTACGCTAATTAATACTCCTCATTGATCCTAAAGAATTTGGATTACAATTTTACAAAATTGAAATATAGGCATAAATATTGAACATAAAATATAAATATTAAAAAAAAATTATATATATTATAAAATAATTTAAATACAATTCTAAAAAAGATTAAAATCATTATTTTAGATATTACTATAATATACAATTTGTGAAATATTATTGAAACCCAATAGTAAATTACAACGTTGTAGAATATTTTGTCTAAATTCATAAATCTAAGAAAATTACATTTAAAGTTTTATTTTGAAATTATTTTAAAATAAATTTAATTTAATATGTAATACTTATTAAATCAAATAAATTACATTATGTATACAAATCTTTATTACTAGTACATTCATGTATAATTGTATAATAATTAATATAATCAAGTACCCTCAAATGACACTAATGTCTAAAATGTATTTATTATTATCAATATTTCATCATTTTCTTTATAATGAGGTGATGATCCATTTAGAATATTGTATATAATTCATGATATCAATATGATCAAATCTGAAGATACTTAGTGAACCATTAAAAATAATAATTTAATATATATTTTGATAACATAATTCCCAACTAAGTAAAGTATAGTCAAAATCATAACAATGATATATTTGTCATAGTCATATTAAATACAAAATTCACCGGTTTTAATAAACATTAATTAAATGTTATATAAAGAACATCGATATTCATTATGTAACTAATTAAACTCAATTTTGTGAATTTTTTATTTAATATTTTTCTAAGTAAATATTGATAAATAAAGTAATTATTGTAATGCGATTTATTTATATAACTACAAATAATAAATACAATTTATAAACCATTTTTATTTTATTAAATGCGCTAAATGATTTTGTTTATAAAAAATAAAATAACAGGAATAATAAATCTACAATATGGACAATTAATATAAATATATAAATATTAAATTTAATTATCACATTTTTTCGTAAGAAAATACTATTTACATAAATAATCGCATAGATTACTTAATAGTATTGAGACTTTCGTGATATGAGAATACGTGATTTTAATATTTTTGCACAATTTAAATATCCGGTAAATAGTAAATCAACTATATTGTAATGATATATAATAATTATTTATATAAAAACAAAAAACGAATTTTTTAAACCATATTTTATATAAGATTAATTTTTAAATATTCAGATATATATATATATAATATTAATATAGTCTTACCAATAAAACTAGATTTTTTGTATAAATATTATATGAGAGTATACATATTAATTAGGTAAATAGTTAATATATAAATGTATTTATATATAATCTATATATAATTTAACAATTAATATTTACTAAAATAATGAAAATGGATTACATTTTTAAATATTTAAATAAAACAAATTAAATAGATCGAAATACTCAAATGATTCCTCGAAACGCCCATTTAAACAATATATATAGTAATAAACAATGATATATTTGTCATAGTCATATTAAATAAAAAAATAACCAGTTTTAATAAACATTAATTAAATGTTATATAAAGAACATCGATATTCATTATTTAACTAATTAAACTCAATTTTGTGAATTTTATATTTAATATTTTTCTAAGTAAATATTGATAAATAAAGTAATTATTGTAATGCAATTTATTTATATAACTACAAATAATAAATACAATTTATAAACCCTTTTTATTTTATTAAATGCGCTAAATGATTTTGTTTATAAAAAATAAAATAACAGGAATAATAAATCTACAATATGGACAATTAATATAAATATATGAATATTATATTAAATATTAAATTTAATTTAACACATTTTTTCGTAAGAAAATACTATTTACATAAATAATCGCATATATTACTTAATAGTATTGAGACTTTCGTGATATGAGAATACGTGATTTTAATATTTTTGCACAATTTAAATATCCGGTAAATAGTAAATCAACTATATTGTAATGATATATAATATTTATTTATATAAAAACAAAAAACGAAGTATACCCATATTTTTAAACCATATTTTATATAAGATTAATTTTTAAATATTTAGATATATATATATAATATTAATATAGTCTTACCAATAAAATTAGATTTTTTGTATAAATATTATATGAGAGTATACATATTAATTAGGTAAATAGTTAATATATAAATGTATTTATATATAATCTATATATAATTTAACAATTAATATTTACTAAAATAATGAAAATGGATTACATTTTTAAATATTTAAATAAAACAAATGAAATAGATCGAAATACTCAAATGATTCCTCGAAACGCCCATTTAAACAATATATATATAGTAATAAACATACACATATATATATATATATAATTATATATATATATTTAATTGTTATTATTAATAGTATTAGCTACAATATTATGGTGTTATTATCCAGTCACATTGTAAGCACTAACGCGTTTGTATATATACATTGTCATTATTACATGTCTCAAGGGGGCAGATAATGCTACAGTATATGTGTATCCACGTAGTATCTGTACAAATGTCAACATTTTAAAATATCACTCAATTTAGATCAATATCCCCGTATCGTATTCAATATAACCTGATTGGTTAGTAAGTATACTACAAGTGTGTTGCATGTTATATTGTAATGGTTGGATTAATTTAGAAGAGTATTTATACAAAGTTTGATCACACCCGCGAAAAACTAAAACCTATAATTAATAGTGTTTATATGAAGTATATTTATTATTAATTAATATATATATGTATATATATATATATATATATATATAAATAGGTATATATATAATATTAATATAGTCTTCACATATAAAAATAGATTTTTTATATTAAATTATACATATTAAGTATGTAAACTATTTGAAGTTATCCATATACATTAACACTGCACATTGTATACTGTATATTGTACATTGTACAGTGTACACTATATAGTATACATTATATAATATTCACTGTACAAATTATTTAATTAAATTATTTTTTATAAAAAGCAAAAATGAGCTGAATATTAATAATGATATACTTTACTCATAATAATAATATTTAATTTCATATATATCAATTATATGTATATTTAATAATATATATTTCTTCGGATTAAATTAAATTAATAAACTAATTTAAAACATATTATGTGGTATGAGTATTATAACATCCATAAATATTGTTGACATTTAAAAAGAGTTTAAAGTACATATTGTTATATCTAATAGGAATGATAAAACAAGTATTTCATATTTTGGAAATTAACTTTAATTATTTAACTAGTAAATTAAATAATAAGAAATTTATAAATGGAATTGTAATTTAACTAGAAATAACAACAAAATTGTACCAGTAATTAAAAAAATAATGAATGATAATATTTTTTCCGAAATAATAAGTTATTGCGAATCTAATAGGATATTATTGGATACTAAAAATACAGTTTACCATTATATATATAATATATATATAATATAATAAAAGAAATTTGATTTTGAAATGAAATTTTAAAATGAAATTTTAAATAACGGAATTAACTTTTATTTTATTTAAGGTATTGTACATAACACAGAAGTTAGATATTTCAACGATGTTTCTATTTATAAATATCGTATCCATAGAATCTACGTAGAAATGTAATAATAATTACGATACACTCTCTTTGAATTAAGTTTTCTACATCATCTCGTTAGGTGTAAAAGCACATTAAAACGTGAAAGCAAGGAAAACGAGTATTAATGCATATAGGATCAAATTATATAAAATTAATTTTTACAGTTGAATAATATTTTTTTAAAAAATCGTCAAATATATATTAAAAAAATTAATTATGAAAAAATATTTCTTGTACACTGTATATTGTACATTGTACACTAAATATACACTGTGTATAACACTAAATATACACTGTATATAACACTAAATATACACTTTCTATAACACTAAATATATTCCTATGAGATATATTTATGTTTATCGTTTTACAAAACCACATATTTATCCTGTTATATGGTATTTATCTACGATATGGTATTAAATATCGATCATACAAAATAATCCCATTTGTGAGTAAACGACGATAAGTACATATATCAAATACGACATTAATTAAATTGATAATTATATATTTTGAATATTCTATTGTTATTCCGTGTAACCTTATTTGCCAATATTTGATACTTACTACTAGTCAAAGTGTTATCATGCAACTCCATATAAAGGCCGGTTATGCAATTCTCGCAATATACCAAGTTTTTCAAATTTGTACCTTTACATCGGGATTGCGTGTTATTAGAAAATTTGAACAATTAATATATATATAACAATGAATATAACAATGTATGATATACTAGTAAGTATGATAATACGAAGATCATCTGCCATGTGTACAGTATATAGAGTATAGATACCGTAAAACATTAGTAATCATAGTTTTAAAACTAAAAACATTATTAAAATATATTAATCTAGTGTAACCAGTGTAACATGGGTGGTTTTTAAATGCCGAGTTCAATGTTACAGGGGTATCTTGTTTGTGTTCGCAAGTAAAGCACGGATTTTTAAAATTGGACATACTGTGGGATAGTTACCATTTATAATATATGAAATAACTCATATATAGCATTCATTCAATACTATTATTATATAAGGTATAATATATATATATATATATATATATATATAGTAGGTATTTATATACCAACTCTACATAATATTTAATATGAAGATATCATATTACATGTAATACATACCATGCTTTGCATTGCGATATTATACAAAATAAAATAAGTAATTTATAACTATTTGTAACCATAATTTACTACAAAACGTTATTAGATAAATATTATAATTATTTATAATATTAAATAAAAAAGATTTAATTTAAATTATTTAGTATATTTTATTTTATTAATTACTTTAATTATTAATTTATTTAAAAATCATTTAAAAACCATTATTTTAATAATGTTTTTAGTTTTAAAACTATGATTACTAATGTTGTACGGTATCTATACTCTATATACTGTACACAAGGCAGATGATCTTCGTATTATCATACTTACTAGTGTATCATATATCATACATACAGTGTATCATATATCATACATTGTTATATTCATTGTTATATATATATTAATTGTTCAAATTTTCTAATAACACGCAATCCCGATGTAAAGGTACAAATTTGAAAAACTTGGTATATTGCGAGAATTGCATAACCGGCCTTTATATGGAGTTGCATGATAACACTTTGACGAGTAGTAAGTATCAAATATTGGCAAATAAGGTTACACGGAATAACAATAGAATATTCAAAATATATAATTATCAATTTAATTAATGTCGTATTTGATATATGAACTTATCGTTGTTTACTCACAAATGGGATTATTTTGTATGATTTTGTATGATCGATATTTAATACCATATCGTAGATAAATACCATATAACAGGATAAATATGTGGTTTAACAAAACGATAAACATAAATATATCTCATAGGAATATATTTAGTGTTATAGAAAGTGTATATTTAGTATTATACACAGTGTATATTTAGTGTACAATGTACAATGTACAGTGTACAAGAAATATTTTTTCATAATTAATTTTTTTAATATATATTTGACGATTTTTTAAAAAAATATTATTCAACTGTAAAAATTAATTTGATATAATTTGATCCTATATGCATTAATACTCGTTTTCCTTGCATTCACGTTTTAATGTGCTTTTACATCTAACGAGATGATGTCGAAAACTTAATTCAAAGAGAGTGTATCGTAATTATTATTACATTTCTACGTAGATTCTATGGATACGATATTTATAAATAGAAACATCGTTGAAATATCTAACCTCTGTGTTATGTACAATACCTTAAATAAAATAAAAGTTAATTACGTTATTTAAAATTTCATTTATATTATAATCAAATTTCTTTTATTATATTATATATATATATTATATATATTATGGTAAACTGTATTTTTAGTATCCAATAATATCCTATTAGATTCGCAATAACTTATTATTTCGGAAAAAATATTATCATTCATTATTTTTTTAATTACTGGTACAATTTTTTTGTTATTTATAGTTAAATTACAATTCCATTTATAAATTTCTTATTATTTAATTTACTAGTTAAATAATTGAAGTTAATTTCCAAAATATGAACTACTTCTTTTATCATTCCTATTAGATATAACAATATGTACTA
Source organism: Osedax frankpressi (assembly GCA_964035775.1). Taxonomy (NCBI): domain Eukaryota; kingdom Metazoa; phylum Annelida; class Polychaeta; order Sabellida; family Siboglinidae; genus Osedax; species Osedax frankpressi. Next base: position 23,667,107 of record OZ038315.1, on the reverse strand, counting down.
TAAACTCTTTTTAAATTTCAACAATATTTATGGATGTTATAATACTCATACCACATAATATGTTTTAAATTAGTTTATTAATTCAATTTAATCCGAAGAAATATATATTATTAAATATACATATAATTGATATATATGAAATTAAATATTATTATTATGAGTAAAATACATCATTATTAATATTCAGCTCATTTTTGCTTTTTATAAAAAATAATTTAATTAAATAATTTGTACAGTGAATATTATATAATGTATACTATATAGTGTACACTGTACAATGTACAATATACAGTATACAATGTGCAGTGTTAATGTATATGGATAACTTCAAATAGTTTACATACTTAATATGTATAATTTAATATAAAAAATCTATTTTTATATGTGAAGACTATATTAATATTATATATATACCTATTTATATATATATATATATATATATATATACATATATATATTAATTAATAATAAATATACTTCATATAAACACTATTAATTATAGGTTTTAGTTTTTCGCGGGTGTGATCAAACTTTGTATAAATACTCTTCTAAATTAATCCAACCATTACAATATAACATGCAACACACTTGTAGTATACTTACTAACCAATCAGGTTATATTGAATACGATACGGGGATTTTGATCTAAATTGAGTGATATTTTAAAATGTTGACATTTGTACAGATACTACGTGGATACACATATACTGTAGCATTATCTGCCCCCTTGAGACATGTAATAATGACAATGTATATATACAAACGCGTTAGTGCTTACAATGTGACTGGATAATAACACCATAATATTGTAGCTAATACTATTAATAATAACAATTAAATATATATATATATAATTATATATATATATATATATATATATGTGTGTGTATGTTTATTACTATATATATTGTTTAAATGGGCGTTTCGAGGAATCATTTGAGTATTTCGATCTATTTAATTTGTTTTATTTAAATATTTAAAAATGTAATCCATTTTCATTATTTTAGTAAATATTAATTGTTAAATTATATATAGATTATATATAAATACATTTATATATTAACTATTTACCTAATTAATATGTATACTCTCATATAATAGTTATACAAAAAATCTAATTTTATTGGTAAGACTATATTAATATTATATATATATATCTAAATATTTAAAAATTAATCTTATATAAAATATGGTTTAAAAATATGGGTATACTTCGTTTTTTGTTTTTATATAAATAAATATTATATATCATTACAATATAGTTGATTTACTATTTACCGGATATTTAAATTGTGCAAAAATATTAAAATCACGTATTCTCATATCACGAAAGTCTCAATACTATTAAGTAATATATGCGATTATTTATGTAAATAGTATTTTCTTACGAAAAAATGTGTTAAATTAAATTTAATATTTAATATAATATTCATATATTTATATTAATTGTCCATATTGTAGATTTATTATTCCTGTTATTTTATTTTTTATAAACAAAATCATTTAGCGCATTTAATAAAATAAAAAGGGTTTATAAATTGTATTTATAATTTGTAGTTATATAAATAAATTGCATTACAATAATTACTTTATTTATCAATATTTACTTAGAAAAATATTAAATTTAAAATTCACAAAATTGAGTTTAATTAGTTAAATAATGAATATCGATGTTCTTTATATAACATTTAATTAATGTTTATTAAAACTGGTTATTTTTTTTATTTAATATGACTATGACAAATATATCATTGTTATGATTTTGACTATACTTTACTTAGTTGGGAATTATGTTATCAAAATATATATTAAATTATTATTTTTAATGGTTCACTAAGTATCTTCAGATTTGATCATATTGATATCATGAATTATATACAATATTCTAAATGGATCATCACCTCATTATAAAGAAAATGATGAAATATTGATAATAATAAATACATTTTAGACATTAGTGTCATTTGAGGGTACTTGATTATATTAATTATTATACAATTATACATGAATGTACTAGTAATAAAGATTTGTATACATAATGTAATTTATTTGATTTAATAAGTATTACATATTAAATTAAATTTATTTAAAAATAATTTCAAAATAAAACTTTAAATGTGATTTTCTTAGATTTATGAATTTAGACAAAATATTCTACAACGTTGTAATTTACTATTGGGTTTCAATAATATTTCACAAATTGTATATTATAGTAATATCTAAAATAATGATTTTAATCATTTTTTAGAATTGTATTTAAATTATTTTATAGTATATATAATTTTTTTTTAATATTTATATTTTATGTTCAATATTTATGCCTATATTTCAATTTTGTAAAATTGTAATCCAAATTCTTTAGGATCAATGAGGAGTATTAATTAGCGTAAGAATAAAATTCCCATTATTTTACATTAGATCATTCATCCACTACAATGGCGTAATAAATACATTCAATTTAAAACCCGGGAATTTTTTCACCCGTTACATTATTATTAAATTCATTATTTGTATTATGTTCGTATTTAATTAATACGATTTATTTATTTAATTTATTTTATATAGTTAATATATTATAAACCTACCATACTATGATATATCATAGAAGAGTATGTACTTTATTACTGTTATACTTAATAATATATTTAATAAATATTTATATGAATTAATACAGTTGAAAAATATTTTCCAACATGCAAATATTGCTATACTTTTGTTAATGCTACGAAAATAAGCGATCCCTGTGTTAATGGAGGTATATATAGTTATAATAGAATGTATATCAATTTTCACATCCATATTCTTATTTATATATATAAACTATTCATGTATAGGCATGGGTATTGTGTAAAGGGTATTGTGCATAAAGCAAATGATTTCATAATAACATGTACCATTAATTAATTCCTATACAATAATTATATTAAAAGTAGTAGTATTTAGTGTGGCAGTGTTTTTTTGAAATTGTTTATATAATAGGAACTTTCAGATTTATCTGTATATTGTTATTAGAGTTAATGGATATGAAAAGGTAGGATGGAATGTGTAGAAGAAAACTTTAGTGTTCTAAAAATATATTTTTATTGTTGAGTAAAATTTGAATGTATTTTCTTTATAAAAATCCCTATACCACCACCGTAATGGGTACTGGTACGAAATAGACGATCCAAGCTAAGATTAGGAGTGTTGACGTATGATATAATTTGGTTATTATTGACAATCAGCACATTTCTGTGAGGCATAATATATCGATTTTGAGATCATAACGAATTCATGATAATATCATCTTTGTTTCTTATCGAGGAAGAATTTAAAGTGGCTATTTTTAGTAGAGGTGTGGTTTAGTGATCGGTTGTTAGATATGATATCAAGAGTTTATTAAGTGAAGTGTAACATGTTGGTATATCAGTTCTGGAAAGGTTTAGGATTGGTGTAAGATTGTTTGGAATATAAGCTAATGATGAATAGGAAAGCGATGAATATTGAAAAGTAGAGGAGGATTTAACGTAAAGCATTCTATCATGGTATGGATGGAGTAATTAATGTAATTAGTAGATGTCCCCATTGTAGTTAATAGGATTTAAGGTATGTTTTGTATAAATTATGCCATTTAGTAAATTCTTCTAGTAAGATTTGCATTGGATTGATAATCCAGTTGATTGTTGTATTGTTCGTATTTGTTAGTTTCAATGTTTTTTGTCATTATTATTGGTGCGTTTTGTATTGACAGGAATTAATTTAGATTTTATCGTATTGTAGATGATTCTACCACGAAGTATTTAAAATTGGGTAGTTGATCATGAAATGAATACATTTTAAAGCGAGTCAATATTTAGGATATGAAGATTAGTAAGGAAAGTATGGCTGAAGCTGGTAGAAAAGAAGTATATGATTGTTATAGAATTCAGAAGGTTATACCATACAATAGATTTTGTTGTAAGATTAACTGATGAATGTATTAGGTTTAAGAAACATTTGGTTATTTTCTGATTTGTTAAGTATTCGATACAAAGTTAGGAAGAACTATCGGTTTAGGATTAGTAGGGGATTAATGTTTAGATTTGAGTGGTCATGTTTGAGGGATTAAAGTGGGCATCGAGACGTGAAGATTTATATGTGATAAAAATGTAGACGAAATGTAGATTAAAATATAGATAAAATGTAGAATTTTGTTGGATAGTCGTTGGATTACATAATGGATGATTAATTTAAGTAAATCAATTAGGAATATCATATTCAGGTAGTTTACTATAGAAAGTAGAGGATAGGTAAGGGTTACAATTTATTGGAAGTTGATGGATTATATGTTATTTGTTGGGATCATTTTAAAAGGGATAGTTAACTAGTTGTAGTAAGGGTGGTGAAATCAGAAATAGCAGATGTTAGTTTATCTAATTACCAAATTATTGCAATTATAGATTTAGTTACAATGGAAATGGTGGTTTTATAAGTTTGCAAAGTAGTAGACCGACATAAGGAGTATAATTAAAAAGATGAGGATTTAAGAACTGCTATTCAAGGATTCTATTAATTGTACTCCATAGATTTGAGAATGGTTTCACTAAATTCTAGCCAAATTTATAGGTAGGAACATATTAATATATAATATTAATAAATTAAATTTTGATTTCCTCATTAATTCAATGATACATTTACGTAAGTTAATTTTAAATTCAATCATTCATTATAATATCTGTTTATAATCATAATTTGATGCTAATTTAACTATTTTATTAGAATAACTTAAATTACTTGATTAAGTATAATTATTATTAAAGTGACTATTTATCTAGAGTGGGCATTAGATTACTTATTTGCAATATTTATATTTGCAATACTATTTTCAATAATATCGTCAATTCGATGATGATACTATTTATGTTAACTGCATATTTAGTATTGCAAGAATTTAGTAAGTACTTTTTTAAACTATATTAATATTTACATCTACATCGATTGTAATTTAAGATGTAAACGAAAATAGATAGTATCTATAAATATATTATTAGTAATATTGTTAATAATAGTAATGTATTAATTAATCCTGAAGACAAATCAATAACCAACATTTTCTGTAACGGAGTTTGTTTCGTGAAACTTGTCCACAGTTCAACTAAAATCGTTAGTAAACCTAATACGAAATATTTCCAATGAGAAACGCACACTTCTATTGTAATTGTAGCAATTGTATATAATTATAATAATATTACGCTGAAAAAAGGTAAATAAAAGACGATGAATGAATTCATTTTAATTATATCTAGAAATTCGATATACGATCATTCCGTATATGTCTATATATAGACATTTTTAATATTCGTTGACCAAAACAATGAGCAATCTAGGCAGTTTAATTTGAAATTCAAAAGTATAATTTCATATTTTAATAATTTATTTGCAGATTACGTTAGAACGAGGATGTCACGACGATTTTAAAATTAACGTTATACCAACGTCAAAAGCTATACATTCACTGAGCTATTCGTATATGCAGGATACATGCTAGTATTTTTCCGTATATATACATTACATATACACACAATATGGATAACAAATCTCATAATATTAAATATAATATTTTTTTTAAATAAATTGTTAGTTTTAAGTAAATCCGCAATTAAATTTTATGAAAACAGATAATTTCGCTTCTGGCTATTGCAAAGCAAAGATACCTAATATTTGCAATGGAGAATTTAAATTGAAATCAATTTTGGAAATAAGTAATTATATATTATATATAAAGTATATATAATTATGATACTTTATGCCTAATAATTAAGACAATAATTTGATATTTATGAGGATAATTTAATATGTATCATATATGATAAATTAATTGAATTACCATTTAAAATAGGCTCATATCTATTAAAAAAAGTAGAGAGTTATAGGTTATATTAAATATTATATTAATATTTGTTTAATAACAAATCTATTAATATATATCATATATAATCCATAGATAGTTGATTATCACTCAACTTTTTGCATATTTCCTATATAAATATGTATATATTGTATAACTTATTATATATATAATAAATACAATTGAGTAATACTCAATATTTTTTAATTGTAGTAATAAGACATACAATAAATGTATGTACTGCTATTCAGATGGAATTGTAAATCTTGGATGTTATACAGGTTTGAAAATAGAAATAATAGTAAGATATATATATATATATATATATATATATATATATATATATATAAAATATATAAGAAATTGAAAAATTGCGAATTTAATTAATGCATTTATAGCAATAATTGACGGTTTCATAATATATTTATAGTGTTCGCAATTATTTCGGTTATTATTTATAATTCCATCTTAGCATGGATCATCTTCATGAATATTATTAGCTATAAAGTGAATTATTACGTTATTAGATCATGTTCATATTATATTACATTACTATCTAGTATTATAGAAATTACTAAAGAGATATAACAGTGTTATTGTTGTAATGAAAATTGTACACTATTTTCAGGAAGTATTTCGCAAGATAAACGCGAAGGAACTTTTTTGAATTGCGAAGATTCTTGCTTTACTCTTTTGGGCTACAAATCTAAACTCAGAAAACAGGTAAATTTATATAATACCAAATAGTAATATTTTATAATTTCTGATTGTAAACGAATATAATTTATATAAACTAATAGTTATTAAATGATTATTATCAACGGTAATTATTCTGTACGAATTTTTAATATCGGTATGATTAAGTAATACAAATTGTTAAATTCAAGAGAGAATTCCACGTAGAATATAAATAATTAAAGAATATAAATTTATAGTAACATAACTTTTAACATTTAAAATATTTGTTTAACACTGAAAAATTAATACATTATATTATATTATACCATTACAATTTATGGGAAATTTAGCATTATTAATTATATACAAATATAAAAAATTAATTAAATATAAAATCTATAATATTTTTAAAATATAACAGTATATTTAAGAGTTTTAAAATTAATATCACCTTATATAAATATATAAAATGTACATCCATAGGTATATATATTTATAATTCATCAATGGAATGGTTTAATTATTCAATTATAAATTATAGACATTTGTAAGTTCAAATAAATAAAATTATAAATTTTAAATTGGATAAATGTAACATTATATTATATGTATAGTTATATTGATATTTCATGACTTATAAGAAGTATTAATATATGTATATATATATTGTTATTGTTATTGTTTTACAATGCCACTATACTTATGTCAAATGTATTTAATTTTGAAAATAACTGTACTAACTAGAGTTTTGTAAAATTATTTTGTTTCACTATTAGACAACTTAGCTATGGTTATGCCTATCTATATAATTTCAGAAGTATTGTATTATTAATCTAATGAGCATAATGTTCAATCATAAACATATATTATGAATATATTTATAAAATATATTCATATTAATGCAATTAAAAAAATATTATATTATTGTGTAATTTAATTATTAATATAAATTTTGTAATTCAAATAATTATATATAATGGATACATCATCCATTGTTATTTTATATTGATCACAACAAACTGTTTAGTTCATAACGATTAAAGGCTGTTTAAAGCCAATTGCTGGAAAAGAATTCCTGGATACTAATGTCAAAAGAGAATTCATTGCATGGAACTTGACCAGGCCGGGCCGTTATTGTCGTTATTCAAAATGTTATTTAATTCGAATATCCATAAAAGTCAACGCTGACATATGACTCAGTACCTGGTGTCTTGGTAGAGAGCCATGATTAGATTATCTTATATATATATATATATATATATATATATATGTAAATGCATTTCGTGCATATTTATTATAATTATAAACCATAATTTATTAATATAGTTAGATGCAGGCATACTTGTGTTAATTCTAAGAAAATGTCGATGTTTTGTAATCAAAGGGTGTATATTAATGATAATATGGCTGGTACGTCTGTTATTATTACATATGATATCATTTTAGAATATATTGGAATATTATATCTAAACTTTTTATAATATAATCTAGATTCTAATATATTTATATTTTATATTATAATTAATAGTAAATATAGTAATCACTAAACTGATAATATAAATGGTCTTACAAATCTTACAATTCTTACTAGTCTGACAATATTATAAGTAATACAATTCTTAAAATACTTACAAAGCTTACAATACTTACAAATCTTACAAATCTTAAAATACTTACAAGTCTTACAATACTTACAAGACTTTAATCTTACAAACCTTACAAGACTTACAAGACTTACAAATCTTACAATACTTACAAGTCTTACAAGACTCACAAGACTTACAAATCTTACAAGACTTACAAATCTTACAAGATTTACAAGTCTTACAAGTCTGGCATATATTGCAAGTTCTGCAAGTCGATATGTTTGATTAGGTCCAGCTGTGCCATTATAGCTATGCTATAGTATATTTTGAAGTATCGTAATATTTTAATAGTTAACATAAATGTTTAAATAACTTAAATCATATAATTTATTTTTTATATTAATATATGTAAAACGTAGTTACTATAGGCAATAACTATATGAGTTAGTAAAATAAAACGTAGTAACTACGATGTAGAATATTACTATCAGGAAATATGTATCTGATAGCGATGTTGACTATCATTTATAGCTAATATGTTCTATGTAATATTATATCTACTTTATATGTAGAATTTAATGACAACATATAAACTTATATTTATATAATTTATTTGTAATTTATTGTATAAGATGAAGAAAATAAAAAACCAAATGCACTAAACATATTATATATACAAAATAACATACATAATATATCTTTTAAAATAATTCTAATGTTAATTAAAATGTTTTAAGGATTTACTACATACTTGGTAGTATATTATATGTAGGTATAGAGATATTATATATATATATACATATATATGATATTATTTATATATATATATATGTATATATATATATATATATATATATATATAAATGTGTGTGAATTGTTTGTGTGGTTCACATATATGTGACATTATAACTAATAATATTATTTATTAGAGCAATATAACGGATTTTACACCATTAAATAGTTATATATATATATATATATATATATATATCCATATATCTATACACATATATATATATATATATATATATATATATATATACCAAGGACACATCTTGTATATAAAGAATCCTTTTAAAACATATTCTAAATAAATATTTACATACGTGAACTAAGTCAAATAACTCAGATATGTTCAACGTATATTACATTTATATTATACGCAATTACATTAATGATTAACGCAATATTTGATTATTTATATTAACTCTATATTATTTGATATTTTCATTTATTAGTCTTTATTACCTATTAATTATAAATATTAAAATATATCTAATAATATAAATATGAATTATTACATAATGTAACATATTATATAGAACAATTATATTCGGATAATGTCATTAAAAATGTGATAAAAGAAATGAGTTAGTGTAAAGATATACATTAATTAGAAATATGGGTTACTTTAAATATATTAATTAATTTGATGTGATATATATTTTGAATAAGTTATATTTGATTACTACGTTTCTTAATAATGTCTGATTAAAATATATATACGCAATATATATTATACAAATATATAATTTATATATTAAATATATAATGTATTGTAGTGAAACTATAACAATAAACTCGGTACATTTATATGAGTTCGCTCCATCACTAGATATTCTATTCTAAATGTATACAATATATAAATGTTAAGAAATACGTATCTGGATCCTCATTTCCATTTGAATTCAGCTGATTGTATTTGTTTCCATTGCGTACTATTCGATTTAATGGCATGTCCTAAACTATATATTTATATGTTCAATACATATGATATCGTATTTTCAATGTGTAAAAAAAGTATATCCTAAAAGAAAAGAAAATCGTATATAAAAAATATTCTTATTTATTTGCAGGGCGCTAAGTCTAGGTATTTTGAGTTTTACATCACCTATCAAATTTACAATTATCGTTACGAATTGTGTATTCCTGTTAGTTTAAAGTAATTAATAATAACATACATAGTTTACTTTATTTTTCTTAATTGCATCATGATATTTTATTTTTTTAATATCTATATTTGACCTATTCCATAGCTCCATTCATTTGCACATTATAGTGATTATAAGATATAATATCCTTTAAATAAAGTTGAACCATTTATCCGTTTGAGTTTATATTTGAATTTCGATATATTAAAATATATATACAATTTTATAGGTGCTGTGAATATATATTTTATATTATCAATTATGCGAATTTTAACATTTTTGTTTATTTAAATAATTGTCTTAATAAATAATATATATGTCTTCACAAGTTTATATTTACCAATCATCGTAAATATAAGTGAATTTGTTTTATTTTTAAAATATCGACCAAACGATTAATAACATAGTTTTTTAAGGTATTTTAACTTTCTTTGTTAAGGTATGAAAAAGTTAAGTTATGAGAAAATGTATTTTATGAAAATGTTTATTTGGATTTATTACGATATTTGGTCATTTCTACAAATTAATAAGATATAGGTGGATTTAATGAACTCACATTTTCTCTAATGATGTAAATAATTGTATCTAACTTTATTTAATATTAACTAAATATACCAACTTCGATAATGTATGGAAAATAGATATTCGATATCGGACGATTGTTTTAGATTATTCTTTAGAATAGACTATATAGGCAAACCGCTATATATGTATATATACACATATATCTCAATATACAATGCATTCTTACCGTTACAATTTGAATACTTATTCAAGGATTTGATCGAATGTCAATTTAGATTTTTGGAAAATAATAATCTAAATCAATTTAAATATATATATACACATAGTATATATATATATATATATATATATATTAATATATATATATACATATATATATATATATATATATATATATATATATATATATTAAAATAGTCAAAATAGAAACACTGATGGGAAAATCAAATGTATGTAAGTATTTATTTCATTTTGTGTATAAATTTTTAAATATATCAATATGTATCATTAATCAAATAAATCTAAGTATTTATACGATGTATTTATAGTATACTATACCATATTATTGTAACAATACATACTTAATAGTTTATCATATAACATTCATATCACATATCCACAGATGTAATTGTACCTGCCATAGTAGCAGGTGCAGCAATTTCACTATTTACTGGATGTTACCTATTTATGAAAAAACGTTTGAATATTATATAATAAACACAATTAAATAACATATTATATATGTAATTACATGGTATTATCATAACTTTGTGTAATTACATTAAATAATAATAGCATATTTAAAATAACCAACATTCTCTTAAATTTAGATTCTCAAATTAATCAATATACATTTTAATGCAATGTATAAACGTATTAGTAACTTAAGTTATTATAAGTAGTTTTACATTTATTAGTTATCATGGTAACTAGTAAATACATATACGATTTATTGATATAAATATATTCAGTAGAATAAATTAAAATCATATTTTACTTTCAAGAAAAAGTTATATAATATCAATAAACTATTTATTTATCCAGAAAGATTTATCCTATTAGATATAAACCATATCATTCATATATATTATCAACATATATATATATATATATATATATATATATTATGGTATATATATATTATGGTTACATATAGTTATACATACAAATTACATCTGCATAACTGATATAGCTCAACAATCGGAATACATTGATTCAATCGCGAGTTCAGTTAGTGTCAAGTAAATCGCAAATAACAAAGAAAAGAAAATACCTCTCATGAATAAAAGCTTACATTTCAACTTAATTTTCAATTATAGAATTGTATACATCATTATTTAATTCCTGCTACTAAAATGATTTGGAGACATTTTAAATATATTATATTAATATATATATATATATATATATATATAATTGAGTTATATTTTAAATATTTATTAACATAATTATATCACTCTCACAAGAAACATGATCTCAAATAATCAGATGTTGTTATTAGTATACAATATAATAGAATTTTTCAAATAGAAAATAAACAACGACAACGTTTAAAACAAATACAAATATAATTTTCTTTTATCTTATAATGATAAAAACTAAATTGATCTAGATTGTTTCCTTAGATGCAGTGAACACCTCGAGTTTCGCTATTCCAGTCAATTTATTTCCAAAAAATATCATCGCTCTGCTGGTGAGTAGAATATTGGCTGGAATGATGGCTGGGCCACCATTTGGCGGGGTATTATTCAAGTTTTAACTCTAATAAAATAATGATTATTTTAAATTAATTATTTTTGCAACTCATTTAAATTTATTTTTAAAATTATAATTAAAATAATACAATTAACTATAATTCGTTGATTAATTCATATGTTCCATGCTTATAAATGGGAACATAGAAGTATTTTGTTAACAAAATGTAGTTTTACCAAGATTATAATTTAAACCCAATGAATTATTAATAATAATATCTAAATTCTTTTGTGATTATTCTTAATCATCCAATTAAGTTAGGTGGATTCAAACTTCCTTTTATGGTGACAGCTAGCTTTCTATTTGTTGGCGGAATATTTGGTGTTATTGTCATTGAGGATCAGAAAGGTTACATGTAAATTCTAGAATATAATGTTTGAAAATGTATTGTTTTATGGTATTAATTTAATTTACATCAATGAATCGACAGAATCGAGTTCCGTAAAGAAATCGTTCTGGAACTTCTTATTCCTTGCTGATGTTTTCGTTCTAGGAATGTGCCTGTCATTATTTACGATGGCGATAGGATTTAGTGATGTCACAATGTCGCTTCATTTAAAGAGAATCGTTCGAATTGATATCGAATTATGCAAATATACATAATATTAATAAATTAGTTTGGATTTATTTAGTAATAATAGTATCAATTACAGAATATAAATATAATAAAATAAAATATATTACATCTCTATATTGCTGTAATTACTAGCTTTATACAAATAACTAACTCATATGTAAATTATTAATCTAATCCCTACTTAATTCAGTACAACCTGGATCCTATGATGATTGGTCTAATATTTATGATATCAACAGGCACGTATGCACTATTCACACCTCTATGGGGACTTATATCTGATTACAATGTTTGTCATATTGAATTGTATATATCTTATTTTAACATATTACCGTTGGAATTATTATTTAAAATATTATGTTGAATATCAGGTTCAATTATATACCAAATCATGTACATCCATTTATCCATCAATCCATTCATCCATCTATCCATCCATCCATCCATCCATCCATCCACCCATCCACCCATCCATTGAATTGAATTGAATTGAAAAGTTTATTTATACACAAAATAACAAATAGATATGTTCTCATTTGTGTTTTAAAGAGAGTAAAATAATATCATAATTGAATTAAATGATAAAATAAAATCAGATAGAGGACTCTGACATTCGGGCAGATACATATATGATCGGAGTAGTCATAGAACATCCGCACAAGATCAATCCAAGATCTCATGTTGAGCATAGTAAATAATTTTGTACTGCCTTCTTAAATGTTTTTATGGAATTACATCTTCGCAAATGTAGAGGAAGGTTGTTCCATAAAACTGGCGCTGAAACACTAATACATCGATTATAACTAGACCAGAAATGCTACCGCAAAATATACATTTAAATATAAATATTATTAGTTGCAATTAGAACTATACTTAATAATTATCTATAAATATATCTATAATTTTTATGAAAAATGCTTTAATTATATTTTGGATTTGGTTGTGGGTTTATTTTGAATTTGATTATGGGTTTAATATAATATATCCAATAGAAATATATCCAATCCAACTCAACAAATAACATTTCCTACCTGGTATAATAGGTTCCACGATATTTAGTTTTTATAATTCATAAACTATCTCTAAAATAATATTACCAGACATTACCGGGAATATGATAACTCGATTTTTGTATTTGCATATTACGATATATAAAAATAAATATATATGTATTAAAATTGCATAAAATATTCCATCGAATACGGGCATCGCTGGAATTACAGCATATATATTTTTATAGTTGCGTAATACGATATATTAAATTTGTAATATTAATAACTAATACTTCGATCATAACTAAATCACAAACACTACCGCAATATATACCATCAAATATAAAATATCTTTACTTATAATAATAATTATAATAACATAATTAACTATTAATATATCTATATATATCTACTCTTATGATAAATGGTTTAAATTTAGTTATAATTATATTTGGTTTCGTGTTTTGTTTAGGTTTAGAATTAGTTGTTTTGGATTTAATAAAATATACAGAAATATATTAAAAGTAAATCTAAAATAACATCGATTACCAAGATCAATTTTTGTATTTTCATATAAAATTAAATATATAAGTATTAAATTGTATCAACTATTACATAGAATACCAGGCATCGACTATGTTACCTATGTTTTTATATTTGGATATTACAATATATAAAATTAAATATATATGTATTCAAATTAATTCAACATATTAAGTCGAGTTCCGGATATCATCGGTTCCCGAATCGTTATAGTTTTTTGTAATTTATAAACTACCCCTAAAAGAATTCGATTACCGGGCATCACCGGGTACAAATGAGCTACTGTATGTTTTTTTATTTATAAATTACGATATATAAAATTAAAAATATATGTTTTACACTAACATAAAATATTACATCGAATACCGGACATCACCGGATCTATAACACCTAAATTTTGATATTTGCATATTATGATACATATGTATCCAAATAATTCAACAAATTACATCGATTACCGGATATCATCGGTTCCCGGATAGTTCTATTTTTGTAATTTATAAACTAATTCTATAATGACTTCGATTGAGCTAGATTTTGTATATTTGCATATTAAAAAAATACGATATATATAACTACATGTATTAAAATTGTATAAAATATTGAATGGAATAGCGGGCAACGATGTTTCTATAGCATTTAGATTATAACTAAACCATAAATTCTACCGCAAAATATACCGTTAATATAAAAAGTATTAGTTGTAAAGAAAAATTGTAATGTAACTTCATGTATTAAGATTGTATAACATATTGAATGGAATAGCGGGCAATGCCGGGTCTATAGCATATATATATATATATATATATATATATATATATATATATTCTGGACCTAATTCTAATTTTGATTCCATTTAAGGATTTATTTATAATATATTTGTATATAACATTTGTATTGATATGGATTGTTAATGAATAATATATTTGTATATAACATTTGTATTGATATTGATTGTTAATGAATATTTTAAAAATAAATAACAACTCAAGAAATTACCCAGGTAATTTTAATGTTTTGGTTAAATAATAAAAATGAAAAAAATATTGTATTACTATTAAAAATAAAAATAATTTTTATTTTAAATAATTATATAATATATAATAGTTATATCATTTCGTTTCGAGGAATATAAAATAATGAAAAGAGTATAATGATTTTTTTTAAATTTTACACATATATAATGCTTTTATTTTAAAACCCTAATACATATCACCATTATAGGTCAAATAGGTATTGGTATTAGAATTGGAACTATGGTTATAGTTTTCCAAGAATCTATAAGACTATCGAGGTATATTCTATATCATAATTATAAAGATTTCTGATTAATTAATGTATATTTATTTATATATAGAATAGTTAAGTAAATATTAAATTAAAATCCCTTATATTTTTTTAGAGAATTGGGAATGGACGAAAGTTTGGAAACCTATGGGATCATATCAGGGATCTTTAGTTTTTACTTTTCTATTGGGTTATATAATTTCTATTTAATTAATCAATATAATTTATAAATATTAATATTTATATATATTAAATATAAAATAATAGCTCATACAAAGGTTGCTTGCCAGAATAAAGCAAACAAATAACTATACGTTTAAATCATACATTAATACAATATATAAGAGACTGTTGATCATTGGCAGGCTATTCATCGGACCCATATATGGTGGTTACATTTATGATGTAATTGGATTTTCTTGGGGTGCCAGTACAATTGGCATTTACGGGATATGTTTGGTTAGTAATTTACAAGTTACAACTTAAAATTTATATTAAGCAAGAATAGTTTGCTATACACTAATTGTATTTGCAGTACTAACTAATTATAATCAAAATAATCATTTATTTAATATATATTGATAGCTTTAAAATACACAGACTGTTATATGGATAGTTTACAACTACATCAGTTACTTGCGACGAGACCGTAACATGTGTACGCTATCCGCCTCTCTTCCCAACATGCAACAGTCGATTCCACCTTCATATCTTCTACAAGACAACAACTCTAAATCTTACAAATTCCTTTTCCAATAGATTCCACTTTTAAATATGAATGTAAATATTGTAAAATTTGTTTGAATCTTTAACATATATTGCTAATTTATTATTTTAAAATGTACCTAAATTAGTATAATAAGAAAATAAAACACGATATAATTTATTTTTATAATAATTATAACTATTTAGTAACCATTTTCTCAAAAAAACCTATTTTTTCACGATTAATCTCCAGAATATCTCAATCGTCCAATGTCGTTATTGTTACAACATTCAAATATTAGGTATAGGTGATTATATTTAATAGATATGTATATATTTATAAATGTATGATATATGTGTACATATATTAAAATAGGCTTACTATTTTAAATTAAATTAAATAAATCACTAGTTACTAAATTATTAATATTAGTATTATTATAATTGACATTGTCATTATTGCTAATTTTATTATAACTAGATATTTGAATTTTCTCTAGAATATGAAATTATAAAATTAGATGTATTGTTTTAAAATTAGATGTATTGTTTTAAACACATTAGCTACATATAATGTCTAGTCATCCTTAGAATATGATTCAGAACTTCTAATTTAGTTAGATCATACAATTTGTTAAAAGATTTAATCTTAAATCGGTTAGGTACCTAACCGATTTAAGATTAAATCTTTTATTATTTGTAATATAATATTATTTAGAAATTAAATAAATATAGAAAATAATTATACGTATAATTCATATTCATAAGGATAATGTATGTTACAGATATATAGATGTATTTATGTATTTAGTAAAATACATACACATTATAATATATATATAATACACTTTATAGGGTGCATTTAATAACTACGCTATATTATACTTATATAGTTGGGGTGGTATAGGTATATATATAATATATGATATGATGTATATAATATAATATATTAATTAAAGAAAGGTCATAATAATTAATTATTAATTAATAATGATAAGATGGACAAACATCATTATATATTGTAAACTAACATACTTATTATACATATTATACATATATATAATAAATTTAATTTATGTTAACTTTTTTTGTATTTAAACCTATATTACTAATAATTTGTTATATTTTAAATTTAGAAAAATATTATATTCGTAAATATCTAATAAGCTATCATAACATATCATTTATAAATAAAAGAGCATACAAAATAGTAAATCGATTAATACATTTTTATTTTGTTCTATTGGCTATTAAATACCAAAAATCATGGGTTAACCTGTATCATTCATGTGTTACTCAACACAAGATTGTGAAATAATAACCTGTGTTTTTATATGTTATTCAACACAGATTGTGTTACAGTGTGTTTTGCAACACTATTTTAAGTTAAACACAAAATAAAGGTGTTAATATACACATTTATATTGATACACGTTTTATTTTATATTTATATTACATTAATTCTAGAATTGTATTACTAAAAAATACCGCAAATATATTAGGTAATAAATTAATATGTTGTGTTATTTGGTAGTCTATGGATATATGATTATTTAATCTTCTAGTGATAGTGAATATATAGATATTTGTGTTTACCATATAAATTAGTCTTTTATAAAATTTATTTTAATGTGAGTCTATATTTAGATCGGAAGAAGATACATTCTTTTAGATTAGCAGTAGACTATATTTATGTAAATTTTATATTGATATTAACCATTTATTTAATAAATTGGGAATTAATAAATCATATTAAATTAGAAATAATATATAAATCTAAAAATATGTTGAGGCAATCTATATATTCCATCCATCCAAATATTCCATAGAATTATATTGAAATTATTATGAAATAATTCAATTACAATTAAAACTGTATTAAAGTTTTTATATATTATAGGGAAAACTTGACATTTGTTTCCATAATTACAAAGTAATTATCGTCTTTTATATAAAAGTCTATTAATAAATCAATAAACTCTACTTTTATATAACTGTCTTAAATTGTGTCATTATTTATTATGTATAGGTATTTAGTGAATACTCGTTATGTATTTAAAAAGAGTATGAATAAATCTTAATCATAAATCAATATTATGCGGTATATAATATTATAATAATACTCACTTTGATCTATAGA
Source organism: Osedax frankpressi (assembly GCA_964035775.1). Classification (NCBI taxonomy): domain Eukaryota; kingdom Metazoa; phylum Annelida; class Polychaeta; order Sabellida; family Siboglinidae; genus Osedax; species Osedax frankpressi. The sequence goes on along the minus strand of OZ038315.1, from coordinate 23,648,522 downwards.
TCATATATTATATATAAAAGTTTGTTTTTGTAAATTTATTATAGATATAATATTTAGATAAGATATGTTATATTCCTGCTTTAGAAGAATTACGACATTGTGTGTATCCAAGCATAGTATATATTTATGTTATATTAACTAAATATTATTTTAAGGAAATGTATATTACTCCGTATATTTATGTTATATTTACTAAATATTATTATATGTAACTTTATATTACTCCATATATTGCTAATGTTATTAACATTATTTATACTATCACCGAAATCTATTTTTAAATGGATATATATCGAATAATTACAATATTTACAATTTATTTTATAAATTATTAAGTATATGCGCATGTAATATCTTAAACTCTTTAATTACGTTTATAATTGATATCAATGCACATTATTGTACTATATTAACGTAGTTAAATTGATCTATTGAGAATTATTTTAGAATTTAAATAAATGTTGGTCATAACTAATTTATAACAAAATATTTTTAATTGACGCTAAACTGTTATAAAATCCCTAACTTATTAATTATAGATTTTTAAAACATTATAACAAAAAGTTTTCATAAAATGATATCAAAGATAACAAATTATGTTTTCAGAAAAAATTAATAATGTAAAATGTAGCTGCAGCACACAAAATATGTCTTCTTGAGAAATATTTAATTCGTAGTATCGTTGATGATACCAGTTATTTAGTTATTAATATTTAATACGGTTACATATATATTAATTATTTATTTATTTTATATTTATATAGTTTAATACTATTTGTAGGGATTTGAATTTAGTTTTGATATTGCCATTTACAACAAATATTGTTTACTTAAATAATTTTAATATATAAACTTATTTTTTGGATGAATCTTATAAAGTGGGATGAAGTTAAATTATCATTTCAAGTTTAGTACCCTATGAAATAATAATATATAGATATTTCAACATAAGTGTAAAACATAAGTGATTTGTATTAGTGAATTATAATATATTATATATAATTGTTATTAATGACAACACATTATATAATACCTATGCAGTATATTATATATTATATTATAGAATAATATTACTTTTTAACATATATAATATATATTTTTACATAAAGTTAGCATATATACTTATTAGATAAGCACATAAGCTGCTGATAAGAATGCAATGTTTTGTGTCTAAATATTACCTATGATATCACTGGTATCACTAAATATACAAGTACAATAAATTACCATTATGATCTATAGATCAAAGTGAATATTATTATAATATTGTATAGGCGCATAATATTTCTCAACAATAAGATTTATTGATATAAAGTTTTTAATTTAATTAAAAAGTAAATTCTTAAGCGTCTATAATAAAAATGCATTACATAATGCAAAATGAAATTACTTAATGATAGTGATATAATATCTATACTATAGAATAAATTAGATAACCTAAAATAAATAATAATAAAGTATATTCCTTATTATATAATAGATATATTAAATAGGTTGAAATAAGATTATATTCAGTTATTATAGTAATACCATTCACATGGGTTATGTTATTCGTATATATTATATAATAATTTATATAAAATAAATATATTTTCACCTTATTATATAACATAAAAACTAACCAGTAAACAAAATATAACAAAAAGCTCAATGCAGATAATTTGTTACGAAGAAAAATCTATTTAGTCTTTAGAATTCTGGAAATGAAATTAAGTATTACACACAAAATTGTAATACTCGAATTTGTTAACTAAGTACTATAATAATCTTGTGAAAAGTACATTGGTGTTAGGTCGACTATTAAACGGAATTCCTTTAAATTATCATTTCGAAGGTGCGATATAATTACTATATTTAGTAATTGTGTTCAAACAAATGTATTACGAACAATTGCGTATTTATTTACTATTATCACATCTATTCATATTTGTATTATTATTCATTTTTTTATTATTTAAAACAAATATTATATAGTTTTTTAAATGACATAAAATTATTGTTTTTCTCAATTATACAATAGAGAACTATCCCACTCTTAATTATGAATACAAATAAACTATTTAATTAAATTCAATGGATATGTGAATAGATAGATGTATAGCTAGATTGATTAGTTTTTTTGAAGTAAAATATAATATTATTTGTAGTTAATCAATTATTTCAGGTTAAAATAATTGTTCTTATATATATATATATATATATATATATATATATTTTATATATCGTGTATATATAGTATTCATATACATTACGTATTTTAATAGTATATTTCATTATTACATTAAAGTTTTCTTTAAAACCCTAAAACAATCTTATTATAATTACGAGTTTTACTGTATCCAGTAAAAGTAGACTATGATCTATTACAATACTTGCTATTATTTATTGAGATAAAATTCTACAAAGTTCTTCATTTATTTGCTAATAGCGACTACTAAATCGAAAAGTTGAACACTCGTGATAACTGACTCATGATTTAGTCACGTGTCTAAATCTCCCTATATAATATAATACAATTCTTAACAAATCAGAGTTTATATAGTCACATTACTTATATAAACATGTTAGTATTATATATATATATATATATATATATATATATATATATTATGATCTTTATATTCATACACTCTAACATATATTACATACATTTCTTTAAATTTAATATTTCTTCGTGTTTTTACATTTCTAACGTTTACAATACAGGTTGAAACTCAGTATATTAATGATTGTGGTAATAGCAGTTGTATCCTCTACTTCGGAGGTCGAAGGAGATGTTGGTTAAAATCGGAATGTTAATTATTTTCAAAATGCATAGGAAATAATTCTACTAATTAAAATTAAATAAACTTTTAAAACTCATATGTATAATTGTTATCTCGATTTAAAATACATCTATATTATATAATGAATAATGTATTATATATAATTATTATAATCTATTATTTACAATTAATATAATGTCTTATTTATAATTATTATAATGTATTGTATACAATTACGCAATACACAGGAGAATAAAATATCAGAGGCTCTTGTCAATCCTGTAGGACTTTTGAACACAAGAGGTTATTATTTATTCATGTTATTTTTAAAACACTATAATTTATACGTATGAAATATATTTAATATTAACTTTTAAATTTATTTTTAATAATCAATAAGAAAACACAAAATAATAATAACTATTTCATTATATTAATATATAGAAAATGTACAGTAATTATGTACTCCTATCCAAATAATAAATATAGATAATTAATTTTTTAATGATTCTAGTATCTATGATATAATGTATTATATATGTTATCATCAAAAGTAATTATAAATATGTATTGCGCTAATGGTACAACATGCACTCGAGCCTCTCATTTGAATATCCTTGTGGTTACCATGACAACCATCAGATTGTTGCCAACGCCGTCCGTATGACCACATACGTCAGATGTGCTGCAGGGATAAACTTTTCAATCGTCCAAGTAACGGAAGGTGTTGTTATGGCGCAAATAAAATAACAAGAGTGTATAACTTCTTAAAACAGGTCGGTCCAAGCGTAGCTGAACGCATATACTATTCAAATTAACATATATATAACATATATGTAAATGCAATTTTATTAATTAAATTTATATTAAATATAAAGAAATTACTAGTTTCGAGAAGATATTGATCTAAATTGGTGAACATAAACCAACTTCATTTAAATAGTTCTGTAATGTAACATAAACATTTCCAATCTATATGTGAAACATTATCATAAGTTGATACAAAATGTATTGTAGTAAATTCGTATCTATATAAAATAAATAAATGTTATAATAAATATAATTGCGTTTAGCTATTTTCATCTATATTCCTTTTTAATTTTATTAATTAATATCATATATAATCATAATGAGTTTACGTTATAAGATATATATATATATATATATATATATATATATATATATATATATATAGTTACTATATTAATATCTTAATACAATACATGCAGTAGAAAGTTATTTGAATGTTTGTAAAACTATTAGTTCAGACGATGTGATCATTACTTAACATTTCCGGTGGGCAGGTGTGTTGTTTTGGAGTGGTCAGCCTTCGAATTGATAATGCAAGGTGTTGCGGTACACGAGTCTATGATTACAAAAGATATCTTTGCTGCAGAGGAAAACTAATCCGTATAACTCCGCAATACTCCTGCGGAGCTAGATGCTGTGGAGGTTAGTGGTGGTCAATTCAATAATAAGGTCGTAGAAGTGTTTATAGAAATTGAATAACGTTTTATAAAAATTAAAATATGATAATTTATAAATAATATACATATTTAATACACTATATTAATAGTATATGTATATCATTTCAAATAACAGTTATATATATATATACAGATGAATTGTCATTTATATAATTTAAACCAAGCTTTATTCTTAGAATATTAAAATATATTTAATTTACTACAGATAAAATATACAACTACAACAAGTATATATGTTGTGGTGGCCGTATCTCCCGTAGGAAACCGGATATGTCATGTTGTGGTGTAACACCATACAACTACTGGAGAGCTATCTGCTGCAGGGGAAGACTCTCAGTTAGTTATTTTAATGAAGTCATCGGCGTGGCCGGCGATTAATGGTAGCTTACGAGTGGGCGTGACCTACGAGTGGGCGTGATCTATGTATAGGTGTGGCCTATTTATGGGCGTGACCTATGTATTAGCGTGGCCTAAGAGTTGTATTATTATTTTACTTCACATTATTTTCAAGAAACGATATTTAAATATTTCCTAAATCACCGAATATGATATATTATTAACCAAACCCATTAAAATCTAAAGTTAAAATATATTTTAAAATGTAAATTCCAGCAGAATATCACAAAATGTTATCAAATCTTATTACGTTATAACTTTCTGTCAATCAATATTATATTCATCCCACAGAGGAGACCAGATAATGCCAGGTGCTGCAATACACTGTCTTATAACTCTCTGAAGCTATCCTGTTGTTATAACCATATCTACAAACGACCAAATAATTCCCGTTAACTGTAATCTCAGTTAAGACTTGATATCTGTATTACTTTATATAAGTATATATATATATATATATATAATATAATATAATATGTAGCTCTTTATATAATTATACTTATTAGGTTTTACTTTACGAGAATATTTGTTTACAAACATATATTCAATTAAATAAATTTTCTCTGAGAAAACTGTATTTCATTTTCAAATTTACAATTACATATGTAATCAAAGAACTGATAAATCAAATAAATTATAAAATTGTATCATTGGTAATGAAGTATAAACATCCTGACTGATAATAAATTAATACATAATATAAATATTACAGAATCACTATAACTATAGTTATACTTTGTATACTTTGTATACTTTGTTATACTTTGTATAAGTATACTTTGAAAGTAGTAATGCTCATTAATTGGAAATAATCTATTTTAGTATATGATATTAAAATAAATATGGTTAACTTATAAGAATAGGTATATTTGTATTTCAATTCACTCTTTATAATTCCTTCTTAAATCTTCTGAAACTTTGATATAAAAAAATCGTTTTTATTTAACAATTTATCTCTCTATTATCTAAGTATTATTTCGTTTTGTTTTTTTAGTATATTCATTTCAAAATTTATTTCCGATTAAGATAATTTTCAAATCTTTATTTATATATCTGCATATGGCGAGAGAAGTAATGAACCAACCAACTAACGAGCCGAACTACGTGACTATCGCATCGTGATAGCTACCCGAAAATATTGTAATTTTGAAACGCATCCAAATTTTTTGATAAAAAACGTAGCCCAAGAATAATAGTTGCATTTTATTTCCGTTAAAACATCTGTTAAAATAACATCGCCAATTGATAACAGAGTTTTCTGTATTGAGAAATGTTCTACACTTTAATTAGGAGAATAAAGATTATTTATATAGGAATTGATTTTAATTCAGAGTCGAAGTTTTAATTAGATGCTTACTTAAGATTTATTAGAATATCTTTAACAAAATATTAGTTAGTATATATATCAGTATTATTTATTAGTTAATTATTAACAGATGTAACATCATTAACGACAAATAAATTATTGATTGGTTATAATTGTTTAAGAAATTAAATAATTGATTTGATTTATATTATAATCATTTCACATAATTGATAGAATTAATTGTAAAAAAATTAATTAATATAATTCATAGATTAAATAAATAGATTTTATTAATATTTTATTTTACGGGCAGTACCTATAATATAATGATTAATAACTTAATATCTGCTGAATAAAAACTTGAATACGGAGTATAGTAAATAGAAGTACCTTAATATCCTAAGCCTCGACAACGATATAAAGAGGATTATTAGAGATACGTTATTAACTCATTTAAATAAACTAGAGGAAAGAATAAGAAAATATAATTCTACAACAAAATTTAATTTTTCATTTGTGTTCGTAAAATATTTTTATAAATAATGTCAATATTTTCCTTTGTATATTATAATAAAAAATCAATACCATTATTTCTTTCATAGTATTATAAATAATATTAATATTATTTCTTTTATTGTATTTATATTTAAATAATATATAGGTTCTATTAATATATACAGAGTTATTTTGGTTGAGTGCTATTTTCCCTATTCAAATTAATGTAAAAATATATTTATAGATGTACTCTATTGAATATCCTTATAAAAATATAGCAGCATATATTGTAAAAGCGTTTAACCTTGAACATTTGTCATACGATATGAATATAAACAATCAAATACCATTGTATTATTATTAGTAATATTTTATTAACTATATATTTTAATTAATACGCATTTAAATTATTGTCTTTTAAAATATATCATACTAAAATCAGATACAAAATTATATCATAAAACATATCAAATATTTCACTTAATATTTGCAAAAGATGAAAACAAATCCTACTAATTTACTTATCATTACAATTTGTATTATTCGTATATCTCACATAGCTAATGTAAATTATACACTTTAAACTGTAGAGTTTATAGTTATTTATATAACAAATATTAAGAAATATATATTAATTATCAAAATGCTGATATATAATAATATATTTACAATAGATAATTCCCCATGTTATCGGTTTATTTTAGGATATTCGATAGACTTCAAAGCTAAATTTAGAGGAGAGAACAAACTCATAATTGATTTTTGTTAAATATGGGTCTATTCTATGATTGAAAGAACTCTGTTTATTAACTATAATTATTAATATAACATTTTCTAAAATAGATAATGTCCAATTGTTACGCATTACTATTTTGAAAATAATTAGAGTATTTCTGCAATATCTAGATTTGAATTTATTTATCAGTAAGTCAGTTTATACTTTATTACCAATGATGCAGTTTATAATGTATTTGATTTATTAGTTCTTTATTAAATACAAAATATATGTAACTGTAAATTGAAATAAATTGTTCAAATAAAAATTGTTTAATTGAATTTGTAAACAAATATACAGATAAGGTAAAACCTAGTTAATATACTTATATAAATATATATATATATATATATATATATATATATATATTCTTTATATACTAATATAAAGGAATTAAGATATCAAGTCACAAAAGAGATTGTAAATTTAACGTGAGTTATTTGGTCGTTTAAAGATATTGTTATAACAGCAGGACTGCTTCATAAAGTCGTAGGGTAAAGCATTGCAGCATCTGGCATTATGTGGTCTCCTCTGTGTGATGAATATATTATTAATTAACAGAAAGTAACAACGAAATACGATTTAATGGAATTAAAAGATTTTTTGCTGGATTTTACATTTTAAAATGTATTTTTACTTATAATTTTAGGATTTAATTAGTTGGTTTAACATTAATTGGTTTAATATTTAATATTCGGTAATTTTTGAAATATTTAAATTTCGTCTCTTAAAAATAATGTGAATAAAAATATTAATAACTCATAGACCACGCCCATTCATATACCACACCACTCTTATGACACACCCACTCGTATATGTAGGTGTAGTTTATAGGTTAACCTAATCGCCGGCCATGCCGCGACTTCAATAAAATAACTAACTGAGATTTTTCCTCTGCAGCAGACTTGACCCATATAGTGGTAAGGCAGATTACCACAACATGACATATCCGGTCTCCTATAGTAGGTACGGCGACCACAACAGATATATTTTTGATAATCGTATACTCTACCTGTAGCAAAGTATATGTTATATTAATAAAGTAATGTCAGGATACAATTTTTTTACATTGTACCACAAAATTCTACTTTATATAAACTTATTAAATAAACTGAAACAATAATCAAGATTAACTATTAATCATAGGTAATGGAAATATAAATTACAACTATACGGAAATAAACAACTATACGCATATAAACTAGACCTATTTTCTATTTTAAGTTATACCCTATATATACTTAATAGGTAAAAATGATTATATGGTATTACATAATAGAATACTTTGTTTACTAATTCATAAATTATAACTAGAGAAGAATTCGAGATTATCTCAATGGACGACATATTTAAAATATAAAATTTAAATATGTTTAAATTCTAAAATATTAAAATATGTAACATATCTAATAATTTGGTTACACAAGATACATTTTAATCATATATATATATATATATATATATATATATATATATATATATATGTATGTATATATATATATATATATATATATATATATATATATATATGTATGTATATATATATATATATATATATATATATATATATATATATATATATATATATATGGTATGTATGTATGTGTTATTAATAACTATAATTCAATAACATTATATATGTTTCTATTTTAATAAATGATGTATTATATTTTGATTTGTATGAAACAATAACCAATCAATGACACGAACATATTAATAAATTCACCACCGCTAACCTCCACAACACGAAACCTTCCCGCCAATTAATGCAATGGGAATCTTAAGGAGTTTTCCACGGCAGCACAAGAATCTCCAGGAATCATAGACTTGTGAACCGCAACACCTGGAGTTATTCGGTCGGTCTTTGACCACTCCATAGCAACATGACTGACCAGCGGAAATTTAAGTAATTATCTAATAGTTTTATAGACATGCACGTAAATTTCTACTACGTATATTTTATTAAAATATTAATATGTTAGAGAGTATATCTTAAACTATAAGCTACTTATTAATATATATTGTGCATATATATTGTGCAAAACGTATACTCATAATGATTATATATGATCTTGTCTGGTTAATAAATATAGTTGGAAAACATTTAGAGAAAAATAATTGTAATGCATATTATATATTTATTTTATATAAGTAAGTATTTACTACATTAATTTATAACTACTGGTGATTAGTTTCTATAAATAGATTTGTGTACATTTATAAAGAACACGAAAGAAATTTACATGAAATTAGGTTATATTCACATATTTAGATAAATAATACAATGTTTTATTTCTTATAAATTCTTTTACATATATATACAATAACTATATATATATATATATATATATATATTTATATATATATATATATATATATATATATGTGTGTGTGTGTGTGTGTGTATGTGTGTGTTTGTGTGTGTTTGTGTGTGTGTTTATATACATATTAGTATATATTCTTATTAATATACTATTTTACTTATATATACTAACAAATATTAATTTAGGAAAATCTACCTAATTAAAAAATTATTAATATAGCTATATGAATATTATTTTTCAAAATTATTAATATATAAAGGATTAGTATCATGAGTCGGGGATATGGTATCACAAACCTGTCTTATGAAGTCATACACGCTTATTTTCCCATTTCGCGTAAAGCAACATCTTCCGTTATTTGGACGATAGAAAAGTTTATCCCTGCAGCAAATCTGACGTATGTGGTCATACGGACGGCGTTGACAACAATCTGATGGTTGTCATGGTAACCATAAGGATATTCAAATGAGAGGCTCGAGTGCATGTTGTACCATTAGCGCAATACATATTTATAATTACTTTTGATGATACATTATATCATATATACTAGAATCATTAAAAAAATTAATTATCTATATTTAATATCTGGATAGGAGTACATAATTACTGTTAATTTTCTATATATTAATATAATAAAATAGTTATTATTATTTTGTGTTTTCTTATTGATTATTAAAAATAAATTTAAAAGTTAATATTAAATATCTTTCATACGTATAAATTATAGTGTTTTTAAAAATAACATGAATAAATAATAACCTCTTGTGTTCAAAAGTCCTACAGGATTGACAAGAGCCTCTGATATTTTATTCTCCTGTGTATTGCGTAATTGTATACAATACATTATAATAATTATAAATAAGACATTATATTAATTGTAAATAATACATTATAATAATTATATATAATACATTATTCATTATATAATATAGAAGTATTTTAAATCGAGATAACAATTATACATATATTTTAATTAGTAGAATTATTTCCTATGCATTTTGAAAATAATTAACAATCCTATTTTAACCAACATCTCCTTCGACCTCCGAAGTAGAGGATACAACTGTTATTACCACAATCATTAATATACTGAGTTTCAACCTGTATTGTAAACGTTAAACGTAAATTTGAGGAAATTTATGTAATATATTTTAGAGTGTATGAATATAAAGATCATAATATATATATATATATATATATATATATATATATATATATATAATACTAACATGTTTATATAAGTAATGTGACTATATAAACTCTGATTTGTTAAGAATTGTATTATATTATATAGGGAGATTTAGACACGTGACTAAATCATGAGTCAGTTATCACGAGTGTTCAACTTTTCGATTTAGTAGTCGATATTAGCAAATAAATGAAGAACTTTGTAGAATTTTATCTCAATAAAAAAGCAGGCATTACAATAGATCATAGTCTAATTAGGATATAGTAATGCATGTAATTACACTAAGATTGTTTTAGAAGGTAGGGTTTTTAAGAAAACTTCAATATAATAATGAAATAGAATAATATTATAATGTGTAATGGGTTATATAATTAACATTATATAATACAAGATATATAAGATATATAATTTATATATATATATATAAGAACATCTTATAACAAATGATATTATGTTTTACTTCAAAAAACTAATCAATCTATCTATACATTCATGTATTCATCTATTCATTGAATTTAATTAAGTAGTTTATTTGTATTCATAATTAATAATAGGATACTTTTCTATTATATAATCAGAAGAAATTAAGTAAGGACATCAATAAAGTATAACACAAATATGAAAATATGATAATAAAAAATATATCCGCAATTGTTCGTAATATATTTGCTTTAACTGCATTCCTAAAAATAGTTATTATATTTCACCTTCGCAATGATAATACAAAGGAATTCCATGCAATAGACAAAGTAACATCAACGTACTTTTCCCACCATTATTATATTTACTGTTGGCTATTTTAAAGATATTATACTATTTTAACAAGCGAATATTTTTCAGCTTAATAAAGTTGAATATTAGGTCGACATTTATTATTTAATTTAACATAAGTAGTATATAATATTATAAATACCGTGTACTTATTCATGTTTAGTCAATTAAGTGTTACCATTGAGTTAATAATACATTGATGTGTTTTTTTTAAATTAAAAATCATTCTGATTGAAATTATTATTATTTTATTCAATATTTTGTGATTAGACTTATTTTAACCAGAATATATTAATACGTACGTAGAATGATTAAATGAATATATGATTCTATGAATAAGGATTCTAAAATTATTTTCAGATTTTTTAATAAAGTTGAATTTGTTTTCTTTTTATTTTTGAAGAATGAAATAATTCCCTTTATATTGAATATATATATAGATATATAATTATATATATATATTGTATATATATATAATATATCGGTATAATATTAATATATAGTTATCTAGAATTACTCCTAAGCAATTCGCTCTATAATTGAATCAATGTATTATTTTATTGATAATTGAATGCTATTTGGAAAATAGTCTGGGTATATAGTCTTGAGAAATATATCAGTTCAATCTTGAATATATTCAATATATTGAACTATTAAGTAGTCAATATTAATTTGTCAGTTTCGTATTTTATTAGCACAATTAATTATTGAAAAGTTTTTATTATCGATAAGCTATATTGTCTGTTATTATTGTCCTTTGTATAAATGTTGGAGTTTAGCTTTTAAAATTCAGTTATAATATATGATAATGGTAAATAAATTAAGAATTATATCTGTTCTAATACCGAATGTAAACCCATTATGTTTTAATTTACATTCGTCTGAGTGTAGATTATTTATTTGTATGTTGTCAGTTAAACTAATACATTATTACATATATCTATATATTCAAGACATTACGTTAATGTTTTGTATGATAATATATCATATGCATATTCATTGTCAAGTCATTTTCATATAACTTTATTAGATTATCTACAAGGTATCAATATTTTTTATTTTTTGGATGATTGAAATTGGAAAAAAGTAATATGTAGTTAAATGTTCATCAATCTTAAGATACTTGAATGAAGATTCCTGTAAATGAATACCGATTATGAGTGATCTTTTTAAAATATATTAATTAAGATTCGATTTTGATTATTTAAATTTTTCGATTATTAATTATTTTTATTTCAAGTATTCAAAAGTTTAAATAGATTTTTATTTCTCATCAAAAATACCTCGATGGTTACTAGGGCAGTAAACTACGCAGGTAATTACATTGTTTTTGTTATATGATAAAAGTGAAAATATATTTAATTTAAATAAATATATAATGTTTATTTTTTATTTTAATTAATTAAATAAAATTGTATAAGAGTAGCATCATTTGGTTTACTGGTATATATTTTAGCTTTAACATACGAATTAATTTAATATTTATTGTTTTTTCTTAATCATATTGATTTGATTTGTGATGAAATTCGACTTAATGGTATTATGAAATTGTTTACATAAATGCATTTCATGTAAACTGAACTGTATTAAAAATAAAATACGTAATAATTAAATATATTTGGTAATATATAAAAGTCTGTTTGGAATCATACAGAAACACAGTAAATTCGATAACGTATCTATTATAGCACGTCTTTATAAACATATATATTTAACATTATTTTATTTATTTATATTATCAAGATCTAGACCTGTTATTTCCGCTCGATTACATTAATACAGTACATTAATAACCATTGATATCAATTGATATAACAGTTAATAAAAAGTTTAAGATATTGCATATCTATAAACTAGATAGTTTATAAAATACATACTAAATATTGCAATTATTGTAACTAAATATTCGATATATATCCATTTTAACACAGATTGCTTGGATAGTACAAATCACATTTATCACTTTAGCAATACATGGATTAATATATCCTTAGAACAATATTTAGTAAATATAATGTAAATATAAACTATGTTTGGATACACACAATGTCGTAATCCTTCCAAGCATGAATATAATATATTCTATCTAAATATTATGTCTACCTATAATAAATTTACAAAAACAAACTTAAATATATTATATGATCTATTGCTCAAAGTCAGTATAGTTATAATATTATATACAGCATATTATTTCTCATATGCTTAAGATGTATTCATAATCGTTTTTTAAATACATAACGAGTTTTCACTAATTACCCATATAAAATGAAAAATGAACTTAATTTAAGACAGTTATATAATATCAGTTATATAGAATATATTAAATAATTTAAAATAATATAATTCTAAAGTATAACATTAATTAATACGAAATATATTAAGTTTATTGATGTAAAAATAGACTTTTATATAAAAGACGATACATATTTGTAATTATGAATACAATATTATCTATAATCACAAATAATTAGTTTTTATTGCAGGGAAAGCTTTAATAAAGCTTCAATAGTAAATGAATTTATTCATAATAATTTCAATACAATTAAATGGAATAGATAGATGGACTCTACATATTTTTAGATTACTATATAATCTCTAATTTAATATAATTTATCAATACCTTATTTATTAAATAAATGGTTAAAATCAATATATAATTTACATAAATACAAAGTCTTCTACTAATCTAAAAAATACGAGTCTTCTTCCGTACAAAATTTGTATTAAAACAAATTTTATAAAGGATAAATAAATGTAAATGGTAAACACACAACATTTATGTATAGTCATTTATCAATATAGTATCAAATACTCATATATCTATAAACTAACTAACACAACACAATAATATATTACCTAATACATTTGATGTATTTTTTAGTAATAAAAATTCTAGTTATAACGTAATACAAATATAACACATAAATCTAATACGAATATCTCATCATTATACGATATATCTATATTATTTTACATTTTAAACTTTAACCTACCTACCTATTTAATTAAATTTTAAAACTATATTATAATAATTATGCTCTACTAATATGATCCTATAAATTAATATATCCTTATCTTCCTTTATTTCAAAACTAACTGAATATATATAAATAGAAACAATTATATATATATATATATATATATATATATATATATATATATATATATATATATATATATATATATATATATAACTATTAGTATTCGTGTGACGATTCTCTAATTGTTTCGGATATTTTTATTTAATTACACATAAAAACTAAATCATTAATGATACAAATTATCTATTATAAAGCATAAATATTAATATTATATATTAATGTAACTAAATTAATCTGACCAAACGAATCAACTAACCTTTATCAATATTTTTATTTAAATTATCAATTTCATCGAATATGTTTTATCTGACAATAAATATTGCATATTGTAAATGAGGTTATTCAGACAGATATTGAAATTATATATATGGCTGGTAGTAATTATGTAGATGAAAATGTTAATTTATCTGGTAGTTTTGTTATTGTAATTGATAAAATTGGCATTGTTCTTGTCTGTGTGTCCAAAGAGGTGGTGGTTGTGAGAATTGTAAATTTTTGGCTCGTATAGGTAATTAAATATTGAAAAATATATTTATATTTTTTAATATTTTATATTGAACGCTAGGTTTATAAAATGTAATTAAAACTCCACAACTATTATGAGAATATATGTATAAAAATACAAATCATTTGAAAAATTATTATTATTTTATTATGGAATTCATTAATAATTATATTAGTTTTCCTTTACATTTTTTTTTATTAAAAATACATAATTTACATTACTGAGTATATTCTCCATATCAATTCTGAGTCCCCTGGCAGCTTAGTATGTCCAGATTTTGTTTTTACTCCTAATAAACACTATCATAAAACATTATTATTTTATTCAATACTTAACATCTGGCGTTCTCCCGTAGAAAGCTGACCACCCTGAACAACATGACTGACATCCGGAAAAGGAAAGTAATTATCACATCACCTGTACTAATAGTTTTAAAGATGGGCACCTAACTTTCTACTGCGTGTATTGTGTTAATATATTAATGCAGTTAGTATATATTTAGCTATATATTACTTGTTAATAGAAAATATAATACTATCCACAAAAAATGGGTATAAAATAGGTAAAAAATACATTGGTTAACCTGTGTTTTTTATGTTTTACTCAACAAATGAAAAAATACACGTATTAACACGTTTGTATTTTGTGTATATTTCACTAGTTTAAAAAATTAACGGTAACACAACCTTGTGTTGAGTAACACACAAAATACACATGTTAACCCAAGTATATGTTCCCAATTGTTTACTGGGTTATATTTGTAGCTATATATTACTTATTAATATCTATTTTACATATTATAAAGTATACACATTATGATTATATATGATCTTTTCTGATTAATGGAAAGTATATTACTATCCATATAAAATAAGCATGTATATATATATATATATATATATATATATATATATATATATATATAGTATATGCATTTCTTTATATTCGTGTACACATATATAAATATATTAAAACTGAATTAAAGTTGTTAGTTGTCGATACCTGTGTAATTTTCTAAGCTCTTTAACAAGGTTGATGCTCAGTATATTATTGCTTGTGGTAATTGAAGTTGTATTCGCTTCCACGAGAGGCAATATGGAGGTTGATCGATATAATTTCAAACTCATATTTCGTAATTTTTATAAATATTTCAAATAATACTGTACTATAAAGAATAATGTGTTGTAGATCATATCTCTTATGTCTTATATAATTCCGATTACATAATAGAGAATGAGGTAGCTTTACATATGCCAATGCTACCTCTTTATGTTAATAAATGTTATTATTGATTCATATTTTTGTTTTTTCTATGCCTCACTATATATATATATTGTGTTTATCAATAAATGAAACTTATCCAATATCAACTTATAAATGAATATATTAATAAATAAATAATTAAATTGAAAAAAATAATGATATAATTACTATAATTATATAATCATTATATAATTATTATATATTATAATTATTCTAATTAAAATATAGGATTAATATTCATAGACCATAACATTAGTATTTTCTATGCAGAAATAAATATTTATAATTAATTTTTTAATATATCTATTATTTTGTATAAATCTATTTCGCTAATAATAAATGGAGTAAAATATTAGTACTTTATTCTAAAATATATTATATTATATTATGTTATATGAGTAGTCAGAATTCCACCAGATAATGGCAGATATTTATAAATATAATTTACATAATTAATACAATGAAATATAAATTAATTTTAAAATATAATTTAAATGAGGACCAAATTATTAGACTATATTTTAAATAATTGATGATTTTAATATTTAAACTCATATTAAATAATTTTGAAATAACAATATAAAAATCTAATGTTATGCAATTTAAATATTATCAGTTATACCTAATAAATAAATTTATAATAATAATTACAAAATAATATTCAATATTTTGGATAATATATTATAAGATATCTGTAAAATATTCTAATAAATAATATGATATTTTCTATATGACATTATATGATATTTCTCTATGATATTTCTTATAAATTATACACCTGCAAAATATATAAATATTAATTAAAAATACTTTAATTTATTTTAAATACTTTAATAAATTTGGAGTTAAGTTAAATTATCATTTACAGTTTTTGTACTTTATGAAATAATAATATATAGATATTTCAATATAAGTGTAAAACGTAAGTGATTTGTATTCGTGAATTATAATCTAATATATATAATAACACATTAATATAATACCTATGCAGTATATTATATATTATGTTATAGAATAATATTACTTTTTAACATATATAATATACATATATAATATACATTTTTACTTAAAGTTAGCAAATATACTTATTAGATAAGCACATAAGCTGCTGATAAGAATGCAAGGTTTTATGTCTAAATATCACCTATGATATCACTGGTATCACTAAATATACAAGTACAATAAATTACCATTATGATCTATAGATCAAAGTGAATATTATTATAATATTGTATAGGCGCATACTATTTCTCAACAATAAGATTTATTGATATAAAGTTTTTAATTTAATTAAAAAGTAAATTCTTAAGAGTCTTTAATAAACCTTCATTGTAATTACATATATAAAATGGATTTAATTTATGATAGTTATATAATCTCTGTAATATAGAAAATATTAGGTAATTTAAATTAAAATATTAAGTATATCTTTTGTTATATAACAATAATAAATATAGATATATTGAGTGAGTGGATATAGCAGTAGACTTTTATATAAAGCACCATAGAAATTATAGACAAAAGAAGTTAGTTGTACCCATAATATGGAATGCATTATCTTAATAAAGTATAATTCACATTAATTATCAAAGAAACTTCCCTAAAATTTCTATTATAATAATTAAATTGCAACTTGGCACGAAAATACCAGATCTAGAACTTAATAATGTAAATAAATACAATAATGTTAAATTCAGTTATTATAGTTATTATAGTGTGTTATTATGCAGTGTTTAAAAAGATGCTATAATAGTTACATAACCACATGCACTATGATTGTGTTTGATTCATAACAGACTTTTAACCTGTTAATTATCAACATATCGTATTATATTTTGATTTTAACACATACATAATTGTTACGTATTTTATGTATAATATACTCAGTTTACACGCTATAGTTTTTTTTGATATATTATGATTAAAAACTATACAAATTTTTTTTAAATTATATATTACTATATTAATTACTAATTATTATAATTTTATATATTATTAATCTATTCATCTATTAAACTATACGAATATATGTATATATATATATATATATATATATTTGTATTTATGTGTATGTGTGTTTATAATTGGATATATGTTATTAATAATTATGTATCAAATTTGAATTATACTAGTTATATACGATATACATGATGTATGAATATAATATATTCATACAATATAATAATATATTTAAATTTCACAGAAATATATTACATAACATAATAATTGTAAGTTGTATTACTAATCTTCCGGTATATATATTTCATTTTATTAATATTTGATATCAAATATAATTGGTTAATATAATTATTAAGAAAACAGTCTAGATTATGACCACAATACAACTTGCGCACGGCAATATTATTATAATTAATATATATTTTCTATATTGTTCTATCTGTATTATTATTATATTTCTGATTAAAATATAAACTACATAGATGAAAATAATATTCAATATTTTGGATGATATAAGATATACGCAAAATATTCATATATAAACTCTAATATTTTTTTATAAACTATACATCTGCAAAATATGTAAATATTAATTACAATACTTTTAATTTCCATAACATATATAATAATTTTATTTATTATACTAAATATATGTATTTATTACTATAACTTTCATATAATATCCTTCTTAAAAGCAAAACATATCAATATATAAAAATAATTTAATATGAATATATTAAATTAAAACACGCATTTTCTATCTAGATCACAATATATATAAATATATTTTTAATTAAGTAAATATAATTAATAAATTAAATGAATTTATGTAATATAATATTAATAGTATAACATGTTGATAAGTTTAAAACAGATAATGCTATTGACGAATATAATATTATATTAACATTATATATAAGCGTATATAGCTTTAAATAAATATTATTATGCTTAATAAAAATAAAATAGCAATGTAAATGATAATTATATTTATTATTAGCACATTAATAGAGATTATATAATTATATAATCTAAATGTTTCGCAAAATTAATAATTTAATTAATACATTAATAATAATTAATTAATATAAGTAAAAACAATGTTTACTTGTATTTTAATTTCTAACATAATAAGAAATATAAACAAATAGTTGTATTATAAAGGAATATTATCTGAATATTATCTACAATCTCACTGGTATCATTAAATATACCGCATAATATTTCACAATAAAGAGATTTATTAGTATCGAGTTTTTAAATAAATTAATAAATAAATTCTTAAACGTCTATAATAAACATTAATTACGTAATACAAATTGAATTTAATTTATGATAGTGATATAATATCTGTAATATATAATATATAAGATAATTTATATAAACAAGTATAATTTAGTGGACTTTAATAAACCACAATAATTACTTGGAAATTATATACAAAGGAATTAGTTGAACCTACAATATAGAATATATTATCTTAATAAAGTGTTATTCACTTAAAATATCAAAGAAACTTCCCTATAGTTTCTATTATAATAATTATATTATATCTTGTCACGGAAATAACAGGTCTAGATAATATAAATAAAATAAATAAAAGATCTTGATAATATAAATAAATATAATAATGTTAAATTCAGTTATTATAGTAACACATCTAACCGTGGGTTGTATATGCGTGCACAGTGTTTATAAAGACGTGCTATAATAGATACGTTATCGAATTCACTATGTTTCTGTATGATTCCAAACAGACTTTTAAACTTGTTAATTATTAACATACCGTATTTTATTTTGATTTTCAAATATATTTAATTATTATGTATTTTATTTTTAATACAGCTCAGTTTACATGAAATGGATTTCCGTAAACAATTTCATAATACCATTAAGTCGAATTTCATCACAAATCAAATAAATATGATTAAGAAAAAACAATAAATATTAAATTAATTCGTATGTCAAAGCTAAAATATATATCAGTAAACCAAATGAGGCTACTCTTATACAATTTTATTTAATTAATTAAAATAAAAAATAAATATTATATATTTATTTAAATTAAATATATTTTCACTTTTATCATATAACAAAAACAATGTAATTACCTGCGTGGTTTACTGCCCTAGTAACCATCGAGGTATTTTTTATGAGAAATAAAAATCTATTTAAACTTTTGAATACTTGAAATAAAATCAATTAATACTCGAAAAATTTAAATAATCAAAATCGAATCTTAATTAATATATTTTAAAAAGATCACTCATAATCGGTATTCATTTACAGGAATCTTCATTCAAGTATCTTAAGATTGATGAACATTTAACGACATATTACTTTTTTCCAATTTCAATCATCCAAAAAATAAAAAATATTGATACCTTGTAGATAATCTAATAAACTTATATGAAAATGACTTGACAATGAATATGCATATGATATATTATCATACAAAACATTAACGTAACGTCTTTAATATATAGATATATGTAATAGTGTATTAGTTTAACTGACAACATACAAATAAATAATCTACACTCAGACGAATGTAAATTAAAACATAATGGGTTTACATTCGGTATTAGAACAGATATAATTCTTAATTTATTTACCATTATCATATATTATAACTGAATTTTAAAAGCTAAACTCCAACATTTATACAAAGGACAATAATAACAGACAATATAGCTTATCGATAATAAAAACTTTTCAATAATTAATTGTGCTATTAAAATACGAAACTGACAAATTAATATTGACTACTTAATAGTTCAATACATTGAACATATTCAAGATTGAACTGATATATTTCTCAAGACTATATACCCAGACTATTTTCCAAATAGCATTCAATTATCAATAAAATAATACATTGATTCAATTATAGAGCGAATTGCTTAGGAGTAATTCTAGATAACTATATATTACTATTATACCGATATATTATATTTATATAAAATATATATATATAATTATATATCTATATATATATTCAATATAAAGGAAATTATTTCATTCTTCAAAAATAAAAAGAAAACAAAATTCAACTTTATTTTAAAATTTGAAAATAATTTTAGAATCATTATTCATAAAATCATATATTCATTTAATCATTCTACATACGTATTAATATATTATGGTTAAAATAAGTCTATTCACAAAATATTGAATAAAATAAATATAATTTCAATCAGAATGATTTTTAATTTAAAAAAAACACATCAATGTATTATTAAATCAATGGTAACACTTAATTGACTAAACATGAATACGTATGCGGTATTTATAATATTATATACTACTTATGTTAAATTAAATAATAAATGTCGACCTAATATTCAACTTTATTAAGCTGAAAAATATTCGCTTGTTAAAATAATATAATATCTTTAAAATAGCCAACAGTAAATATAATAATGGTGGGAAAAGTACGTTGATGTTACTTTGGCTATTGCATGGAATTCCTTTGTATTATCATTGCGAAGGTGAAATATAATAACTATTTTTAGGAATGCAGTTAAAGCAAATATATTACGAACAATTGCGGATATATTTTTTATTATCATATTTTCATATTTGTGTTATACTTTATTGATGTCCTTACTTAATTTCTTCTGATTATATAATAGAAAAGTATCCTATTATTAATTATGAATACAAATAAACTACTTAATTAAATTCAATGAATAGATGAATAGATGAATGTATAGATAGATTGATTAGTTTTTTGAAGTAAAACATAATATTATTTGTTATAAGATGTTCTTATATATATATATATATATATATATATATATATAAGTTATATATCTTATATATCTTGTATTATATAATGTAAATACCCATTACACATTATAATATTATTCTATTTCATTATTATATTGAAGTTTTCTTAAAAACCCTACCTTCTAAAACAATCCTAGTGTAATTACATGTATTACTATATCCTAATTAGACTATGATCTATTGTAATGCCTGCTTTTTTATTGAGATAAAATTCTACAAAGTACTTCATTTATTTGCGACTACTAAATCGAAAAGTTGAACACTCGTGATTACTGACTCATGATTTAGTCACGTGTCTAAATCTCCCTATATAATATAATACAATTCTTAACAAATCAGAGTTTATATAGTCACATTACTTATATAAACATGTTAGTATTATATATATATATATATATATATATATATATATATATATTATGATCTTTATATTCATACACTCTAACATATATTACATAAATTTCTTTAAATTTAATATTTCTTCGTATTTTTACATTTCTAACGTTTACAATACAGGTTGAAACTCAGTATATTAATGATTGTGGTAATAGCAATTGTATCCTCTACTTCGGAGGTCGAAGGAGATGTTGGTTAAAATCGGATTGTTAATTAGTTTCAAAATGCATAGGAAATAATTCTACTAATTAAAATTAAATAAACTTTTAAAACTCATATGTATAATTGTTATCTCGATTTAAAATACTTCTATATTATATAATGAATAATGTATTATATATAATTATTATAATCTATTATTTACAATTAATATAATGTCTTATTTATAATTATTATAATGTATTGTATACAATTACGCAATACACAGGAGAATAAAATATCAGAGTCTCTTGTCAATCCTGTAGGACTTTTGAACACAAGAGGTTATTATTTATTCATGTTATTTTTAAAAACACTATAATTTATACGTATGAAAGATATTTAATATTAACTTTTAAATTTATTTTTAATAATCTATAAGAAAACACAAAATAATAATAACTATTTTATTATATTAATATATAGAAAATGTACAGTAATTATGTACTCCTATCCAAATAATAAATATAGATAATTAATTTTTTAATGATTTTATTTTCTATGATAAATGTTATTCTTGCTAATGGTACAACATGCACTCGAGCCTCTCATTTGAATATCCTTATGGTTACCATGACAACCATCAGATTGTTGTCAACGCCGTCCGTATGACCACATACGTCAGATGTGCTGCAGGAATAAACTTTTCAATCGTCCAAATAACGGAGTATGTTGCTATAGCAGAAATGGGAAAGTAAGCGTGTTTAACTTCATAAGACAGGTTTGTGATACCATATCCCCGACTCATGATACTAATCCTTTATATATTAATAATTTTGAAAAAGTAATATTGATATAGTTATATATTAACATATCCATATTAATAAGAATATATGCTAATATATATATATATATATATATATATATATATATATATATATATATTATCATTATTATATATATGTAAATTAATGTATTAGGATAATAGGATAATATAACCTAATTAAATTTTAATTTCTTTAATTTCTTTAAATTTCTTTATAAATGTACAATAAATAGAAACTGATCACCAGTTACAAATTAATGTATAAAATGAGTAATTAGATAAAATAAATATATTTTTCAATACAATTATTTGTTCTCTAAATATCTACCAACTATATTTATTTAATTGTTGACCAGATAAGGTCATATATTATCATTATGTGTATACGTTATAATATGAACACTATATATTAATAAGTAGCTTATAGTTAAACATCTACTGTATATATTAATATCTTAATAAATTGTGGACAGTTATGTGCATTTCTGTATACTATTGGTGCGGATGACGTGACCATTACTTAACATTTCCGGTGGTCAGATGTGTTGTTCGGGGGCGATCCAAAACCGACCCGGAAACGCCAGGTGTTGCGGTACGATAGCCTACGATTACTCGAGGTACGTGTGCTGCCGTGGAAAACTCCATAGGCTAAACGGTGACATATCTGGTAGGAGAATCGGGTGTTGCGGAGGTTAGCGTTGGTGAATATGATAACAAGGTCGTGGAAATTAATACGTACAAATATTATTATAAAAATTAAAATATAATACATCATCATTTATAAATACTATTTATACTAATTAATTAATACAATGATATATAATAGTATTGAACTGTAGTTGTAAATACAAATATATATATATGACTAATATTAAAATGATTTAATGATTTAACCAAATTAATAGATAAAATTCAAATTAAAACATTTGTTTAAAGAATTAATTATAATTATAATTGATTTTATAAATAATTTAAACATTTAATATGTTCACCATTTAGATAATTTTGAATTTTTCTCTAGTAATAAGGACTAGTAAACAAAATGTTATAATATGTAGTAACATATATTCATTTACCCTATTAAGTATATATAGGGTATGATTTAAAATATAAGTTTATATTTCCATTGTTTATAAACAATAGCTGCATTTGATAGACTATATTATTGTATTAGTTTATGTAATAAGTATATATAAAGTATATATATATATAGAAGCCAGTAAATATTCTTATAAATAAATTTTGGTAATGCAATATTTATTACAAGTTAAATTTGTCAGCGTAGAATGTAAACAAATATTGTATCCTTTAATTATTTTATTAAATTATATCAACTTTGCTACAGATACAGTATACGATTATCACAAAAGTATTTGTTGTGGTCGTCGTATCTTCTATAGAAATCCGGATATGTCATGTTGCGGTAGTCTGCCCTACCACTATTTGGGACAGGTATGCTGCAGAGGAAAAATATATGTTAGTTATTATTTAACGAAGTAGGCATTATGGGCGATTAGGTGCATCCCACAAGTTGGTGTTTCATTAGAGTGGGTGTGGCCTATGAATGGGCGTGGTATACGGAGTGTCATTATTATTTTCCTCTTAGTTATTTTCAAGAGACCACAATTTTAAAATATTTCCCAAAATATCGAACATTAGATTTAACCAACTAATGAAATCCTAAAATTAAGAGTAAAAATACATTTTAAAATATACAAATTTGGAGAAAAACGTTTAATTTCATTATATCTTATTACGTTGTTACTTTCTGTTAATTAATAATATATTCATCACACAGAGGAGACCAGATAATGCCAGATGCTGCAATGCTTTACCCTACGACTTTATGAAGCAGTCCTGCTGTTATAACATTATCTTTAAACGACCAAATAACTCACGTTAAATTTACAATCTATGTTGTGACTTGATATCTGTATTTTTGTATATTGGTTTATATATATATAATATTATATATAGCTCTTTATATAAGTATACTAATTAAGTTTTACTTTATGTGTATATTTGTTGCGAATTCAATTACAAAATTATTTTTTTGTGAAAAATTAATTATTAATTTACAATTACATATATTTTGTATTTAATTAACGAACTGATAACTCAAATAAATTATAAACTATATCATTGGTAATAAAGTATAAACAGCTTTACTGATAATAAATTAATACATAATTTACATATTGTATAATACATATTGAATTACTTTCAAAATAATAATGCGCAATAATTTGTAATAATCTATTTTAGTATATGTTGATAAATATAATATATATAGTATAATAAATAAATATAGTTCACTTATTATAAGTTTAGGTATATTTCTATTAACTATCAACTAGCAAATCAATACAATATTTATTAATGTCCACAACTATCATGTATTAGGTTATATGATTATATATAGTAGATACCAGATGTGTGTGTATATATACCTCTAGTAGAGATAGTAATTATGAATAATTATCAAATAGATATCATCACTTCAACCATAGTATAGATCCCTATTTACTAGAAACCATTAATCCTTTATTCTGCATTCCACAACTCATCTTCCCAGATGTTCTCTAAATTTTACGCAATGATACTCTATTTTAAATATTATTTCATTGCTGTTACTAAAATATCTTCTACGACAATAGTATAGTTATTCTAAACTATTTCTCTACTAATTGTATTTATAATTGTCATGTGCAATGCATATTTTCTTTTCTTTATTACTATTATATAATCTGAAAACATTATTTTTCCCGAAAGATTAATTTAGATAATCACTAAAGATTAATTTAAATAAAGAGAACGTAGTTGAAGCATTTGTATCTATGTTTTGATACTGTATTATTATTTGTAAGTGTTTTGGCCATTTTCGTGTTTGTTTTTTTCTAATACTCTATTAAATTAATGATTGTTTTGTTTATTATTGCTATTAACTATTTCTATTGGGGTAATACGAACTATTTTCTCTCAAACTCGTTAATTTATAAGATATATTTATATCTTATTTAGCATTCCGAGTATTGATATGAATAGTAATTTCTTCTTTAATATGTGTATGACTTCTTCACAATAAACTCTTACTTTTAAATGTTTAAAATCACCCTTTTCACTTGGTCTGGTTTAAATATTTGATGTGGCTATTTTAATAAGCAAATCTTTCACCATTATATTTATAGTATGAGAATATTCGAAGTAATATAAATGTAATTCTGTAATTTGTATATCTTTTTTATTTTGTATCCTTATCTAATACATATAATACTAAGATATTATTTATCCGATATAAAATATAGAATTCTTATAATCAAATTCTAATCTGTTATCTCCAATTTATCAAAACTTTATTTACTTTGTTTGCGTAATATTCTAACGTATTAAAAAATACCAATATATCATTCAGGTTATAAAATCTGATATAAAAATATGATCTCTTATTTATGTACTCATGATATTTGAATTGTGCATACAAAATAATGTCGACATACTTATAACTTTATGTAAACCATATGGAGAAAAATTGACTATCTATCAAATAATATAACCAATATCTGGTAATATACGATTTTAGCACAAATTTACGATTGTTGCTTAAAATTATTCTATTCCTAAAGAATAATTAAAAATTATAATAATAAGTCAATTATAGGTGGCTTATATATATGCATTTGAATACAGAACAATTAATCATACATAAAGAATATATTATGATATGTATATTGAATGTAATACTTCAAGGTAATAATTAAATATATGGAATATATGATGAAAATATATACCATAATATATATATATATATATATATATATATATATATATATATAATTGTATGGTGTATACCATAGTATATACTCAGTATAAGTATAATATGATACAAGTTGATATTTATATAAATTCCAGTTAATATTGTAATACACTTTTATGATAAATAATTTAACACAACATAATGAATTACTATAATTTTGATTAATTTGAAAACACAGCGAAAATGTTCTCGAAGATATAATATATTAAATTGAATATGTATTTATAAACCGAGATACACAAGTAACAGATACATAAGTACGGCATATGTATGCGAATAGATATGTGTATGATATATTGAAACTTAGGTTGTCTAGTCCGTTATAATTTTAAGAATTCATGATATCAAGTATCAACGACATATGTGATTTAACTGGAGTTATTCGGACGATAGTAGATACGGTTTTGTCAACAGGACTTCCACGTAGAATATAAACATTTAGCATATAAAACATTAATGTGAATATGGATATCTACATCATTTTGCTAAAATATTCATTAATTTGGATATGTATAATATACAATATGTAATATAAACAATATATACAAAATACATTTTACATTGTAATTAATATTTAAATGTTTATGATCATAAGTCGGGGATATGGTATCACAAACTTTGTCATTAGAAGTTATACACGCTTACGTTCCCATTTCTGCCATAGCAACAGTCCCATGTTACTTGGACGTTTAAAAAGTTGATCCCAGCAAAACATCTGACATATATGGCCATATGGAAGGCGTCGACAACACTCCGATGGTTGTCATGGTAACGAAAATAGTATATGAACAGCGCATATCTTGCGAGTGTATATTTCACTGTATCAATGTAATCATAGGTAATGGTAACATACTACAGTAATGTTTTAGATTACAGATTTACGTATATAAATCCATTTGTTATTAGCTAAATATAGTTATAAAAATAATTGAAATATTTATAAAAAAAATTAATCATCAATATTTATTTATGCGTATGAAATAATAATTTTATATTCTATGGATAGTAATCTAATATTTTAATTAGAATGTTTATTATTTTCTTCCTGATTCTTTATTCAAACATTAATACATGAATTTACAAGATAATATTAAATACATTTCAATTATGGATACACACATTGTGTATATTACGGCATGGGAAACAAAAATAGGAATCAATAATAACTTATGTATGAAGATGCATTGACCTAGATAAACCTACCTGCTGAATTACATAAGTGAACTTGTTTAAGTCATTATAGAAATTATATATAACACGTTTTGCCTTAAAGAAGAAATATTTATTAAAATTACGAAATATGAGTTTGAAATTATATCGTCCAACCTCCATATTGACTTTCGTGGAAGCGAATACAACTTCAACTACCATGAGCTATAGTATACTGAGCATCAACCTTGTTAAAGAGCTTATAAAGTTATACAGGTATCGACTACTAACAACTTTGATCAAGTTTTAATATATTTATAAATGTGTATACGAATATAATGATGTATATTTACAATTTAAAAAATTATATAAAAATTAATTATAATACTACAATGATTACAAATAATGTTATTAATCATTATTTATCATAATATAATATTTTAATTAATATTAAATGTTAATATTTCATTTTTCATATATTCTATTAAATATGATTATTATTTTTATAAACTATAACCTGACATGCGCTTTAAATTCATAGTCAGAATAATGTTATATTACAGAATTCCAGTAATATATTGCAGTATCCGCATATATATATGTAGGCAAACTTATTATTTTAACTAATACCATCATAATTCTTCATTAAAATGATGCTAATGGTTATTCAGATCATGTGATTATTTTTTATGGTTAAACTAATATTTTAATTAATATTACAGGAATTTTCCAATTAATTCCAGAAAAATAATTATAAATATCATATTATAAAATATAATTATGATTTTATATTTAATTTAAATAATAATAATTGTATTTTGTTCATATTCTTTAGAAGTAATAGCACATACAATTCGTTATATAATTATATATTTATATATTGCTATAATAATATGTAATGATATATTAAAATAATTTTATTTTCTCCAATAGTATACATTCAGTATTGTTAACATTTATATTACCCATGTGCCACGTCATATTTCAAATACCTGATTGTTATACATTGGTTGCTGGTCAATATGCACTTCTCATTAATTGTTTCACAATATTACATAACATCATTAAATAATATGAATAACTATGAAATATATAGAAATTACCAATATATATAATATATATATATAATATATATGTGTATATAATATATTGTATATATATATATATTAGAATAATAATGTTTATAACTAGATGAATATAAATTTAAAATAATTTAAAATGTATTACCAAAGATTATTAATATATATATATTAAATATATTTAATTATTCAATATAAAAAAATCCAATTATAATCTACTTAGATCATTTAATAACCCGTATATCAAAATCATATATATTAGATGAGATAGGAAATTAGGTATCTTGGTAATCTTGAATAATAGTATACCCGGGGTATACCCAAGAAACCATCTAGCCGCTTTTAGTTTTTTTTATTATATAATAAAATAGAAAATTAATTTGATTTGTATTTAATTTATATAATGATTTTATTTTATTTAAAATAATTATATAATACTATATGATAGTTACATCATCTAGTTGCTTGGTTATAGCCCAAGCTTACACTGGTAATATTGAGTATAGTCAACAGTCTATGTCTAATAGATCAGATCTATTATAATTTTCAAATATGCTTAGCAACCTAAAATATTGATATGACTTCTTTTTTTTACGAAAATTGGTACAATGCAATTACGATTGTTTATTAAAAAAATGTAATGCGTATATAATCATTTTATTGTATCACATTGTATAATTAGTATTGTGATCGGTGTTAAGCAAATTATTTAATTTGTGTTATTTATATAAGGGGTACACACTTGACTACGAAACCACGTGATATAAATAATAAGATTATACAAATTATATTTATATTAATCTCCGATTAATATCCGATATATAAAAGTATGCTAATATACAAATATGTATGTGTTACATTTATTAGTATGTAATAAAGAATAGGGATG
This sequence comes from Osedax frankpressi, assembly GCA_964035775.1. Lineage (NCBI taxonomy): Eukaryota > Metazoa > Annelida > Polychaeta > Sabellida > Siboglinidae > Osedax > Osedax frankpressi. The sequence goes on along the minus strand of OZ038315.1, from coordinate 23,618,100 downwards.
CATATCATAAGCATATAAACGAAATTATAATCAATAATGTAAGTGAATTAATATAATAATTAAATATTTTTATTAAATTAATTAAACAATTATATATTATTATAACTACACGATATAATAATGCATAGATTTAATGATTTATTTAGCAATAATTTTACGATATATTCAAAAGAGTATTTCTAAATTATAAAGAATTTGAAATAATTACATTTAATGTAAAACTTGCTTAAAATTAAGTTCAAAGTTTAAATGATTTAAATTTCTCCATTTCCATTTACTTTTAAAGCTACTTCAAATTAGGTAAACTAATAAGTTAGTATACACATAGAGAATATACTATAAATTTCCTTTTTTGATATGAATACTCTATATATATGATCATTGAATATACATTTAGATCATATTTAATATATCTGACTTAACAATAATGAGTAGCTCAGTTAAATGCAACTAATAATAGCATATAAATAATTTCTACTATAACAAAATGTATACGTAATACTATAAATATTATAAATTAATATTATAAATAGTTGTAGATATATAGAAAACACAAATATAGTTTGATGTTTCTGACATAAACAATGTCTTACAAATATCATAAATATGGTAAACACCTTCCATCTAATTTAAATATGCATTTTTAAAATAAAGTTGCATACATTTTGTATAATTTAATTCTAAACTATAATATAAAATTCTTCCAAATTATATATTATTCAAAGTAATGGTGATATATAATTTCTAAATCTAAATAGTATTTACATTTCTCTTAAAAAATTATATTGCAGGTGAATAGTTTGAATTATCGATATCTTATTATTGTAATTGAAATATTCAAATAAGTGCTCCATTAATATAATATAAATGAACGCAGCACCTTCGATACAATGGAAAAGAGAGAATGGATTATTCCGGATTCTAAATTAAAACGCATTGATTATGTTTTGGTCTACCAAAGAATCGACGATGCAAATAAAAAGGTTTTGATTCCTAATTTGGAGATATCGACTCGTAATCTTACAGATATTTCAGATTATTCTTTACTCCAATTAGTTTAATCTTAATAATATTATATTAATTGAGTTATAACATAATAAATTAAAGCTATTTACGAATAATTAATAATTAATTCGCTATTAATTATTTAAATAGTGTTTAAATTTGGCTTATTCATTATTTTAGTAGTTTAGTCTGTAAACTCTTTATCCACTAAAGTAATATACACCAGAACCACCAGGACGACAAGCAAAGGAAGAAAAGACGCGACCTCCGGGTTCGCTTCGTGAACGCGATGGTCCGCGAAGGCATTCAACTTCAAAAGGATGAAATCAGCGAAAATGTGTTCCTGAAACTACACGTTCCGTTCCAACGTCTACTCGAGGAGGCGCAGCGAGTGAAACTTCAAATGCCTCTAGCTGACGTATGTGTGTGTTTATAAATAATGATATTAATATAGATATTGTATTCTTATAATTTATTAACATTAAAATTGTAATATTAACATTAAAATTTATTTATTAACATTAAAATATGTATTTTTCATTAAATATAATCATGTAAATTGATGATTAGTGTGGAATTTATGACAAAAAAGATGATTATATGAATTGGTGGGAGATACAAAAAGATCGTTTCAGAACGGATGATGAAGGTTTCTATAAATATTCAAACATTTGATATCTCTATATAATATTTCATCTCTAGATTTTCAATTTCCTATGAGTTTTCAATAAATAAACAGTTTCATTTTTCAGTTGATTTTGTTACTGCGCCTTTTCAAATTGAGAAAATGTATGTTTTCGAAGGTTTCCGAAACTCAAATACATTCTTTAGACCTTCTATCAGATATTATTTGGTTAGTGTACAGTAGTGTACATTGTACATTGTACAGTGTTTATTGAACAGTATATATGAAAGTGTTTTTTACCCACTGTTATATTTATTATTAATAAAGTTAACTATTATTTCTTAATATTTATTCATAAGAGAATTAATTTACATAAGAAATAAATTTAAAATTATAATTTATTTTTCTATTTTAAATGAATCTGAATTGAAAATAATGTGAAAATTACTATTGTATATAATAAAATACATAATCTAATACATAAAAAAATACATAAAAAAATATATAAACAAATACATAAAAAATACTTAATCGAATACATTAAACACCTAAATACTTTGCCTGAATTTAATAAATTAGCAAATATATTTGTAGTCTATAAATAGAGAAATAAATCAGTTTTAGAATAGGAATATTTTTAAAATGATGTCATTTTTTTATAAATAATAATTCAACAGTTTCCCTTGAAAACCAAATAGGTTTAAAAATTGTATATTTACATAATTGATTAATTATTATAATGTTGTTAATAATATTGTTATATTACTCTCATTTACAAACTAATACATATGTAGGCAGGTTTGCTACCATCTTCCATCTAGATCATATTTTCATAATATATGCAGGTATTGATTTTTTCATGACAATCTGGTGAATATCCTTTTAATGTTTTGTTATGCTATAATAATCAATATAAGCCTTTTTATTATGTTATAGTTAATTGTATATTGATTATGAAATTGAATAGTAATAATATATTGTTACCATTATGACATTATTATTCTACAGGAAATTTGAATTAATCTTACTACATTTGTGATCTATATATTCAAACTTCGATATCCTTATCCTTATCCTTATCCTATCATTGCTCTTCCCTTCTACCCACAGACTAACAACATCCTGATAAATATCGACATCACTGATAAAGATGCAGATGGTTACGACGATGTGGAATCTCTCAGTAAAAAAGGTTTCATTTGTCTCAACATTACCTTTTGATCTATCCTATTAGCATTCTGATTGTGTTATTATAACAGAGAATATAAAATGCATACACAATACCAACATCACATGTACACTTTCATTCATTGAGAAATATGTCTTTTATAAGAAATTAAAAACTGCATCATAATGTCTGTAGTTTACAAGATATGTAATATATCTGGACTGTAAACATGCATTATTAAGCACTACACTGTATAAATGCTAGCCTAAAATTGAGTTGAATCAATATTATCGACATATGCAAATGTATCAATTAAAGGTAAATTACTACATATTCCCCATTGTATTGATTTAATACAATATTATTTGTGATATTTAAATTACATAAATAATAAAGAATTTAATATATAAAAATTCTATTTTACATTACTAATTTTTCCGATATTTATTATAATGTATATATATTTACTATATGACTTGTTATTAATCATATGGCGTGATTCATGAAAGAGCATGTTGTATCTGAGTGTATGCTATTAAATATACTCCCAACACTCTAACAGGCCTTCCGTACCTTCTACTGAAGAAAGTCTTCAAAGACGCATATATCCTTCACGACGAGGCAGCAGAAGATCCCCTGGAGAAACAAGTTATTGCTGCAATAGTTATGCAATAGTTATGCAATAGTTATGCAATAGTTACAAATAGTTCGCCAATGCAGTTGCATATATTATTTAAACGTGTAATGCCTTCGAGCTTTTCCGTTTGCCCAGTATACAATTATCTAAACCAGAACTTTTTACATAATTATATGGGATCAGAAATAAACTTTTATTCTTGTAGCATTTAAGTTTATTTGTGACAATTACCTTCCACTCCGTCTGTCCTGCACATCTACAACATTCACACGTGCAGGAACTTCAAGAGAGAATTGCCCGAATGCCTTCGCTGATCTCCGATGCTCCGCTAAATATGAATTCGAAACCCCTTATGCTTCCGGACACAAGAAAAATACTCAACGATACATGGGGAAGGTTATACCTTAAGAATATATAAATATATATTAGAATATATTAGAATATATTGAATATATTGAATATATTGAATATATTGAATATATTGAATATATTGAATATATTGAATATATGATTATATAATTATATTTCCTATAAACTTTTTTATGAAAAATATATGTCATATATTAGGTAACTATGTTATATACAAAAAATATATATTGAGTATTTATATTTATTTAGTATAACAATTGACTTAAATGACATTTTTATAAGGAAACAACGATTCCATACATAGATACAATAAGTTTCAGCCGATGTGGAAAATACGAAATTACTTTGGTGAGAAGATTGCATTTTATTTTGCCTGGTCAGGAATGCTAATCACCACTTTATGGATCCCTACAATCTTTGGCATCTGCATATTTATCTATGGCTTAGAATCGAGGTTCATTTGCAACTCAAATAACCCTTGATTCTTGATTGTCAGATTCCTATCGGTATTGATTTACAAGCAATAACACATCTAATTAGTATATACAAATCTAATTAGTATATTATGAACATTTTTACAGTATTAAAAAACATAGTCAACAAAGCAACAGTTCGATATTCTTCAATCTTACGGCTGTAGATAAGTTAGCATTGTAAACTATTTATTATATTCATTCATTTGTTTATCTTTAATTATTTTATAGGTTCAATTTACAAAAATTATTAAATTAATTATGGTAATTTTCTAATTAGAATAATTGATGGGTTTATTAAAAGTTTACATATTTAATATGTTCTTTTTATAAAATTATTTGTAATAGAATTTTAGTTAAATATTGTATTAATTGAATTGATATAATTAAACAATATAGTAATATTTAGTTTGATATTGATAATTGAATAATAAAACTATATATTTAACTTCTTGATTAGAACCAAACTCCAATTACTTTAACTTTACTTTAACACTAACCTCAATAATCAGGTAGATTAGATTAGATAGCTAATTACATTTTATATTTATTATAGCCCTATTTAAACACTACATAAATTTATTTAGATTGTACTTAAAATGTACATACCTACATTTAATTTAAACTTGGCTAGAAATTGTTTAATTTCGTCAATAAATTCTTTAAACAGAGTTTCATCCATGGTAGGCGACTCTCTTGGAATCTTTAAGGAATCTTTTGATAACACAGTAACTCCATATTATGCACTTGTTATTTGTTTATGGGGTAAGTAATTAAGTCAATCTTTTTTCTATATTGTATTTATATTAGTGCAATGAATTTATTGAATTTATTAAATAGGTTAAAAATGTTAATAAAAATAGGTTAATTCTTTGTTAATATATGCAGTTAATTTAAAAATATAAAATACTTTTTATTTAAGATTTCGAAAACTTATTGTAATTATTATATGGCTATTCAATATCCGATTACTTTATACCCAAGTCATTTATTTTTTCATCTCATTATTACTGTTAATTCAATATTTATGAATATTATTAATAATTATAATATATTCTATAAAGAGCTAGAAAAACAAGTAATGGTCTCACAGTAATAAGTGTAGATATTCTCACTATCGCAATATTGATTACAACGGAAGTCAAATGGATATTGTCAGTAATTACTAATCGCAATGTGCTCCAGGTACAATATTCCTGGAGATGTGGAAGAGGAAGAATGCGACATTAGCGTACGAGTGGGACGTCAATAACTTCGAGGAGAATGAACCGGACAGACCAGAATTCTACGGAACTCACAGCATCCCGGTAAATAGGCCGCAGTACGTAACTGCAACTACGTAGCAAGGGAAATAATCATATAAACGTATATGGATATGGGTGAATAGATATTTAGATGTATAACTAATATCGTTGCATTCATTACATAATGCTTTAGGATCCGATTATTCCCGGAGAATTTACGATGTTTTATCCGAGTCAAAGGCAAATACTGAAATTTATGGCATCCGCGTCTACTCTGATTTTTATGGTTTGGTTTTCTTTACTTTATACTTAAACAATTATACCTAGATAGAGTAACTTTCTACAATAAATTGTTTTTTAATATGTGTATATTTACTACTGTGCATATTTGAAATCTAACAAAAAAAGTTATAATGTTCCCCTTTTGAATAAGCTTCTCCCCTTATGAATAAGCTCCTCCCCTTATGAATAAGCTCCTCCCCTTATGAATAAGCTCCTCCCCTTATGAATAAGCTCCTCCCCTTATGAATAAGCTACTCCCCTTATGAATAAGCTACTCCCCTTATAAATAAGCTCCTCCCCTTATAAATAAGCTCCTCCCCTTATGAATATCCTCTTCCCTTATGAATAAGCTCCTCCCTTATGAATAAGCTCCTCCCCTTATGAATAAGCTCCTCCCCTTATGAATAAGCTACTCCCCTTATAAATAAGCTCCTCCCCTTATAAATAAGCTCCTCCTCTTATGAATATCCTCTTCCCTTATGAATAAGCTCCTCCCCTTATGAATAAGCTCCTCCCCTTATGAATAAGCTCCTCGAGATCTTTCAAAATAAGCGGCTCGATTTACGATTACGCTCTTTTGAGAATATCCTTTACCTCTACCACCAGGTGGTTATGGTATTCATTTCTATGGTCGGTGTGATTACTTACCGCGTCATCATGTCGGTGAACTATTGCGGCAATCCAACCGAGTGTATGATTGTCACCACGATTGCCAGCAGTGTGCTGAACGCGGCGAGTATCATGATCCTCGGCAAAGTGTATGAGCACCTAGCGGCCATGCTCACCAACTGGGGTTAGTGGGCGGAGTTTAAAGGGAAGTGGGCGGAGTTTAAATGGAAGTAGGCGGAGTTTATAGGGAAGTGGGCGGAGTTTAAATGGTAGTGGGCGGAGTTTAAAGTGAAGTGGGTGGAGATTAAAGGGAAGTAGGCGGAGTTTAAAGGGAAGTAGGCGGAGTTTAAAGGGAAGTGGGCGGAGTTTAAATGGTAGTGGGCGGAGTTTAAAGTGAAGTGGGTGGAGATTAAAGGGAAGTAGGCGGAGTTTAAAGGGAAGTGTGCGGAGTTTAAAGGGTAGTGGGCGTAATTTAAAGGTAAGTAGGCTGAGTTTAAAGGGAAGTAGGCTGAGTTTAAAGGGAAGTAGGCTGAGTTTAAAGGGAAGTAGGCTGAGTTTAAAGGGAAGTAGGCTGAGCTTAAAGGGAAGTAGGCTGAGTTTAAAGGGAAGTAGGCTGAGTTTAAAGGGAAGTAGGCTGAGTTTAAAGGGAAGTAGGCTGAGCTTAAAGGGAAGTAGGCTGAGTTTAAAGGGAAGTAGGCTGAGTTTAAAGGGAAGTAGGCTGAGCTTAAAGGGAAGTAGGCTGAGTTTAAAGGGAAGTAGGCTGAGTTTAAAGGGAAGTAGGCTGAGCTTAAAGGGAAGTAGGCTGAGTTTAAAGGGAAGTAGGCTGAGTTTAAAGGGAAGTAGGCTGAGCTTAAAGGGAAGTAGGCTGAGTTTAAAGGGAAGTAGGCTGAGTTTAAAGGGAAGTAGGCTGAGTTTAAAGGGAAGTAGGCTGAGCTTAAAGGGAAGTAGGCTGAGTTTAAAGGGAAGTGGGCGTGGGCTTGATGGTATCCTCATACGGAACTTTGATAGAAGCCGGAGTAGCTGTGAGAAGTATTTGATGAAACTTAGAGAGTAAATGACTGAGTTGGGATGAACTAGTTAAGAGCATATCCTTGCAACTGTAAATTCTCTAATTTCTCTAAATTACGTGGCAATGGGGGATGTATTTAATAGATTAAAACTATACATTCTTTATAACTTTTTGTTTATCATTCAGCTGTCATTTTTCTACCATCTCGGAACATTTCGTCGCTTGAATTACACGAGTGATATAACGTAACCACGCCCACTTAACACCGACACCTTACACCAAACCCCATAACAGAGAACCACAGAACGCAGACAAATTACGATGACGCCATGATCATAAAGTTATTTGCTTTCCAGTTTGCAAACAATTACACTTCATTGTTTTACATCGCTTTCTTCCGAGGGGTTTGTAATGCATTGCGTATCATATCGCATTGTCATCGCCGTTATACCGCATTACATTACACTATACCACTCACTTAATCATACAATACTACCCACAAGACTGAACTCATTAGCAATACATCAAATTGTTCTGGACTAGTTTACCAATTGTATCCAAGATGGAAAGTTTTCAATAAAAATAAAATCCACTTTATCTGACCGCTACACATTTAAAAATGGAGTCCCCCAGGGCTCAACTCTCCCTTCGATACTATTCTCAATCTACTTACTTCCGATATAATATATACTAGGTAGACACCAAAATAACTTATACTCAGACTAAATACTCGACCCAACTACAGAACTACCTTACTAAACTGAATAATTAGGTGAATAGCTAATACCTTCTTCTAAACATTAAAACACATCTCATTACATTTACAACTTAACACTAAACCTCACTCTAACCACCCTTACCCTAGGTCTAAAGCAAACCCTTATCCAGCCTCTCCTCCTTACCATTCTTCCTAAACCCTCATCACCTAACCAATTAAATCCATTACAGTTAGTCTAGACACTCAGGGCCCGTACCTCAACCCTACCTCATATATACCTCACCTAAATCTATCTCCCTCCATAAGATCTTTCTTTGACTCTCAAACCCCACTAATACCTTTGCTTTCACAATATTCCCACTACACTCTCCTCCCTTCCTCGCCCTGCGCAGTCATTTGGTAAGGACGGCATGTGGAACCTCGGTAGCGAGTACCAGGACAGCTGCGGAGATGATAACAATTGCATGTCCATGTTGTCCTTCCAAGTACTAGTCCTCATGTTGTCAAAGCCCCTGCCCAAGTTCTTCACTGACCTCGTTATGCCGTTAGTCTCTACAGGGGTTAATTGCAGTTCAGACCGCTCGCATTCAAGTAATGGGGTTAACTACATAATAACAGGTTGTATTAAGTATAGCCTAGTTATTATAATGGGGAGTAAACTTAGGTAGGGTTAATTTAGTTGTAGGGGTCAACTTAGTGGTAGGGGTCAACTTAGTGGTAGGGGTCAACTTAGTTGTAGAGATCAACTTAGGTGTAGAGGTCAACTTGTAGAGGGCGTCTAATGAAGAACGTCATTAAGATTCAATACTAAATGTTTAAATGCAGTAGTTGCGCGCAGAAAGACTGGAAAGCATATTTAGACTTTAACCGATGTTGCCTCTCCTCCAGCCATTTGCTAAGGAAATGGAAAACGAGAACATTCTGGCGGGTGAACTCAAAAGTGGAAGACACCGAAAATACATTGTTTGCACATACATTGTATACGATTATGATTTTATATTACGGAATTCTAATTGTAAACGTAAAATGTGTTAAGGATAAACTAGTTACAGACTTCGACTGCCAATAGGAGGAGCCATGTGAATAAGATTGATACCGAATTCATTGAGAGGGAAAGGCAAAAGCCTGAATTGGTAGATTTCACTTTGGGAGAATACACGGAGAAAGTTGTTGTATATGGATTCTTAATGGTTATTTTTATAACTTAAGTCTATTAGATAACTTAAGTCTATTAGATAACTTAAGTCTATTAGATAACTTAAGTCTATTAGATAACTTAAGTCTATTAGATAACTTAATTCTATTAGATAACTTAAGTCTATTAGATAACTTAAGTCTATCAGATAACTTAAGTCTATTAGATAACTTAAGTCTATTAAATAACTTAAGTCTATTAGATAACTTAAGTCTATTAGATAAATTAAGTCTATTAGATAACTTAAGTCTATTAGATAACTTAAGTCTATTAGATAACTTAAGTCTATTAGATAACTTAAGTCTATTAGATAACTTAAGTCTATTAGATAACTTAAGTCTATTATATAACTTAAGTCTATTAGATAACTTAAGTCTATTAGATAACTTAAGTCTATCAGATAACTTAAGTCTATTAGATAACTTAAGTCTATTAAATAACTTAAGTCTATTAGATAACTTAAGTCTATTAGATAACTTAAGTCTATTAGATAACTTAAGTCTATTAGATAAATTAAGTCTATTAAATAACTTAAGTCTATTAGATAACTTAAGTCTATTAGATAACTTAAGTCTATTAGATAACTTAAGACTATTATATAACTTAAGTATATTAGATAACTTAAGTCTATTAGATAACTTAAGTCTATTAGATAACTTAAGTTTATCAGATAACTTAAGTCTATTAGATAACTTAAGTCTATCAGATAACTTAAGTCTATTAGATAACTTAAGTCTATTAGATAACTTAAATCTATTAGATAACTTAAGTCTATTAGATAACTCAAGTCTATTAGATAACTTAAGTCTATTAGATAACTTAAGTCTATTAGATAACTTAAATCTATCAGATACTTTTGCATGATTATTTACACCTATTTATATGGCTTGTATGAAGCATAGCTGTATAACTACTCACCTAGTCTTGACTAGATATCTAGTTGCCAGTATTTCTAATGAATTTATTCCAGAATGAATATCCTATGAGTATATTTTAGATTTAAATTAATATAACATTTATTTTATAATAATTTCCTTATCCAAGATTAATAATTCTGTCCAAAACAAGTGAATAATAGTAAACACTCTATTATCATTGTATCAATTAACTCTTTTTTAACAGTTATTTGCAGCTTCGTTCCCATTGGCTCCACTAATTGCTCTACTCGTGAATTTCTTCGATATAAAAATTGACTGCAAACGCATGCTTTGGATATATAGACGTCCCATTAGCCATCCAGCTCAGGATATCGGTTAGCTATGCCTTCTTTTAACCGATGTTTGTAACATTAACTTTCTTAATATCGAGTAACGTGACAATCTGTTATATAAGTTAATAAGTAAATGAATTTTTCTTAAAAACAACCATTTTTCAAATAAGAATCTAATTTTGTATTAGATATCAGTTGTAATAAAACATTACATTTAAACACACTAAATAACTAACATTATCTAGTCTTACACGATCCCTGAAAATCTAGTTTAACTAGAACAAGAACCTCGCAGTTTAACCTAACCCCCCATCACCTTAAGGTACGTGGTACTATATTCTGCAGTTCCTGAACATTGTGGGAGTGGTTTCAAATGCCTTCCTCGTGGCCTTCACGTCGAGTTGGGGCAAACAGTTCACTACCAGCGAGAAGCTGTGGATTGTCATCGGATTCGAGGTTAGTAAGGGGTCACCGTGAGGTCAGGTCGGCGCTTGGTTCAATCATGGATGCCATAGATAATGGAGTAAACTATTATTTAGGATATTCAGCTTTGGATTAGATTGGTGTCGGGGCTGATATCGTAATGAGGTTTGGGATGAGCCCGGGATAAGTTGGGGAGGTATTGGAGGACCATGTGAAGTTCCTGCTGAAATGGGAGTTTGATACACTTGTGAAATCAAGTTTATACAGTTTGTCAATGTAAGTCCATTGTGAGGATAATGTAGGATCATGATACGATCATTCAAGAGATTTAAAGAAGATACATCGAGGTCAGGTAGAATTTGTGTGAGATCAAAGTGAGTTCATAGTGGAATAAACATAATCATCTGAACGTCAAAGTACAAAAAATGTAGACACTTTAATAAATAATATTATATATTATATTATTAATTACTTTATATTATTAATTATATATATATCATATATAAGTATTTTTATATAAAATAAAACTATAATTTAGTGAGTTATGCTTCATTCATCGTTCAAAAGTGCCTAGATTAATATTATTTAGACAATTTACATTATAACAGTCACAATTCACTGTTAGAATCAGATTGTTTTAAGTTAATCAAATCAATTGTCTGCATATTTTTATATTTCTTTATTAAAAAGAAATCCTTACATTTTCTTAAATCGTTGTTTTCTTATAACATACTCTGAAAGTTGCATGTACAGAATAGTAGGCCTCAGTTTCACTTTTAGTGATTGCATCGATTATTGCATCATACCATTGATTGCATTGCATCCCTCTGCCCCTCAGCACATTGTGTTTGCCATTAAATTCGCACTATCCGTGGTCATACCAGACGTACCTTCCAATGTCAAATTGCAGATGAGAAAAGTTAGTGCATGATATATTTTTATATTGCTTGCATTTATTCTTAAATTTAGCTTTTTTCATTTGTTTTTTATTTTCTCATTGCTTCCCTGAATTTCTATGATTTTTAATATTTTAATATTTGTTTCAATATAATTATCATTTATTAACTCTATTTTGCTAAAACTAATAAAACTATTCGCCTAAACAAAACGATTTTTAAATTGATGCAATATAATTAAAGTATATTCTTAAACTAATCTTAAATAATATATAATTATAGAACTTTGATTACTTTTATTATCATTGCATTTTATTCTAGCATATTGTCGGTTTAACGATGATTTTCGGACATTTGTGTTATTCGGGACTACCTTCAGTTGTGATCCTTAACCATAAAAGGGTAAACTAAACAAAACCCCACGTTGCATTGCACTCTCGCAAACCTACTTTTCAGATCATACCATTGCATCTCGTGGTATTTTGTGACGTGTTTGGATGCAAATATATGTGTCGTTATGATAAACTATTATTGTTGTTGTATTTCATTATAAATCCTTACATTTTCTTCATACTTATTTCTTATACAATATAACACAATAGATGGAATATATTCCAACTAGAATACACCTTGTTATCAATGTTGTATGACCGTTACTTTTGCAACATTCAATATTTTCATAATATACATCGTAATTTTGTAGTGCATTTTTCCTATTCAGTTACTGTCTCTCTGCCATAACCATAATCTCCTCACCTTACCAGACTTCCCTCCAATCTTCTCACCTTACCAGACTTACCTTCCATATACTCACATTACCAGACTTCCCTCCCATCTCTTCACCTTACAAGACTTCCCTCCCATCTCTTCACCTTACCAGACTTCCCTCCCATCTCCTAACTTTGCCAGACTCCATATTCTCTTACTTAGCTTGATTCTAGCATACCACCTGAAAGTACTACACAAACCTTCTCGCATAGGAACAATATCAGGTTCAACACATTCTTGAGGATGCACGTAAAGTAGATCTGAATACAATTGCAAGACTTGTGGATGATACTCATGATCTTTTAGAAGGGTAGGTGTCCAATATGTAGTCTACTTTTACTCTTATCTAATCGTCACCATTATGACTATCCACAATAACTCTGCATTATCTAGTCCATTTATTTGTCATTATATTGATTATCAACCTTTATAATCATTATCTTCTATACTGCCAAACTTAATTTTTATCTCCAACTTTTATATTTTTTTATTTTATATTTATATTTAATCTCATGTTTATTGATTAGAAGTTATTTAAATAATATTATTGTGTAAAGTTAATGGGAAAGTTTATCCTTTTATTAAAAGCTGTAATAAATACTTGATCTCACCATCTAAAGCAACACTACCAAATTTACCAACTCCAATAATCCCACGAACTACCCCATGTCAATAATCAAACAAATTCCAACAATTTCATCAAACAAACAACTCACAACATTCCTTCCAACTCAAATAAACCACTATATTAATCCATCAAACATCCGCCTTTTTACCCCCACAAACTCCTCTCGAGGTCAACCTCACCTTTATTTTGCAGTGATGACGTCGACGGTATCCATGGCGATCTAAAAGAGTTACTTTCATTGCCGTGGAAACAAAAGAAACAAACTAAACCTACTTCTCCGGATGCAGGTGAGAATTGCTCTTCGATAATGCCTCTACTCTAATATGGTCTTTTCCTGCTTACGATTTCGGTAGATCTAAAAAGATTGTATGTACACGGAGTTGTTTGCATTTATTAATAAGAATTACTTCGATGAGTTTACGCAATGACTAGAGCTGCAATACCCGCCGTGATAACACCGCTAGATGGCAATACCCTAACACCCTCTTAAGCGTAACTATAACACAATTCTCTCTAATCGCTTTTCCAACCCGGCTTGTTCTCCGTGCGTTTCCGCATGCCGTAGAATCACGACTAGCGACTCCGTATCGCGTTGTCGGCGACGGCGAGGTATCGCGACCTTTAACCCTGACGTCTTTGACCACAACGCTACCTGCCTCCTCAACGCAAGAGACAAATCTGCGGCTTAATCGCCACGACGATGAACTTCACGGCGGCGCCGGCGTTCGGTACGTGCGTGACCTTGTTGCGGTGTGTGACCTTGAACGTTACACGTGTGTGACTTACTGTGACCTCTAGTCAAGCGTGACATTGAATATCGAAATCTTTCAATGTCGTCTGAGTTTATTGATTTCGCGTTTTTCTTTTGGCGTGCTTTTAACCCTTGTTAACTGTTTCTATACTAACTACTGTCTAACCTTACATGTACTTGTATTTTATGATTATTAAAATATAAGTATCATTCAATGTATTGAATAGATAATTATTTTAATATTAATTACATGAAATTTATTATATCATATTTTTTTACTGTTTTTCTTCTATTTTAATTATTTATATTATATGAATTATATTCATTTGATTTTCACTACGAATTTGATATTAAATGTATGGCAATTAAACCTAAGACATATATTTAATAACATATAAGACATATATTTAATGAATATTATTTACTTATCTTATTTTTACAAAAATCATCATATATACGTGATTTATAACTTAATATTTCTCATTGTAATATTTATATAATTATTTTACTTGGTGATTAATTAAGTCATTTCATCGAGTAGTTGCTTCCTAAATGTTACTAATCGTAGGAATTCCTTTTAGAGAGCCAAATATACGATCTGGAAGTTACGGAGCAAAGGAGATGAAGAAGGCATCGGCTAGAAGGCCTAAACTACACACACAAACAAGTCAAGAACCATGTCTATACACAGCTGATGAATCTAGACCGTATTAAGTATTTTATCTTCCTATTTCTCTTTTATATTATATTAGATATTACATGAATTACTATAACTTTTATATCGACGACATATTTAGGAATTTAACAAAACCAATTTATGAAAATACTTCATAAATTTTCTATTTTTGTTATTGATTGACTTATTGATATTAAAATACAATAATAACAATTGCCTTATTATGCTAGATTATGTTTTACCTCATTTTTATTATAATTTGCATTATTTCCAAATTAATATTTTATTGTGATCATTTTAAATTCAATTGCAAATGTTTATTTTATCTAATAAATCTTATTACATTTTTATTTATAAAAAAATGTAATATTAAATTGATCAAAGTAAATAAAATTATTAAACTAAACAATAAAACTATTTTAACATATAATATAGTGATTGTATATTCATACCTAGATATAATGTTTTATATTTAATTACTCAGTATTCTATTTCAATCTCTTTATTAACATATAGATTTAATAATTACGATATCTTATCTCGAACGGATTGGCCATCCATACAATTCATACATTGTACACTAATTTATTAATATTATATATCATAATAGGTAATATTACCTATATTAACATCATTTCAAAATTATATTTATTTATTTACATATTTAATTGGAAATATAAAATAAAATGAAAAATTTGGTCTACTATTCGAAGTATACAATTATTGTAATATATAGTTCTATTGTTTTCTCTTCTCTATGATTGATTGAATCTTCTGCCATTCCTTGTCTAAATGCGCCTTATCATCTTTGGGACCATTAACACGTCGAGTTTTACGACCATCGGACATTTTCACACCAAATTGGAATGCAGCCCTGCGAATTCGAAATTTGGCGTTTTGAGTATAAAATAAAGAAATTGATACAACTTGTAGAAGATTATTTCTAAAAAGATGATTGTATATAGTATGATTGTATTCACTGGTAAGTATGAGACTAACTTGGGTAGCTGTTCCTTTTTCGACATGTATTGAGAGTACTCTTCGTGGGTTTCAAAGTCCCATCGACCGACTGGACCCTTTTTGTGACCTGATGAGAGATTTATACATTTGAGGAAATAGGATAAGAAAGGGTTAGTGTAGTGTAGAGAGAGTGTTAGTATAGTGGTGTAGAGAGAGGGTTAGTGTAGTGGTGTAGAGAGAGGGTTAGTGTAGTGGTGTAAAGAGATGGTAGTGTAATGGTGTAGAGAGAGGAGTAGTGTAGTGATGTAGAGAGAGGAGTAGTGTAGTGTAGTGGTGTAGAGAGAGGGTTAGTGCAGTGATGTAAAGACAGGGTTAGTGTAGTGATGTAGAGAGAGGGTTAGTGTAGTGGTGTAAAAAGCGGGTTAGTGTAGTAGTGTAGAGAGGAGTAGTGTAGTGGTGTAGAGAGAGGGTTCGTGTAG
The DNA here is from genome assembly GCA_964035775.1 of Osedax frankpressi. Taxonomy (NCBI): domain Eukaryota; kingdom Metazoa; phylum Annelida; class Polychaeta; order Sabellida; family Siboglinidae; genus Osedax; species Osedax frankpressi. The sequence goes on along the minus strand of OZ038315.1, from coordinate 23,601,975 downwards.
TGGTGTAAATAGAGGGTTAGTATATTGGTGTAGAGAGAGGGTTAGTGTTGTGGTGTAAAGAGAGGAGTAGTGTAGTGGTGCAGAGAGAGGGTTAGTGTATTGGTGTAAAGAGAGGGTTAGTGTAGTGGTGTAAAGAGAGGGTAAGTGTAGTGGTGTAGAGAGAGAGGATTAGTGTAGTGGTGTAAATAGAGGTTAGTGTAGTGTTGTAAAGAGAGGAGTAGTGTAGTGGTGCAGAGAGAGGGTTAGTGTATTGGTGTAAAGAGAGGGTTAGTGTAGTGGTGTAGAGAGAGGAGTAGTGTAGTGGTGTAGAGAGAGGGTTAGTGTAGTGGTGTAAAGAGATGGTTAGTGTAGTGGTGTAAAGAGAGAGTTAGTGTAGTAGTGTAAAGAGAGGGTTAGTGTTGTGGTGTAGAAAGAGGGTTAGTGTATTGGTGTAGAGAGAGGGTTAGTGTAGTGGTGTAGAGAGAGGGTTAGTGTAGTGGTGTAAAGAGAGGAGTAGTGTAGTGGTGTAAAGAGAGGGTTAGTGTATTGGTGTAAAGTGATGGTAGTGTAGTGGTGTAAAGAGAGGAGTAGTGTAGTGGTGTAAAGATGGTTAATGTAGTGGTTTAAGACAGGGTTAGTGTAGTGGTATAAAGAGAGGGTTAGTGTAGTGGTGTAAAGAGAGGGTTAGTGTAGTGGTGTAAAGAGAGGGTTAGTGTAGTGGTGTAAAGAGAGGGTTAGTGTAGTGATATAAGACAGGGTTAGTGTAGTGGTGTAAAGAGAGGGTTAGTGGATGGTGTAAAGAGAGGGTTAGTGTAGTGGTGTAAAGAGAGGGTTAGTATATTGGTGTAGAGAGAGGGTTAGTGTAGTGGTGTAAAGAGAGGAGTAGTGTAGTGGTGCAGAGAGAGGGTTAGTGTATTGGTGTAAAGAGAGGGTTAGTGTAGTGGTGTAGAGAGAGGAGTAGTGTAGTGGTGTAGAGAGAGGGTTAGTGTAGTGGTGTAAAGACAGGAGTAGTGTAGTGGTGTAAAGAGAGGGTTAGTGTAGTGGTGTAGAGAGAGGGTTAGTGTAGTGGTGTCAAGAGAGAGGGTTAGTGTAGTGGTGTAAAGGCAGGGTTAGTGTAGTGTTGTAAAGAGAGAGGGTTAGTGTAGTGGTGTAAAGAGAGGGGTAGTGTAGTTGTGTAAAGAGAGAGGGTTAGTGTAGTGATGTAAAGAGAGGGGTAGTGTAGTGGTGTAAAGAGAGTTGGGTTAGTGTAGTGGTGTAAAGACAGGGTTAGTGTAGTGGTGTAAAGACAGGGTTAGTGTAGTGGTGTAAAGAGAGAGGGTTAGTGTAGTGGTGTAAAGAGAGGGGTAGTGTAGTGGTGTAAAGAGAGGGGTAGTGTAGTGGTGTAAATAGAGGGTTAGGGTAGTATTGTAAAGAGAGGGTTAGTGTAGTGGTGTAGAGAGAGGGTTAATGTATTGGTGTAAAGAGGGTCAGTGTAGTGGTGTAGATAGGCTTAGTTTAGTGGTGTAAAGAGAGAGGGTTAGTGTAGTGGTGTAAAGAGAGAGGATTAGTGTAGTGGTGTAGAGAGAGGGTTAGTGTAGTGGTGTAAAGAGAGAGGGTTAGTATAGTGGTGTAAAGAGAGGGTTAGTGTAGTGGAGTAAAGAGAGGGTTAGTGTAGTGGTGTAAAGAGAGGATTAGTGTAGTGGTGAAAAGAGAGGGTTAGTGTAGTGGTGTAAAGAGAGAGGGTTAGTGTAGTGGTGTAAAGGCAGGGTTAGTGTAGTGGTGTAAAGAGAGAGGGTTAGTGTAGTGGTGTAAAGAGAGGGGTAGTGTAGTTGTGTAAAGAGAGAGGGTTAGTGTAGTGATGTAAAGAGAGGGGTAGTGTAGTGGTGTAAAGAGAGTTGGGTTAGTGTAGTGGTGTAAAGACAGGGTTAGTGTAGTGGTGTAAAGACAGGGTTAGTGTAGTGGTGTAAAGAGAGAGGGTTAGTGTAGTGGTGTAAAGAGAGGGGTAGCGTAGTGGTGTAAAGAGAGGGGTAGTGTAGTGGTGTAAAGACAGGGTTAGTGTAGTGGTGTAAAGACAGGGTTAGTGTAGTGGTGTAAAGAGATAGGGTTAGTGTAGTGGTGTAAAGAGAGGGTTAGTGTAGTGGTGTAAAGAGAGGGTTAGTGTAGTAGTGTAAAGAGAGGGTTAGTGTAGTGGTGTAAAGAGAGAGGTTTAGTGTAGTGGTGTAAAGAGAGGGGTAGTGTAGTGGTGTAAAGAGAGGGTTAGTGTAGTGGTGTAAAGACAGGGTTAGTGTAGTGGTGTAAAGAGAGGGTTAGTGTAGTGGTGTAAAGAGAAGGTAGTGTAGTGGTGTAAAGAGAGGGTAGTGTAGTGGTATAAAGACAGGGTTAGTGTAGTGGTGTAAACAGAGAGTTAGTGTAGTGGTGTAAAGAGAGAGTTAGTGTAGTGGTGTAAAGAGAGAGTTAGTGTAGTGGTGTAAAGACAGGGTTAGTGTAGTGGTGTAAAGAGAGGGTTAGTATACACAAGGATTAGGAATATAAAATACATATTAATATGTATATATTTTACGAACCGAGATCCATTTGCATATAATCTGCTTCATCGTCAGAATCTCCGTATGCATCAGCTGATTCCATCATACTGAAGTGAAGGTCATTGTTATTGCGAATATGGAGGAGATGTACAGTTATAATTTGTAGTTATTGCTTATTTAAATAAAAATAAATAGGATCATCATAAGAATTACTTATGGTAACTTAATAACCACTAGAATATATGATGTTAAGTGACATTAATGAATAGTAGATTGAACATTAAGCCACGCCTCCAGACACGCCCAGAACTGACCCCGGGTAGCACTCTGCGTAGCTATCAATATTCATTTTCTCCTTGAGTTTATTGTTCGAAGGTTTGTTTCCTTTTCCATCTTCGTTGGCTTTAACACTCGCCCATTGTTTTGACTCCATGCTCGGATCCTTAGGGAGCGATGTAGAGCAGTATTAGATCGGCTAGGTAAACAAAGCTATTGTAATATAGTGGGCTTGACTAGCTAGCTTATAAATAGAAAAGTAGAAGGATAATCGTACAAATCGTATAAATACAAGTAATTACATAACTTTAATAAAATATTAAAATCACTCTAAATAACAACTAGTTATAAAATATGACACTTCGAGGTATACGTAGATTTGGAGAGAATGTTGATTGATCTAAACCACTCCACAACTTATCTACATGTAAAGGTGTTTTGCTCATTACATTTACAGCAGTATGTACATTGTAAATACCTTGTGAGAGAATCTGTCATTAATGGAGTTGACCATTTCACGAGCTGATTTCTTAATGACAGGAACTGAGTTATCTTCCTGGATATAGTATTAGTGGTTATAGTATTAGTACTTATAGTATTAGTGGTTATATTATTAGTGGTTATAGTATTAGTGGTTATAGTATTAGTTGTTATAGTATTAGTGGTTATAGTATTAGTACTTATAGTATTAGTGGTTATAGTATTAGTGGTTATAGTATTAGTTGTTATAGTATTAGTGGTTATAGTATTAGTTGTTATAGTATTAGTACTTATAGTATTAGTGGTTATAGTATTAGTGGTTATAGTATTAGTACTTATAGTATTAGTGGTTATAGTATTAGTGGTTATAGTATTAGTGGTTATAGTATTAGTGGTTATAGTATTAGTGGTTATAGTATTAGTGGTTATAGTATTAGTGGTTATAGTATTAGTGGTAATAGTATTAGTGGTTATAGTATTAGTGGTTATAGTATTAGTGGTTATAGTATTAGTGCTTATAGTATTAGTGGTTATAGTATTAGTGGTTATAGTATTAGTTGTTATAGTATTAGTACTTATAGTATTAGTGGTTATAGTATTAGTGGTTATAGTATTAGTGGTTATAGTATTAGTGGTTATAGTATTAGTGGTTATAGTATTAGTGCTTATAGTATTAGTTGTTATAGTATTAGTGGTTATAGTATTAGTTGTTATAGTATTAGTACTTATAGTATTAGTGGTTATAGTATTAGTGGTTATAGTATTAGTTGTTATAGTATTAGTGGTTATAGTATTAGTACTTATAGTATTAGTGGTTATAGTATTAGTGGTTATAGTATTAGTGGTTATAGTATTAGTGGTTATAGTATTAGTGGTTATAGTATTAGTGGTAATAGTATTAGTGGTTATAGTATTAGTGGTTATAGTATTAGTGGTTATAGTATTAGTGCTTATAGTATTAGTGGTTATAGTATTAGTGGTTATAGTATTAGTGGTTATAGTATTAGTACTTATAGTATTAGTGGTTATAGTATTAGTGGTTATAGTATTAGTGGTAATAGTATTAGTGGTTATAGTATTAGTGGTTATAGTATTAGTGGTTATAGTATTAGTGCTTATAGTATTAGTGGTTATAGTATTAGTGGTTATAGTATTAGTGGTTATAGTATTAGTACTTATAGTATTAGTGGTTATAGTATTAGTGGTTATAGTATTAGTGGTTATAGTATTAGTGGTTATAGTATTAGTTGTTATAGTATTAGTTGTTATAGTATTAGTACTTATAGTATTAGTGGTTATAGTATTAGTGGTTATAGTATTAGTTGATATAGTATTAGTGGTTATAGTATTAGTGGTTATAGTATTAGTGCTTATAGTATTAGTGCTTATAGTATTAGTGGTTATAGTATTAGTGGTTATAGTATTAGTGGTTATAGTATTAGTGGTTATAGTATTAGTGGTTATAGTATTAGTGCTTATAGTATTAGTTGTTATAGTATTAGTGGTTATAGTATTAGTTGTTATAGTATTAGTACTTATAGTATTAGTGGTTATAGTATTAGTGGTTATAGTATTAGTTGTTATAGTATTAGTGGTTATAGTATTAGTACTTATAGTATTAGTGGTTATAGTATTAGTGGTTATAGTATTAGTGGTTATAGTATTAGTGGTTATAGTATTAGTGGTTATAGTATTAGTGGTAATAGTATTAGTGGTTATAGTATTAGTGGTTATAGTATTAGTGCTTATAGTATTAGTGGTTATAGTATTAGTGGTTATAGTATTAGTGGTTATAGTATTAGTACTTATAGTATTAGTGGTTATAGTATTAGTGGTTATAGTATTAGTTGTTATAGTATTAGTGGTTATAGTATTAGTACTTATAGTATTAGTGGTTATAGTATTAGTGGTTATAGTATTAGTGGTTATAGTATTAGTGGTTATAGTATTAGTGGTTATAGTATTAGTGGTAATAGTATTAGTGGTTATAGTATTAGTGGTTATAGTATTAGTGGTTATAGTATTAGTGCTTATAGTATTAGTGGTTATAGTATTAGTGGTTATAGTATTAGTGGTTATAGTATTAGTACTTATAGTATTAGTGGTTATAGTATTAGTGGTTATAGTATTAGTGGTTATAGTATTAGTGGTTATAGTATTAGTTGTTATAGTATTAGTACTTATAGTATTAGTGGTTATAGTATTAGTGGTTATAGTATTAGTTGATATAGTATTAGTGGTTATAGTATTAGTGGTTATAGTATTAGTGGTTATAGTATTAGTGCTTATAGTATTAGTGGTTATAGTATTAGTGGTTATAGTATTAGTGGTTATAGTATTAGTGGTTATAGTATTAGTGGTTATAGTATTAGTGCTTATAGTATTAGTTGTTATAGTATTAGTGGTTATAGTATTAGTTGTTATAGTATTAGTACTTATAGTATTAGTGGTTATAGTATTAGTGGTTATAGTATTAGTTGTTATAGTATTAGTGGTTATAGTATTAGTACTTATAGTATTAGTGGTTATAGTATTAGTGGTTATAGTATTAGTGGTTATAGTATTAGTGGTTATAGTATTAGTGGTTATAGTATTTGTGCTTATAGTATTAGTGGTTATAGTATTAGTGGTTATAGTATTAGTGGTTATAGTATTAGTACTTATAGTATTAGTGGTTATAGTATTAGTGGTTATAGTATTAGTGGTTATAGTATTAGTTGTTATAGTATTAGTACTTATAGTATTAGTGGTTATAGTATTAGTGGTTATAGTATTAGTTGATATAGTATTAGTAGTTATAGTATTAGTGGTTATAGTATTAGTGGTTATAGTATTAGTGCTTATAGTATTAGTGGTTATAGTATTAGTGGTTATAGTATTAGTGGTTATAGTATTAGTGGTTATAGTATTAGTGGTTATAGTATTAGTGCTTATAGTATTAGTTGTTATAGTATTAGTGGTTATAGTATTAGTACTTATAGTATTAGTGGTTATAGTATTAGTGGTTATAGTATTAGTTGTTATAGTATTAGTGGTTATAGTATTAGTACTTATAGTATTAGTGGTTATAGTATTAGTGGTTATAGTATTAGTTGTTATAGTATTAGTGGTTATAGTATTAGTACTTATAGTATTAGTGGTTATAGTATTAGTGGTTATAGTATTAGTGGTTATAGTATTAGTGGTTATAGTATTAGTGGTTATAGTATTAGTGGTTATAGTATTAGTGGTTATAGTATTAGTGGTTATAGTATTAGTGGTTATAGTATTAGTGGTTATAGTATTAGTACTTATAGTATTAGTGGTTATAGTATTAGTGGTTATAGTATTAGTGGTTATAGTATTAGTGGTTATAGTATTAGTTGTTATAGTATTAGTACTTATAGTATTAGTGGTTATAGTATTAGTGGTTATAGTATTAGTTGATATAGTATTAGTGGTTATAGTATTAGTGGTTATAGTATTAGTGGTTATAGTATTAGTGCTTATAGTATTAGTGGTTATAGTATTAGTGGTTATAGTATTAGTGGTTATAGTATTAGTGGTTATAGTATTAGTGGTTATAGTATTAGTGGTTATAGTATTAGTGGTTATAGTATTAGTGGTTATAGTATTAGTGGTTATAGTATTAGTTGTTATAGTATTAGTACTTATAGTATTAGTGGTTATAGTATTAGTTGTTATAGTATTAGTTGTTATAGTATTAGTGGTTATAGTATTAGTGGTTATAGTATTAGTACTTATAGTATTAGTGGTTATAGTATTAGTGGTTATAGTATTAGTGGTTATAGTATTAGTTGTTATAGTATTAGTACTTATAGTATTAGTGGTTATAGTATTAGTGGTTATAGTATTAGTTGTTATAGTATTAGTGGTTATAGTATTAGTGGATATAGTATTAGTGGTTATAGTATTAGTTGTTATAGTATTAGTACTTATAGTATTAGTGGTTATAGTATTAGTGGTTATAGTATTAGTTGTTATAGTATTAGTGGTTATAGTATTAGTGGTTATAGTATTAGTACTTATAGTATTAGTGGTTATAGTATTAGTGGTTATAGTATTAGTGGTTATAGTATTAGTGGTTATAGTATTAGTGGTTATAGTATTAGTTGTTATAGTATTAGTACTTATAGTATTAATACTAATAGTATTAGTGGTTATAGTATTAGTTGTTATAGTATTAGTGGTTATAGTATTAGTGGTTATAGTATTAGTACTTATAGTATTAGTGGTTATAGTATAAGTGGTTATAGTATTAGTGGTTATAGTATTAGTGGTTATAGTATTAGTGGTTATAGTATTAGTTGTTATAGTATTAGTACTTATAGTATTAGTGGTTATAGTATTAGTGGTTATAGTATTAGTTGTTATAGTATTAGTGGTTATATTATTAGTGGTTATAGTATTAGTGGTTATAGTATTAGTGGTTATAGTATTAGTTGTTATAGTATTAGTACTTATAGTATTAGTGGTTATAGTATTAGTGGTTATAGTATTAGTTGTTATAGTATTAGTGGTTATAGTATTAGTGGTTATAGTATTAGTGCTTATAGTATTAGTGGTTATAGTATTAGTGGTTATAGTATTAGTGGTTATAGTATTAGTGGTAATAGTAATAGTGGTTATAGTATTAGATGTTATGGGGTAGGTCATTATAGTGTTAGTAGTTAAAGTTTTGTATGCCATTTTACAATAATCCTTATAATTATTACTAATACATTAATTCTCAAATCTAAATATCTTCAATTTTATAAATATATAAAAATAAAACCATTTCTTTTGGTTTCTCAAAGTAATGTCCGGACCTCTTCTTAGCGGAGTTCTTTTTATCGGAATCCCTATTCCTTTTCTTCTTTTCGCCATCCTCTCCGTAAATACTGTCAAAGGATATCTTTATTTTAATACGGACTAGCTTACAATGATTATAAAATATGACTATTTCTTACAGTATTAATAATATACAGGATTAATCGCATTCTATAGTTTGTGTTGAAACCTCATATCTGCCATTTCACGAATCTTCTCATCAACCAGAACTCTCTTTTCTTTTCCTGAGAAACAAACATTAATTAGATATCAGATTTAATTTTTAAGCATTATTTCCTTTTTTATCATAACTATAATTTCATATATGATATTAAGGTCTGTAGTTACAACGTTTAATAATTGAAATCATAATAATAATATTATTAAAGATTTTTAAAAAAAATAAATAAATTATAAATATCTTGCAAATAAAATGTAATATATCAATATCTATAAATAGATCAAAAATACAAAATATGAATTATGGAAAAAGTCAATCTAAACTTACCGAGAGCTTTGTCCCTCTTCTTAATCTTACGTCCTTCCCTACGTCCTTGTCTTAGATAGGAGAGAATTTGTGTAAGCTTGTTTATAATGATGTCGTTAGTAGTCAGAGTTTGCGATAGCTGAAATGACAAAGAGGATATTTGTTCGTTGTTAGTGACAACAATTTGTCATGAATTTCAATAACATTAAAAAATTAAATATAAATCACCAAGATGTCATACCTCGACGTTGGGGCAATCTGCTTTACTACGAATTAGAGTTACAGGAATATCAAAACTGTCTTCCCTCTCGGCACCTGGACGAAGTGGATGCAATTAAGCGAGTATGTAAAGGATGAGGGAAATTAGAGAACAATTATTGAATTTTAAATAATAAATCTAACTTGTATATATAATTAATAAACAGATCAAATAAAGGATAACGTTAATTAAAAATATGTTTAAATTTAGTTCAGTATATTTAGTAATTAACAGTAATTAATCCATAGTTCCTTGCAATTAATCGCAATGCATTACAGACAATGCTTACCTGGATTGTCTTCAAGATCTACGATGTAAGCCATACGACCGGTTAAGAATAATTCATTATTGTGAGGGCGTTTCCTGGACACTGTGGTCAAGATACGACGAGCTGGTAGAGTAATTAGTCAAAATAAAATAGTCTAGCAATACAATTAGAAATACATAAATACATTTTTCATAAAATTGATTAGAAAATAATTACTACTAAATATAAAAGCATATATTAATATTAGAAATTAAAATAAAATTAGAAATAAAGTTTAAAAGAACCAAAATTTGAAGAAACTTGTACATTATTGATGTCAATTTCTTGTTTTTCCTCATTCCTATCAGAAATGTTCACTTAGATATGATTATATTATATTGTTAATATTGTATTGTTATTACAATGTCGTAACGAATTCAACTGTATTGCTACAATCCGTAACATGTGAACCTAGTAGCTTCTGCCTTCAGTGCCGCCTGTTCTGCGAGAAGTTCTAGTTCTTGTTCATTCTCTTCTTCCGCTTTATTTACAATCTCAGCCTTTACCTGAAAGACAGGGTGTCGAGGTATTTGTAGTACAAGGGATAGCATTGGTATTAATTCTATGGTGCGAGGGAGTGGGTGATTAGTAGTATATGAGGGAGTGGGATTGGGTGAATTGTAGTATGTTTAAAAGTATAAGAGGATATATGTAAAAGTAAGAAAAGGTGAAAGGGGTTATAAAATATTACTGTATATATATTTAATACATTGGTCTACATCTAATATTGTTCAACAATCCACAGTTAATATTGTACCATGGTCTATATTCACTATTGCACTATGATCTATATTCAATTTCGTACCACTCTCATATACACAAAGTCGTGCCCTACTTTCTAAGTTATGAATTCCGAAGTGTTTCATGTTGGCGCAGAAAATGGAAACACTGCAATCAACTGCCTAACCTTCTCGAGAAGGGCAAAGTCAAGTCCTTTCACTAAATGAGTATGTTCCATGTCTCCTCCGAGGTACTTGGACTCTTGAATCAACTGTTTACGGTGCTGAGAGAAGTAGGGTCCGCTGGAGGTAGGTGTATGTATATGGATCAACGGTTCCAGGAATTATTCGATGGAGTGAACGGAGTGAGAAAGGATGGGAAAGGTATTGTTATGAAGTGGTAATTAAAAGGTTCGCCATTGTAGGTTTTAGGTGGGGGTTGTAGGCAGGTGAGATAACAATTCCGAACATCAGTAGTTGAGAAAGAATTAATATAATTTATTAATTGGATATTAATATGGATATTCTGAATGGTATTCTAGGATATCGGGTTATTTATATTATGCAAATGAACATAAGAAGCAAATATAGAAATGTGTAAATCTCCGTCCGGGATTTTAGATTGAAGCGAAAATTTATGATTATTTTAGAATTATTGTGAAACATTTTAATTGTGTTGGGTGCAACGCTTCTGTAGTCATTGGTAGAGCTTGTGGTAGTCTGCTCCAGGGGCTCATCACCCTGCGTCTCACGCCGTTCTTTGGCCTACATGTTGTATAGAAAGCTGATCTGAGACAGACCTTAAGATTAATTTGCTCAATTCATCTCTTATGAGTTACGTGTTAACAGTTGTAGAATTTTAATTTAGTTTCATTTAAATGTGCAACTATTACAATTTTGTTTAATTTATTTTATTTTACAATATTAAAGGGGCATTCACACAGAGCTTTTTACAGCTTTTAAGCTTCCTAATTAGGCAGCTTTAAGCTGCAGAAAAAGCTGGTAATTTAAAATGCGTTCGCACTGAAAAAGCTAGAAAAAGCTAGAATAAAAAAGCTCGAGCTGTCACTTTGAGCTTAATGTAAATACGCCCATATTTAAACCGTTATTTAATATGCACATATTTAAATTATATACAAATTATATTAATATTACAATACAATGAATACCAAATCACGTCGTATATGATCACTACTATTAATATTATATTTAAATCGGCAGATATTAAAACATCCATGTTAAAATAAAATTAAATAATATTAACAAAGAAATGAATCTAGCAATAAATAATAAATTTGCATAAATCAACAAAGAAAATCAGCTGTCAATCAATAGGTTAACCAATAAGGTGCATTCAGCCAGCTTTCTGCTGACCTTTAGGCTAGAAATATTGGACATGTTCTATTTTGATAAAAAAGCAGAAAAAAGCAGAAAAAAGCTAGAAATATTGAACATATCTCGAATCCAGCAGAAAGCTGCCTAATTAGGCAGCTAAAAAGCTCTGTGTGAATGCCCCTTAAGCAATTAATATCAGCATAATATTCAGTTCATATCTTCCTATCTTCCTATACTGTCTATTACACATATTCATAAGTTGTTAAGTCCACTGGGATCAGCGTCGATAGAGTTCATAGTATTACTATCGACAAACAGCAAGTCTAACTAACCCTGTCACGATAAGTTTTAGCAAGTTCTGCCTCCCTTTCTTCAACCAACTTGTGCTGCTTAGCAAAGAATCTGGTATTAACGGTGTTAAATTGAGGGTCAGTGGATTGATAAACGAGGGTCTGCAATGAGAGGAGGGAAATATATGTTTCCTATGACTCACCTCCTATGACTCACTACTTATGACTCACCTCCTATGACTCACTACTTATGACTCACCTCCTATGACTCACTACCTATGATTCACCTCCTATGACTCACTACCTATGACTCACTACCTATGATCACCTCCTATGACTCACTACCTATGACTCACTACCTATGACTCACTACCTATGACTCAATACCTATGATTTATTACCTATGAGGTTAGGTACTAACAGTTTTTTTTTCCTTCTGCGAGTTGCTGCATCTTCATTTGGATCCTCGACGTGCGATGGACGTGAAGAGTCTGAGCTATGGGTTGCAAGCGTCGAGCTTTAATGCCATTCTATTAACTATTATAGGTACCTCCAACACTACTACTAACACACCTGAGGTTCTATATGGAGTTCAAATAAGTTTGATGGCAATATATGAATTTAATCATAGATAAAAGTTAGTCTAAAATAATAAAATAATTAACTTTTATTTTTGAATATTATGGACTAATTATTATTCCGAAGCTGTTATATAACTCAAATTGGATATTACTTTATGCAAATAACAACTACTGCAAAAGCAATAATTTAGCAGTACAAACTGTCTATTGGAGAAACTCTGATTTGATCGGCTCTGCACAGATGGGGTCATCATCAGTTTCCGGAAATCATCGTTGGTTAGGTTCGCCGTACTAAGAATTGAGTTCATATGGAAATCTTTAATGACAGACAGAAGGGACATTGAAATAAAGGTAAATTTCTAATGAAATTTATTTATCAATGAATGGGAATTCGTGGGAAATTAAAGTAGTTGATATAGGTTTTAAAGAAGATATTCGTGAGATATTAGAGTAGTTGATGATATACATACATTTTGAATAAAGTATGGTTAAAGAAGTGGTTGATGATATAGATAAATTAGGAAACCCATCATCTTCACTCTTGCGGTGTCCAGCTGGTGCCAAGGGATTTGAATGGTTCTCAGAGTCTGTAAACGCAAAAGAAATATTCGACTTTATGCAAAATTGTAATTTATTGTCAATTTTCGCACATAATCTTAATTTTGAATAAACGAATACAAATATTATTTACATATATTTATATTTATTAATCTATATTAAACTTATGCTTACACTTGTGTTCACAAATATAATTAACTAAATTAGATAATGTAATTAATATATAAAATAAAACTTTAAATTTAATTCACAAAACAATAACAAAATAATATATACATTGTTCTACACAAATTAGAGAAATGTTCTTCAAAATAATAATTTCCAATAGTTACTTATAAAAGATAATTCTTACACAGTAAATTTTATAAATAAATATAAATTAAGAAGCTAGTTTATATATTATGAGTCAAAAGTTTTTTTTTTGAAAAAGTTTTAACTAAAATAAATCATTATTACAATTTTTCAAAAGCTTTTTTAAAAAGAACATAAATATTACAACTATTAAATATTATCTTGAATATGAAATATACCCCATCAATATATTAATAACAGATTTGTTATTGTATATGTGTATTTTCACATTATAATATAAAAAACAATATGATTACCATTAAAGTAATAATTATTATAATAAATTTATATAATTGAATAATATTGTTAAGGGGAAATATATTTTTAAATAAACTTTCTATTTTTTTTAGTTTAATTTTTATAAATTGTTCAGAAAATTGTTTATTGAATTTGTTGAGTAATGAAAAGTAAAGTGAAGATTCCAGATATACATTCAATATAAAATACATCGACATGTAATGTAATCTTTTAATTAAAACTCAAAACATATAGTATTTCTAAGTATAAAAATTTAGATAATAAATATTAAGATTATATTATTATATATAAATATAATAATTTATATTATATATTTATTCCTATATTATACAGATTCTAACAAATAAATTAATTAGTTTATATTATTACTTCAATAGGTAGGTCGGTATTCTTATGATATATTAGACACGGATCAATCAGTCAATGTAACGAACAAAATAAAATAATAAGAATTATAGATATGATCAAGAGTTTTAACCTTTCATTAAAAAAAGTTTCAATTATATTATAATTTATAAGCACTTATAAATAAGTGAAGATCATAACTATAATCTATGTATTAATAATCAATCTATAAATAAAATAGTTAATATAATAATGCTATATATCAAATAATCTATATTTCACAATTAAATATCAAATTTAAATTTATAAATTAATCTAAAAACTAACAATCTGGCATTATGACTAGTTTAAATTATAATATTTAATAATTAATTTTTTAAGTATCAATTTTAAAATTGTTTGATTGTATTTATATTGAATGTTTTGCAACAATAATAAGATATGTGTTAAGTGTTGACGTTGATAGATTTATTTTATAATGATTGTGTAAATATATAAAAAGAAAATATATTTCTACAGTAAACTTATTACATTAATTCAGATGAATTTTGTTAAGTAAAAATAACATAACAGAAATATATGTTTAGTATATTTGTATAAATTGATGAATATATAGAAATAGAGGTAGTTAATATTAGTATTAGCTAATACAATCTAGATTTTATATGTATTAATTGGTTTTATTCATATATATATATATATATATATATATATATATATATATATATATATATATATATACAATGTATATTATACATACATATATATTTATATAATCGGCTACTTCGTATTTATGATATTTGCGAAGTATTGTAGGACCTACAATATAGGTCATTCATTCTTAATGAATAGTATCAATATGTATGGTATATAATATTTGTAATATTTGTAAGTTCCCTGTAACTTTTATATTATATAATACAAATAAAGGTAAGTCAGAGTAAAGTCTATAGAATATACAAATATATATTTTGTACATTTTATTGTCAGCAGTTAATAAGTTGTTCTAAATTGAAATATAATAAGATTTCTTCTGAAATGATATATATACGATAGAAGGGTATCATTTCGATAGGTGTGTTCAAATATACTAATAATATATAATTATAATAATGTAAGTTGTTGATTAGTTGTAGTATATACTGTTTTTCCTAGATATTTGTTTCTAAATATAGCAATTTTTCTAATATTTACATATAATTTGAAATTATGAGTGTTGACATTTGTTTGATAGTATTGATGAAAGTATTAGTGAGTATTACAAAGCTCCATGTATTCTTAAAGGATGCTAAAGTACAATAATGTATTTGTTAATCAAAGGATAAGGAAACAATTTTAGTTACGAAGAGAGTATTTGCATATGTGGGATCACGTTTTTGCAATCTATATTAGATACATATATGTTTAATTAAATGTATGAATTATAAGTATACTGAATTTATGGGATAATCAGTATTACGGAAAGTTTATACAATATTGTATTTTTAGAACATTAATTATAATGCCATTTTGTTTAATGTTATCAGATAAATATATTTATAAACACAGTAAATAAGTTTAATAATTAAGTTTAATATAATGTTTACTAATATAATGTTTACTAATATAATGTTTACTAATATAATGTTTACTAATATAATGTTTACTAATATAATGATTTTTAATATAACATGTACAAAAAATGTGTTTGCTAGTTAGGGTGACTATCTTATTAGTTATTTTGTATAGGACTTTATGTTAATAGTATATATTGATAATCGTGTAAAGTTGTTATTATTAATATATTATTTAATGTGATATACTGGTGATTTGTATTTATTAATTAATGATAGAAATATTTGATTTATGATAAATATAGAGTATAATAATTATTAAATTATTTATATATACTTGGTAGATTTAGAAATAAGTAAAAGTATTAATTTATATAGTTTATATAATTAAAAAAGATATGATGACATTTAACTTTACAATTTATTAAATTGATCAATTAGATATAAATATATATTTATAGGTTTGATATAAATTGATTTTCACACACTATTTCAAGTAAGCAACCCAGTTGCAAATCCAAATGTAAATCCGGTTGAAAGTAAAAGGTGCTGTTTCGCATAGTCAACAAACTGAAAATATTATAAAATTGTTAATCAAATTGATGTTAAATGCCTCTAAATAATATACGAAGTAAATGATGTTATGGTAATAAATTAGCGAATAGATAAGGCATATTATAATGTTGTATCTATTGCACTAAATGTACCTTACATGTCCCTAGATATAGCTTATAAATAACGTATTTCCTTTAACATAGTTTAATTAACATGTGTAATGATACATACGTACTGATGTGAATTACTTATAATATTGCTATTAATATTTAATTATATGTATAAATATTAGCATAAAATGTATGTGAACTTTAGAGTAAGAAGGCAATCTTGCTGAGGTCTCATAGAGTATTGAGTTTTTCATAAATTCAAATATATTTATCAAAATATCAAATGTACAGTTTACTAATCCGGTAATTGATATTAACTAAAACATTTATTATAGTGTTAATATAATCTATATATTACATAATATATATATATATATATATATATAATGAACATTTAAGATTAACTTATATAAGTAATAGAAATTCTGTAATATATTCTTTTATTAAAAATATATTTTGTATTATAGATTGTATATTAGATTTATAATTATGTTGGTTTGAGTAATTATTTTTGGGGTACATTTATAAATAAAGGTAAACAATAGTTAAAGTATTTAGAAATTTCATGTAATGACTTCGAAATTGTGAAATTAATTGTATACAAAAAAATATATTTAGTAATATGTTTTATTTGTACGAAGTATTTAGAATTAGTTTTTATCCAGGTTTAATATCAATTTGGTAATTATTGATACTCGTATTTAATTTTGGTGATATAGGTTTTTATTCGGATTTCTTTGTATTTACTAAATGATATTTTGCAGTGATGTGATAAATTAAAATAAAGCATGGTTGCAATTACAGACCACTATGAAACTCTAAAGAGTAACGGTTGTTTATTTATTAAGACATCGAATAACAATGTAAGTAAGGTTTATAACGTATTCATTAGTAAAATAAGTTAAGTAGCTTGTATTTTTAGTAATTATATCTAATTACTAAACATACTAACTACTATATATAACTACTATAGTCTAGGAAGAGTATTTAATTAAGTTTGTATGGTCAAAAGCTGAAGACTGAAGTAATGTATTGAGTACAGGTGTATTAAGTCTATATTCTATATAAACGACATTACAGTATTATGGTTACTGATTAGTTATTTTGAATTGGGATGTTCAAATAGGACCAAGTATAGAGGTATAACTATCACAGTTGTACTTATATAGTTGTGTTGCCCTATAGCTTGATATATAAATATACCTTGGGTATATTTTCAAAATTAAAAAAAGGTTATAAATTTACTATAGTAACCTGGCATGCAATACTACTAATCAAAATGAAGAAAATTAGTAGTTTCCCTATTCTTTCTATAAATCTCTCGATGAATCTAATAACAAAAATATAGCATGATTATGTATTAGACATGTATATGTATTTATGATATTAAATTAAATGAAATACGTTATTTTTGAAAGCACAACAATTATTACTTTGTATACAATACATCTATACATACTATACTAAACATTCAAACTATTAATATGTATACAATATTTATAAAATTATAATATATTTAATTTAAGATGAAATAATATTTAAACAAATATATATATATATATATATATATATATATATTATAATAAATAACACTAACAATCCTACAAAGAATCCAATAAACAGTTGAATAATTGAACCATTACGTAAATCCATATCAATAAACATATTCATCATGATGTAATAATTCTTATACTCCTAAAACTGAATTGTAAGTGTACAATGTACACTGTACATTGTACAGTGTATATTGTACACTGAACATGTTTATGTACATTATACCCATATAATAACTGCTCACCATTCAATACGTTTATTTGATTTAATTTATATAATCTTAATCATATGCTCAATTTAGCAATGTTTATGTATTTATGTATATTGCACATTTTAAGATTAGATTATATTGCATACAACTATTGTATATTTGATTTAAGATTCGTATATAAACATATATATATACAAATTATAAATATATATATATATATAATTATATATATATATATATATATATATATATATATATATTAATATATATATATATATATATATATATATATAATGTATATATGTATATTATGTACATATCTAGAAATGTATAGGTATATATGGTACATTATAAGATTAGATTATATTATATACAATATTGTATATTTTATTTAAGGTACGAGTATAAACATAAATATACAAATTATATATAATTAATTAATAATTAACAAGTATACATAAATTATATATAATTATATATATATATATATATATATATATATATATATATATATATATATTATAAACTAATAAGTTCGAAAACATCTACTGAGTGATAAAGGATATAAGAATAATAAATTTAATGATAACGATATTTGTAATGTTAATCTCAATTGAAGTTAGATGTTAATACGTATTTTCTTTAAACTATTACGAAAGTAAGCGAATTAACCTATAAATAAATACTATAGTATAAACTATAACTAACTACCACACCTGTATTACCCTGTATTACACACATGTGTGTAATACGTATTACCCCAATACTATTTATTGTAAACTAATTATAAATAATATTAGTAGTTTTAATCATTAGATATCTAATTGAAATACATACATTGATATGTATATATTCAAATATTCGGTTAATGTTTAAAACTATAATCGAAGCTGCTAGCTGTTTATATATATATATATATATATATATATATATATATATAAAATCTTAAAATGATATCCCTTAAATATTCGTATACAACTATAGCTATAGCTAAATAATTGCATAGGATCATAGCCTGGTTTACTGATATTGATGCTATTTTAACATAATATTTTATATTAATATTCATAATTCATTTATAAATTATTATACAAATATATTAATATACAAATTTGTATCTTAATTATTTTGTTATATAATATGTAATTTATTGTATCTAATTAATCGTTTATATTTTTCGATATACTTTTTAAAGGCTAACTTATTTGTATATCCCTCAGAATTAAATAAAGAACAAGATAAAGCTTATAATATTTATAAACTAAATGAACTAAAAATAGTTGTTTTTATACATAGTTAGTTTATACTAGATTATAATCTAGTATATATACATCAAAAATGATAGTTTACATCGTATAGCTGATAGTAAATAATACATACTATTTATAACTATCATTATATATAGAAATATATATTCACAATACATAAATGAGTAACGTATAAAATTACCAAAATCAATATTAGAAGTTCTTTGCAGTTTCTTGGATAAATGTATCCTTAAAGTTAACTTGAGAATATTATTAATTTAATATTACTGTACATATATAGTAATCCATATTATATAGATATAAAAAATTTCAACAAATCTATGGCATGTAATAGATAGTAATTAATACAACGATTAATATATTAATACTATATATAGTAATTAATAGCTAACAGTTAATTAACAGTTACTATTTTTTAATCCATTGATGTGTACAAATATAATATAATATAAAACCTATATTTTAAATTAAACAAATTATAAAATGAAATGACCACGGTAGCTATTATTCTTAAACAATAAGAATATTATAATACTCGAGATATATCTATAGGATATCCCATAGTAACCAATATTGACCATGTTATGCGCATTTATTCTATTAAATAGATGAACATTTCTATAGATAGATACATCCATGGAAACAGTTTGTTATCATTTATCTAATGCACTTTATTGATATATAAATTATCAATGTAAACTATATTCTTTATTTAACAGTATATAACAGTATTGTATATTCATAATGATCAGACTATAAATATTTACATTATAATTGAATTAATTTCAATTAAATACTAACATAATATGCTTAATTAGTGTTTTATAATTGCTAATTACAATCAATGGAGTAAACATCATATTAATATATAGAATTCATATTAATGTAAGCACATTAATGTATTGAAATTCAAGTTAAACTTAACAATTAACCTAAAAGCCGTAACTTAAAAAAAAATTACACTTTAAAAATATTTTTACCATGTTGTGATTTATTAATTTAAATTAAATCAAGTTGATTATTAACACTTTGTAACCATAGCAATATTCTCTAATTTGAGTAAAATTACATCAGTAGTAAGTATCAAATGTTTCAGTTTCAAGTTTATCTTCAAATAGTGTATGACTATATTATGTGTATCCGATATGCATATTAAAACAATAATCCGATGGCGAATCCTGAGCCAAAACCCAGAGAAAATGGAAGGTGACTTTCAATAATGCCCACAACCTATATAACAATGAAAACAATATTTATATGAATTTAAGTTGTGAATTTTATGCTAAAGTGAAAATAAATTTAATTATAATTAATTATAAGTTACCATTTTAAAAAATAAAGTACATCGTTCTATGTTATATAACCCACCGTAGTTGACCGTTGGCTGGATTCCTTAGCGAATTTATTCTTAGCAAACCCTAATTGCTCCCATAACATAATCCAGTCAAAATTAATGATTTCATAAAACATTAACACCTAAATAATATACATACATATATATATATATATATATATATATATATATATATATTAATGTATTATATATAATATAGCTATATATCTATTGTTATTTAGACTAAACAAGTAGTGTTAATGCATCTTCTAGGAGATATATATATATATATATATATATATATATATATGATGTGTTGGAAGTAGGCCCTGGGTTACATTTTCATGAAGAAATATAAAATAATCTATGAAACATACTTATATAATATATGAATTATATTTATTCTCCTGTTCTTGTAAAATCATAAATATTTAGCCAGAAGATTAACTTTACAGGAAATATGTGTATATTTAAGTATTAGGTGATACATGTATTATTAAAATTACTGGTTGCTTAATTAAGTTAATTTGATCGGAAACATTATATAATTATTTTAAATAATAAAGTATTATAATTCTATTATAATTCTATTATACTTCTATTATAATTATATTATAATTATAGCTTTTAAACCTTGCAAATAATAATAGTAAATAATATTACAAAAGCAAATGCTCTACTGACACGTTCAAAAATCTTTTCAAATAATCTAGTTGAATAGTTAAAACTAATGTTAAAGATATAAGTTTATATTATTTGTAGTTTGATATATATAAATATATATAAATGAGTAAAATATTGTAATATACGATAACTTATAGGATGGTATATATAGCGGATATTAACACCCACGAGTTGTATTTTTAGCGGTATCTAAAATTGTATAGGTACAAATAATTTCTATAATTAATTCTCAAATATATTATATATAATATATACCTTCCGATAGTAGTTTAATTGATAATACTATCTATTGCTAATGTATCATATATATTACTAACATTCCCAAAAAGAATCCAACACATATATAGATAATAGCCATTGCAAAAGACATGTTTAAAATGAAATTGAATATAAATGTATTATATTATGTCTGTATTTCTAAGCGTATTTGTGTAGTATTTAATTACAAGAATAAATATTTAAATTTATTTACATAAATAAATAGATATTAAATATTAATATAAATAAATATAATTATATTTAACTAGATTTATTATTTAAAATATATAAATTTATATTGTCATTAAATTAAGGAATGCGCCTTTTTTAATGCATAAATAAATACACACATTTCAAAATATATATATAATTATTAATTCAATATAGATTATTAAGTATTTATATATATTATATAATACTTTCGGAGTAAATATAGACTTCTAGAGCATCTATAAGTTTCTCAAGATTTAAAAAAGTAATGATATAATTATATTTACTAAATTAAGTGTAAAGTCTAGTATGTGATAATATTCTAATAAGACGATAATGTGGTATGATGTAGTACATTACATGGGTAAAATAGTATTATTATACTAAGGCATATCGAAATTCTTATTCTTTGGATTTATATTAATAATTGTTATAACAACCTGAATAAAAAATGTAAATTTGGTTCATAAGGACATTTAATATTAAGTTAAAAACATCAATATAATAAATTACTAGTTTGAGGTTTTTTGATTTGTATACAAATACAAACATGTCCCGGAAGTGTGTATATATAATCAGTAATGGTTTAATGTATACACTTACTGGGATTTATTGAATAATTTAGTGATTGAGAAAGTTGAATTGGAAAAAATATTCAACTATTTAGGGTTTAGTATTTTTCCCAATTCAACTTCTGAATCAATTGTATACATTAACATTTCTCACATAAAAATATGGTGGTACCTGTTCTTTCTACTATTGACAATTGAAATATAACAGTATGTATAATTCTATATAATGTTTAGTTTCATTAAACTATATTCGATGATGTGATGTTAGAATCATCAATAACTTATTCTTGAATTTAATGTTTAAATAAAATTAGTAATAATAATAATAAAATGTATGATTACTATATAGAGTAGAAAAAAGAAGAAAATTAACTAAAGAATTATAGTCGTATATAATAAATAAATATAAGTTAATCTTCTACACAGCAATAGATACATGAGAATTCATCAAATCACATTAATCAGTATCTTTAGGTCATTTTTATAAATATTCATAGCAATGTTTGAATTAATAGTTAGATAAATAATAATTTATTAAAATACAAATTTAGAAATGTAGTATTTTGCAATTTAGTTTTAGAAGATTCATTTGATCCCACGATATTTACATGCAAACATGATCCATATACTTTTAACATGTTCTGGGTATTCAGTGATCTTACATCTGACCTATAAACAGTTAATTATATTAATTTTTAAAATCTTTAAAATCATTGTTTTTTATAAGTTTAAAGATAATTAAATATTAATAGCAATATTAAATAAATAATTTATAACTAACTGCAAATCTTACTTCATCACCTCTGCAGTCAAGTATTTGGCGGAAAATATCAGATCTGTAAAGTTAAATTAACAAATATTATCAAATTATTAGTTAATATTTATAGTCAAATAATGCTGTACATTATTAATATACAATATTATATTATACTGTAATGAGAGAATTTTATGTACATTGATAAATTGTATATCGATAAAGTGAATATATAGTAGATTTGTAAAATGTATTAAATAAATTATAACAATCGGTTTCATTTGACCAAATATATTTTTATCAAATTATGTTCACGTAAAGTAGCAATCTATTGTGCATCTTCAGAGAAATATTATCATTTATCTTAAGGTCGGCAAACATCTTCATAGTAGGTGGCGACACATTGTGTTTCTAACATTATTATTGGTTATTTTTGATTCTAGACAGTAAACACAAGTCTTAATATGTTTAAATATATTATTTGTGCATTAAATATTATAACAGATCATATGCAACTGTGTAATATCTAACTTCTTGTTGGTAAAGCACGAGTGAAATATTAATGCAGTGTTATTTTGCCTATATTGTACCGGATAACCTATAAATGTGATGTATTACGTTCATAGTTATGCATATTTATCAAATAAATATTAATTTACAAAGTTTATATTTTTAAACTAATTACTTACATAAAATATTGATTTAAAATCAATACAGACCTTTAAAAGTTTGACCGTTGGGTATTGAATTCCTTATGGATTGTTGAAATTCGGAATTTCCAATTGACATACCTTTGTATTTAAAATGCATATTAAAGAAAGTTATCTATTAAATATTATATAATTAATTAATAATATGAATTAAAAATTAAATAAATAAGATCAGAAGAATTACTTAATCGAAATTAATTGTTTAAAAATCAAAACCTGTGACTTTCTCCATTTCATAAGAAGTTAAAGCTTGGCCTAAAATGTATGAGAAGTCATCTTCGAAGGTTGTTGAAAGACCAATTGACTACATCAAAGAGAAATATTAATGACTATAACTACTATAAAAAGACAATGATATTATATTTTACAAACATTTTAAAAATAAAAATTAATGATGAATAATACATTTAATAACATTTTTTTAAGAGTAATCAATTGCAAATGCAAATTTACAATATTTTTATAATTTCAATACTTAACGGAATAAAAGTAAAATATAAACTTACAAATCTATGGTTAGAGATCATAGAAGACAGATCCTGTTCCATTTTCAGAGAAATATTATCATTTAGCTTAAGGTCGGCAAACATCTTCATAGTAGGTGGCGACACATTGTGTTTCTAACAGATTATTAGTGATTCTATACAGTAAACACAAGTCTTAATATTTTTAAATACTTAAATATACTTACATTATATAAATGCGAATTTGATATTAAAATATTATGAATTCAATTATTTCATTATTAGATATTAATATATTTGTAATATTAATGAATGTATATTAAGAAATGTATGATCAAATTATCTATGAAGCATTCCTTTATTATATTAAAATTATTTATAAATAATAGGATAATGTATATCGCTGATACAATGAAAAATACCTCATTTAATGCTTCAATAGCATCTTCGGAAAGAGATTTCCAACAAGATTTATTATTTAAATCAAAATCACAGACTTCAACATAATCTAATTTCTGAAAGAAAATATGATATAACTTTCAAAATAATTAAATTAAAATATGAACAAATTAGAAAATGGTAATCATACTAAAATTTAATTATTTACTATATCAAGATTCTATATTTTATAGTTTATAAATGATTATTATTATACAGTATTATAAATGATTCCGAAACAAACTTGAGTATTTCCGTAGAAGGACTTGTGATTAAACACCGAACCAATTGTTTTATAGGGAGAAAGTGAGCATTTTAATTTCCCAGCAGGTGGAGCATTAGGATTTACAGCCAAGTGTTTGTATCTTTAGGAGATTTGTTATTTCAATAATCAATAATCGTGATTGAACAAGAAGATTTAGTAAAGAGATTTATATACTGCTCCATCGTAAGTCTTATATTAATAAATCTAGACGTATAATGAATGCAAATGCATTACACGCGATTATTAAACATTTTTATTAATGACATTATTAATGACATTATTAATGACATTATTAACCTCCTTCCGGAGACGCTGTCCCAAAATGTAACATCACCGGAGTCAACTGAATCGATTGTACAAACCCAACTGCACTGCGCATTGTCTGCGAGGCCGTACGATGGTTACGGAATGGGGAAGGTTCGGGGTTGAGACGGTTACGGATAATGCGAGTAGGTTTTAAAAAACATAAAACTACAAATAAACATATATATAATTTATAATAACACAGTAAATAATGATTCATTTAAACTAGAGGTCCGAAATGTAATCAAGCACTTATTATGCTATACAACCGGAAGCCCTATTTCCGAGACAGATGTATGCATTCAGACCAAATCCGAGTAAGAGAGAACAAAGCAGTATCGAGTGGTCATCATTTCCCTGCGTAATTGTGGTCATACATTCCAATTAGGTTCAACTTATACGGTATCATTTGAAGCGTTCATTATTTCTATTGTCTTCTAGAGTTATTGCATTACGATTATTAGGTCGGAATGAAGTCCAGAGGTGTTCCGTAACCTCGTGGAATGTCTCTAAGATTTACACAGAATAAGCAGAAGAATGAAATAAACGTTTATAGTCTGAAACTCGGCCGACATCGTGCAATCTAACCCCGGAACCGCAGGCTAGAATACTGTGTAGACTTGACCACGAACAAGTGTTGGACGTGGAGATGCCAACGGACTGAGGGTTATCGGCTAACAGACTGCCGAGAGAGAAAGCCAATAAGCCAATATTACGTAATGTGAAGTAGTGTAATAATTTGCAATGAATAAAAACATTGATGTTAGTATAATTAATATAATATAATATACAAACAATTGATTTAATTACATTATTTGGTAATCACTTGTAAATCTTATTGATAATGTAGAATTTAATAAATGCCTTAGTTTATAGTTTATTTTCACGTCTCACAATGAAACGTGATTGGATTGCTACCTGACAAATCTAGCAGCCATTCGCGGAGTATCCAGAATTCTACATGCCTTCAGTGGTACGATTCTCGAACAGATGCAACTACTAAAGCCGTTCTCATTCTAAAATAATATAATGTATATGGAAAGTAATTGTATGTGTAAAATATATCTGGAATCTTTATAATATATCTATCTTATCTAATTTGATATTTATTATATTATGTATTTATTTTTGCATCACATTTATTAATTAATATTTTATTTTAAAATAATAAAATAAATTAAAGGTGCAAAAAAAAAAGGAAAAAGGAAATTTGTTTACAAAAGATAATTACTAATTATCTTTTGTTATTAATTATTAATTAATAATTAATAATTATTAATTAGTAACTCAGTTTCTTTTCTAAAGTAAAAATTATTAATATTATATATTACAATGGTAATAAAATAATAAATTAATGAATTATTTATAATTATTTATTATAATAAAAACTAAACATATAGCTGTTTATTTAGAGCAATAATTAAGTATGAAATCTAAAATGAGTTGATTCCCTGACAAACCTCTGCAAATATCTGCACTCTCCTTTTTTGATTGACAGGTGGTCTGATTTGTATATATTCTTGCCACCATTGACGAGCGTAAACTAAAAACGATCTTTCGCGATCGGAATGTTGTGTTTTCTCCATGCAAATCTATGATTGATCATCTTTAGATTAAATATTGCTTTCGCGTATGGAAATATGACTAATAAAAATCAAATTTATGATAATCAAGAATATGTGTGGTTAGAAATATATGAATATTTACTCTCTGCATTTTTATGTAGAACTAAAACTATGTAAAACTTGGGCTGATATTGAATCGTCTTTAGGTTCCATTGTAAGACGTGGAATTAATTCCAAGCGGATATTTAAAACTCCAACAGATACCTTATGTGCACTACCTATAAACAATCGGAAATCAAATTGATAAGCATTATAATTTCACTTGAATTGCGTATTTACAGGAAATATAAGATTTAAGCTTTTTAAAATAAAGAATAAAGTATATAGCTTGATTTAAATTAAAGATTGATTTTTTATTTTTAACTTATTTACATATTATATTAATTAGATAATATGATATTTAACAAGATAAGTATAGAGTTTATTAACTTAAACAACTTAATAAAGTGGTATGATTAAACATATCATCCTAGATTAAGAGATGTCAATTATAATAGAATTGGTTTATTAAAAAAAGCCTAAATATTACACATTTTCAATAAGTATTTAGTTCAAATGTAGTTCATTTTTAAAAATAAAGAAATTAAAATATATTAGGGTTAAAGTTGTATAGATATAATTGCATAGTTTTATCATAAGAAAATACAATTTAAAAAATAAATAGTTGTTTATTATAAAATACTTTTTTTTATATAATTTCAATAATTTATTCATATATATGTTTATTTATATATGACATATTTAAAATATTCAGTAACAGTTTTTCTACTAGGAACACTTTATTATACCAATATAAATGATGACAAAATAACTTTTAAAAACTACATATCACTCAGGTTATATCTTATATTGTTACATCTTGAAATTTAAATTTTTTGTATATAAATATTTTGTTGTCTAGCATAATTATCTAAATAAAATAGTCAATATTTATTTTCTGATATCGCATGTAACTTATTGGCACCATATAATATTATCTGACCAAATCGTAATCAATAAAGTTTTTAAAAAAGTTATTTTAGAGTAGAATTAAGAGTAAAAGTGATTTAAAAGTAGAACAAATAAAAGACTACAGCTTATAAGAAATAATATTCAATATTCCTAACTTGATAAATAATATTTGCAAGTAATATATTCTATTAAAGAAAATTTACATATTACAGCATAACATTTTCAATTATGATATAACAACCAGTTCCGGAGAGTTGAACAGAAACTGAGCACCGAGAAGACGGTGCTGACAACACAATCCTCCAGTCTAACCAATAGGAGGCTAGTATTGTAGTCATGTGACCGTCGCTCTGCGTTACCACCAGGTGGATCTGATCATTGACGAGTATCATTTTATTCAGACGTATCATCGAACCGGAGTTGGGCTCATCTGTTTAATAAGATAAACGTCTAAATGATCCATTTATTATACGATTATTCTTTACAAATATTTCATTATTAATCTAACAAATATAAGAATGACTTATTTTACACTATATAAAATTTATAAATAAAGAAATAACGAATAATTAACAGTTGGCCGTATATTTATACTAATGATACCATTCACTAATTAATGTATTGTACATTAATTATTATATGTAATAAATATTAAATATATTCTTGAAATGAAAATATTATTAGTTTATCAACTATTCTATATGAATTATTACATTGTTATGACACGATTGGATAGATAGGTAACCAAGTGGAAATCTAAATGATCCTCTGATATCGGGTTCACAAGAAATTCGTACGGGTTTTGTTGTGAATCTATGTTCTTTGTAACACAAATGCAATGTCATCGTTTTCTCTTTTCTCGCATAATTAAAATATTAAATTAAAATACTTACAAAATATTGAAATTCCAAAAGTATTTAACTCCAAAATAAATTGTTGATGAGTTGTTAATTATTTTAATTAATGTAAAGAACATTTCTAAACATGTTTATAATACATTTATTAATAAATACTCTGTATTCATATAAGATTATAATTTCAAAATATCAAATAACCAGTCTCAGCTAATAAATCAGATTCGGGAGCATTTAAGTGGTCAAGAAAGGCACTTCCACCATTAATTTGTAGATTCAAATATCTCTTTGATGAATCCTCTATGATGTTCTCCTATATTAATTGTAAATGGTTTGATAGAATAAACATTATTAGTCACTGATATATTTTATAAACCTTTTCATCATTATTGATACGAAGTTTTTCCATAGGATATCTCTTCAAATCTATATCCTCCATTATATTATCTAAAACTCCTATAATTAATATATAATTGAATAAAATAAAAAAAATAAATATATGCATAAAAAAGATTATAATATAAGTATTCTAAGATCTTAAAATTATTTATATAATCAAGGTTTCAATTATTTAATACTGTAATATTACAATATATTTAAGGAATTAGATAATAAGATTAATAAATTATACTTTCAATCCATACCAGCATTCTTCAAATTTTCAAGAATATCATTTTCCGACATATTTTCAATGCCATTATTAGAATTGATTGTTTTCTTAATAACATCCTGTATATTCATCTGCAAATATTATGAATATAATATACTTAATATACTTTAATATAATTAATATAATAACTGATAATACAATAATATAAGTTTAGGTATTAAATGTTATATTTATTATTTCATTATATATATATCATTCAATTTTCATCTAAAATTATATATGGAGTTCTATTATCACATACAATGAAGTTAAATTTATTTATAACTATCAACTGATTGCATAAAAATCCATTTAAAGTCATTCTTAGTTAAGATACAATAGAAAAATTAATCCACTACCTATATATGTAAATATATATTATGTATAATAGATATAACTGGTATCTGAGATGATGAGTTCTAGAACAATAAACAATTACATATTGTCTTTGATATGCTAAATAACATTATTAATTAGGTTGTAAAACAACGGGGAATGCTCATCCTTGAAAATGGTGTATTGAAAGAGAGTATTAAAACAATAATCCGTGAACTACAGATATGGACAAATTACGACAAGGAGGATACCACAAGTCTAGGCAGCTAGGAAAAGTAGAAATGAATAAATATCAAATCAAAAAATATAAAAAGAAAATACACTTTTTATACATATACAAACTAAGGAAGTTTTTAACTGATAATGTAATTCGTAAGTAAATAAGAGGCTATGTATTATTATAAAGGAATTCTATAATATTATTATATATATGAGATCCATATACTATATTATTATTAATGAAATATATGGAATATCATTATATACAAGAGATTAAATACTGTTGTCATTAGATTATAATTATCAGTGGCGAATGTTTTGAGTTGTATAATATATAAATGAATGAGGTGTTCTTTATTCAAAAAAGTAAACACTTTTAATAGTATAAAGATTGTTTGTTTATAAGTTAGCTAAATTATAATCCGAAATAATAACTATTATTAAGTACTAGTTTCTTGAAAGTTACTAACTAAAGCTAGGGAAATAATAAATAATAAATAATTTATTAATCTCCTAGCCCATTTTAAGTATTACTTAGTTACGTAATCATGCACATGTTTCGAATTTCAGTTGATAAATTGTACACTACATAAAATAAATTAACCTAATTCTAGAAGTACGTTTTAAATTTAAAAAAATATTTTTTAAATAGCGAAATGCAATTATAAAATGTTAACATATGGCTATTAATATACATTAATAAACCTTAGCAAGATGACTATGAACAATCTCTTTCAGCTCAGTTATTTTATCCATAGCTAAAGACATTTTATTAAATCAAATCAAATTAAAAACTCATTATTATAAATATCTATTTAAATTTAAATAAATGTTTACATAACAACACTAATAGTCTATAATCACTGTAATTGACTTTCGGATTTGAAAATTTGAATATTTTAAAAATAATTTTATATTTAATATACTATTACTATTAATGTAGTATATAAATAATAATATAGTATCCAATATAAAATTGATATAAATATTCAATACATACATATGATATCATTTACATACAGAACATTATATTAAATATATTTAATATTTAATTAAATGAAATTATTATTAAATTGTGAAAATGTGAAAAGTAAAACTATAAATAATCTATCATGGTAGATATATGTACTTTATATTTTTAAACTAATAATTTATAATAGCATATTTATCATTCGGTATATTAAATAATGTCATAATTTGTATTAATTATGAAAATATTTAAAACAACTACAAAATTACACACACTTATTAACCATTCTTGGAATAACTTAACCATCCGATGTCAGGTTTTTATAGAAATATATATAATTATATATTCTTAATATAAGTTAATATATTTTGTTAACATTGTAGTCAATCCAGTCATCGACTAGAAAGACTTGGAAATCTAAAGATGTTCGTCGTCAATTTATCAATTACTATAAAGACAATGCACATGAATATATTGAATCCTCGTCTGTGCTACCCAGCAGTGGAAACGAGGGAGTGTATTTTGTTAATGCCGGTATGAATCAGGTATTATTGTAGTAGAGTTTCTATATACAAATACCCATATGAATATATAATGTTTAATACATCTTATATAAATATATATATATATATATATATAAACTGCTGTATGTAATAGAATTTTAATCTTCATTACTTTGTAATCTAATTAAATAATGTTATTACGAATATTACTTTAATTATAATATTCTCTGATCGCCCAAATCAGTTCAAACCAGTTCTACAAGGCATAGACAAGCAGTGGTTGGTAAGTCGTGCTGTCAATTCACAGAGATGTATTCGTGTTGGAGGCAAACACAATGATCTTGAAGATGTAGGTTGCGACCCCACACATCACACCATGTTTGAAATGCTCGGCAGCTGGTCTTTTGGAGACTACTTCAAGGTAAAATTGTTGTACCAGATAATTTGACTTTTTAGCTATTGTGCAATTGTTTTTAAAAACGAAAATATTTATTAAGAACATATTTATAAATGAAAATAATATATATCACATTAACTATACAAACATTGGTAATTTCATTCATTCATCTTTTATAATTTTTCTGTTTTAAAATTTAGGATTTGCTCTTTTATATTATTAAATATATATTTATAAATTGATAAAAAGGATATATTTTGATATATTATGAACCTGTTTAACTACGACAGCGTGAGGCATGTGAAATGGCATGGCACTTGCTAGTAGAAGTTTACGGCTTATCACGACACCAACTGTATGTGACCTATTTCTCGGGTGATGCCAAGATGGGTTTAGAAGCCGACCTGGAATGCAAGGAGATATGGCGTAAAATAGGGTTAAAAGCCAGTAGTATTTGGCTGTATAGCCTGTGCTAGAACCATAACATGCAATATAAATACTACAGTAATAATCTTAAATTGAATACAATATTGATATTATGATTTGGATACTATTTTGTTTTGTACATATACAGACTCGGTTTTCATTTATTAGAATTAAAATAAAAACACACATTTCTAATATATAACTAGTTTTTTAGAACCAGCCATTATTAATAGTTGTTTTCATAAATATAAAATATTTTTTAAATACAATATTTAGTTTAAAATTCATTTTAACCATACAGGTTATTTCCCTCTTTTGTTGTATGAAAATATATATTATTTGTATTTAAAATATTTGTATTTATAATCATATTTGCCAAGAAATCGGATGATGTAATTATTATAAATCTATGTCATTTTAAAAATAAATAAATTTATTATATAATTACAAATAATATATATTTTCTCTTTTATTATATAACAATAAAACTAAAATAGCTTAAATCATTGGGTGAAAATAAATAAATTGTATAAATAGATTTAATAATATTTATGCAATGAATATTGATTCATTGTAATAGATTTAGAATAAACATATGTATATACAAGCAATACCAACTCACCAGTTTACCTGCATCTCATATCGTGCCCCTGGGAGCTGCTGATAACTTCTGGGAGATGGGAACCACTGGACCTTGTGGCACATGCACTGAAATCTACTACAACAATACAAGCCAATCGAACTTTGCGAATGCCACGGAACTATGGAACCTCGTTTTCATGAAGTATGACAGGTTGGCTGACCTATATTTTATAATGAGAGCACCCACCAAACAATCTAGGTAATTTAATTTTTTCCATTGCATAATTTCTTTTATATTATTTTTTAGTTTTGTTAACACATCAAAGGATTTTTACAAAACATTACATCACTGTTTGCTGGGTACCTGTTTTTAATTTATATTTTATATCATTTTTATGAATATTAATTATATTTAGTACTATTAAGTAGAAAATTATAGTGAATATTATTAATGAGCTTGAATTAAAATAAAATATTAAACTATTATTTCATTTTGCATAATTTTTGTAATTTTTTGTTAGACAAAATGACGGCAGTTTATTATTACTGCCTCAGTGTCACATTGATACCGGCATGGGTCTGGAACGTTTATGTGCAGCCCTTAATGGCAAACTTAGTAACTATGAGTGCGATCTATTTACTCCAATATTCAGCGAAATTCAGAAGGTTGTTTGGATACCATGGTAGCTATTATTGAATAGATAAATTATTCTTCAATTAGTTGTTCTTATAATTATTATTCATAGTCTTAAATAATTATAGTAAAGATAATTTGCCATGTTAAGTTTATAAAATTAATATAAGATAATTACCAAAACATTATATATATTTAATATAATTATTATTAACAATTAGGTTAAATAATTAAATAATGTTGATATCAAGTGGTTTGTGAATGTTCATCGAGTGGTTATAAAAATGTGTTGATTTGTTTTAGATTTCCAAGCAAAATCGATATTCTGGTAGTTTTTCTCCTGAACACATCGTAGATCATTCATATCGCTTGATTTCCGATCATGCCCGGATGATATCTGTAGCTATGGCTGATGGACTTAGACCTGGAAGAACTGGTAATGAGTTGGTCCTTAATTGTTTATTAATCTAGAGATTCAAATGTTTATTCATCAAATTAATAACCACAAATTTATAATTAATATGATAATACAATTTCTCGGCAATTGTATATTATTTATTAATGTATATTGTAATTTAATCATAAGATTATCCTTTTAATTCACATAATTTAAATTTATTAATTATGTTGTTTAGATTTTCATTTCATATTTTATTATGACCTATTTTATTGCAGGAGTAAATTACGTCAGATAATGCATCGATGTTTCCATAAATCGAAAACCATAATGAAAGCGAGTCCTGGATTAGTGGGCTCCCTTGTACCCGTAATAGCTGCAAGTATGGTTTGTTAATTAGATTGCTTTTTTAAACCTAAATGTTATTTTATAAAATATAAATTAATAATATTATAATATAATTCATGATACAAATAATTGAACAGGATGATATAAATCCTAAATTGACGACGCAATCAAACATAGTTAGTTCAAATTGATAAAATTATACTCAAATATTTAATAAATTAATGAATTAATCAGTCAGAGTCCTCTAACTGATTTTATTTTATCATTTAATTCACTTATGATATTATTTTACTCTCTTTAAAACACAAATGAGAACATATCTATTTGTTATTTTGTGTATAAATAAACTTTTCAATTCAATTCAATTCAATAGACACTCAAGTATAAATATAGAAAGTTTTATAAAGTCGTATTTTACTCATTAGCCCAAATAAATAAAAACATAAATAAATTAAACTAGGAATAAAAGATTTGTGATCATTTTAATAGATTGAGAATTTAATAAATGCTGAAGAGGAAAATTATTTATCAAAGATTTTAATATATGAGAAGCAGTTTCAGAAAAGTATAAATAAATTTGGACGAATTTTATATGGTTGCAACCTTATTTATATAATTGGCTTATTATTTAATCATGTATAACATTTCTATATCTATATATATTTATGAGTAAACATGTATTACAGGAAAACAAATATCTTCATTAGAAAATGGTGAATTTGGATCTCCAATTCCAATAAAGAATATTAAAGAGATGGCTATTGATTCAAGAATTGAGTTGAAATTCGATAATCTTTGCAAACAGGAAGTATGACTAGTTATTATGAAATATTAATTATTCTTACATATTAGTAAACATAAAATTAATATAAATGTATATTATTTTTAACTTCCAATCTATTTTAAATACATATATAATATTTTTAATTTCAATTTATTACCAATGTTGTATATTTATTCAACACAATTACTCCATCGGATAGTTACAAGAGGGCACAATTCCTTCGACGACTCCTGCTATTCCTAAGATACCTGCCTTACGCCTTGACCATCTCTCTATCTTACGTCTCCGAGAACTCGGCATTCCTGTAACCGATGATGCACAAAAATATCAATATACCTGCAGCGATGCTAATTACGGTATACACTTAAATGTATCTGTCCGATATTAATGCAATTCCACATTATCTACGTAAAGTGTCAATCTGTCTGATCGTAGCAACACTATTTTATATAACTCCATAAGCCTCCATAACAATACATCTAATCCATTCCTTCATATAATACGAGTGTCTATTTATCTAATTAATTGCACTTACACAATGCTGCATTAATCCAGTTTCAATTTGTGTTACCACAATTAAACTGAATTAAAATTGCATCTCATTTCACAACCTAAAATAAATTATTTCTACAATCAGTTTACCCGCAATGTAAAGCTGTCGTCGTTGCATTGTGTCTGCCGTCGGGATTCTGCGATTCTGTCGGAATAGACAGCGGCGAAGTCGGCGTTCTCGTCGACAGGACGAACATGTACTCGACATCTGGAGGTCAGAGAAGTGACTCCGGTACATTCACTAGTCAACAAGTAAATAAACCCATACTGATTTAATTCATATATAACATAATTTATCTTTTTTTTACGAATATTATTGTTATCTTATGAATTATAAAAAAAATCAATTTATTTGATTAGTTATTTAAATGAAAATTAATTTTATTTTCCAGTATCAGATGATTAAGGTGGATGTCTATAGATAGTTAACCACTGTAAAACATTAAACTAAACATTTTTATTTCTCCATTATCGATTTTTCAGTATAATCAACATAAGCTACGCTGCTTCTACAATAATACATGTACAAAAAGTGATGCATATCCCAATACATTATTATTTATACAAATTCCATGATAGGGTGCGATACTGGGAATATGTCGAGTTGAAAAGGTTCAGAATTATGTCCTACATGTCGGTCGTGTTGAAACTGGTGATATCCATGTCGGGGATACTATTAATGTTGAAATCGACGAGGTTATTAGATACCACTCATTGTCACTCCAAACTATCTTCTTTTGTAGATAATTTAATAATATTACGTATCAAGATGGCAAGATTTAAAAGTACTTGTAACCACTCGGCCTGCCACCTATTGAATGCTGCGTTGAACGCTATTTTGGGCCATGGTACAGTTCATCAATGCGGCTCTCAAGTTGATAATGATAAATTCACCTTTGACTTTACTTCAGATTTGGTTTTCATTATTTTCTAACTTTATATCTTTATTAATATGATTTGTTATTAAGTTTAGGTAATTATCTACTAATTAAAAAAATTCTGTAATCAAGTATAATTTAATTTATAGATCAAGTTATTAATGTTTCTGATATTAATATTATTAACACATAGACTTCAATGAACAAATCAGTTTTAGAAGAAGCAGTTGAATTGGTCAACCTATATATTAAGGTTCATAATTATTATATTTTAAATACTTTTATACAAATATTAATTTTGTTTCTTTTTTCATTAAGAATAAGTTACCAGTAACATCAGAAATTATTAAATTTAAAGATATCAAACATGACATCGGAGTAACTAAACTTGACAATATGGTTATATCTAAATTAAAATTATATTTATTAATGTTATATCAATTAATATTCAATTTTAGAATATATAATAATGTATGTATTAATTATCAACTTTATGCTCGAATATAAAATGAATACATACATAATGTATTGTTTTATAGATTTATCCTGAAGATGTGAGACTTTTGAAGATTGGAAATGACATTTCCACTGAATTATGTGGAGGAACGTTAGAATGTATTGATCTATATGAAACACAATAATATAATCTATATTATAAACGTATGAACTTATTATATCAAATACATTTCTAGATTAAAACTTAATCCTTATTCCATATTATTGATCTCTTTTATCTACTTTGCTATTATATTTTCATAGTCATGTATTTAATACAAGTGACATTGGTCATTTTGTTGTCACAACAATGACTGGCATGGCACAGGGTACAAAGAGAATTTCTGCATTCACTGGTCAGGCAGCCAAAACGGTTTTATTAAGTTTCATTGATCAATAATTATATTTCATTATATTCGAAGAAATAAAATATAAAATTATTTTAACTTTTTGATTTTATGTCAGTTAAATTTATACATTCTCATTTATTGTTAAAATTAATATAATAATTTTAATCAGGTACTGGAAAATGATATAAAAATAAAAGCATTGCTTAATAAATTATCTAAAGATACCATTGAAAATATAAATGAATCACAATGGCCATCCATATTATCTAACATTGAATATGTTTGTATTTTATATATTAATAAGTGTTTATATATATCTGAATAGATAAAATAATTAAATTAATGATTACTTTTTTTAGAAATTATCTGGAGATGTGAATTTCATAATCTCTAAACTGTGTCGAGATGAAATAAATACAAATTTACAATTTCTGAAAAGAAAATATTTGAATTTATCTTCAAACAAATCTTTTAAAGATAATTTGCGCTTGGTTAGATGAATTTTTATTTTAAATGATAATTTTTAATTTTCTGTCTATGATAATAGGATTTGATTGAATTACTTACCAAGAATAATCTTAACTCCAGTATTATTTGCAAATATAATTTTGCAAAGACGAGGGAGGTTATAATCACAATTCGGATAATATTAAATAATTCCCTCATATATAATCACCTCAATATATTAAATGATATAGTTTGTCGATATATTAAGTAAGATGAAACCGCAGAAGAAAATATTTGTAATATCTATGAAAAAGAACAATAAAGAAAGAAATGTTGCAAATGCAATACTTTATATTCCTAAGGTATATTCTTTATAAATATTTCTTATGTATTTATAAATTTCATATCTGACATCATTCACCTTATTATATTACTTAATATATTAGATATTATAGTAGTTAATAGGTTACTTAATATAATAATATATTATTATAATTCCTCATTCAAAGGAATTAGAGAATTCAGAAAATATCTGCAGAATAATAGCAGATCATTTATGTGTTCAAATTCAAAATTCTAATCAAAGATTGCCAAAAGGAAAACAATCTAAACTAACTAATATCAGAATTATAAATTTCATATATGATGAGAAAACAATTGAAAATGTGTTGATTTTGGCTAATAAAATTATTGATAAATAATAGTATACATTTAATTTTTATATTTTTCCAATGATTAGTAAATAATAAAGAAAAATACTTTATCTAAATTATTATTTTATTTATAAAACTTTTGTTGATAATAATTGTATTAGTTTAAACCAATACAATTATTATTAGTATTTATTAATAATATTAATTAATATTGATATTTGTACATAAAGGAATTATTTATTATTTTATTAATAAATATTGTTTGAATGTTAATAACTATATTTATATATGCAACATATATTATATCTTTGAAAATTATTCAATTACTACATTATTTTGTTATTGATAATTGTAAATGTATAAATAATTGTTATCAATCAATAACATATTAATCAAAACCATTTGTCATATCGTGTATGTTACTTATCTATAATTTCCTCTGTAATTAGTTGATTACAATTCAGTATAAATCTTATTGTAGGTCGATAATAACTCTAGAGTTATTAATAATTTTTTTATTTATCATTTTGTTTCTTTAACCTATTGGTTCATTTGATCTCAATATATGTGTCCAATCTTCTATATCTCTAATAAAAGTGCCTTAGCGATATATAATAATTACTGCGATATACATTTGATGTACATATATCTAATATAAATCATCTTATATTGTGTCTTAGTATTAAATGTATACAATATACTTTGTAGAAATAATTATAATATAGCAAAATTAGTAAACGATAGCATTCTTAATAATAAAAATATTACTTTACACATAAATATTATTTTAAATATATTCGATACATATTCGTTGCTAGTATATATTTAATACTAATATCATGTAATAATATCATTTGTAACAATTACACATTAGTTTATAATAGAAATTACTTTTAGAAGTTACTAATATTAATTGCTAATAATAATATTCACGAAGAGTAGTTACTAATATTTATAACTGACATAATGTACTGATTGTACTTATTAATATCAGTTACTATTAGCAGTAGATTACTTTTAGGATACATTAGTTAAATGTATTATTCACTAATAGCAGTTACTAATATGAGTTATTAATAATAGTTAATAATAGTAGTCAAGATTACTTAAAAGGCAATCTTGGTTAGAAGTTAATAATATTAGTTATTAATAATAATTACTAATAATAGATACTAATATTAGTTACTAATATAATTTACTAATAGTTCATAATAGAAGTTACTATCATCAGTTATTATTATTAGTTACTAATAATAGCCTCTAATAATATTTACTAATATCAGGTACAAGT
Source organism: Osedax frankpressi (assembly GCA_964035775.1). NCBI lineage: Eukaryota > Metazoa > Annelida > Polychaeta > Sabellida > Siboglinidae > Osedax > Osedax frankpressi. The sequence continues at coordinate 23,562,854 of OZ038315.1, read as the reverse complement.
TGTAATCATACACATTAGTTATTATTACAAATTACTATTATTAGTTACATGTAGAAGTTATATTTCAGATCTATTTTTATTGGTTGCACAAAAGTATCAATAGTCATTGATTTGTGTATATTCTGTAAACATTGAAATACATGAATGGTATCAATTCATAATCATTGTTCATTAACATTATTTAGTTAAAACATATAATTAATATATCAACTGAAAGTTCGCCGGGACCTAATACAAAATATAATAGACTAATCAAATTTAATAAATATTATTGTACTGATTATAGTCAGTCTATGAATTGTAGTCTTGAATTCATTAACTTATTATCTATACAATATTATTCATTATATATATATATATATATATATATATATATATATATTATATATATATATATATATATTATATATCAATACATAAATATATTATATATATAATATATTATTCATATATATACATAGATACAATACATATAACAATATTAAAAAGGTTATAGTTTGTATAAATATAAATATAAATAAAAATATAAATGACTACAAATGAAATAGAAATATTTTAATTATATTTTCAATTTATTATTAAAATTATTAAAAAATTAAATATATTTAAAGTTTCTTTTATTTACTAGATATTTACTCTTCGTTTTTTGTTTATTTTTTTTATATAATATTTACAAATATCTACTTTCCGACTTCCCGTTTTCTCTGGCGCTCCTCAACCGAAATTCGTTAATCGCGTATGAATGTTGTCACGCCACGCATGCCACGCACCTTGAGAACACCTTAAAGCATCACCATGTTGTGCTTCGACAACTTATTCGACATCATCGGCGGATTCGGCAGTTACCAGTCGTTCCTTTTGATGATCAGTTCCGTTATAGCGACGTGGAGCGTCGACTTCCTCGCCAACGAAATCATCCTGAAGCAAATTCCCCACCGTTGTCGGTTCTTCTACCTGGAGAAACTCGAGTTAGTCTTACTAGTCTTACTTAGTCCAGTTCGCCTACCATCCATCGCACGCGTTATGTATCGTAGTAACCTGTATGTTCAGGTAAATAGTAATGCAATCGTTAGCGTCATATGTGACGACCATACAAATGTAGATTTAAAATTCCCTCGATATTTAAGAATACCGTTATACTGAATATCGGGCTTTAGGATGTATATCGCAATCCTTATCTATAATAGTTTTAAAAAGTGGCTAAAAGTCTAAAAGTTGGGATGTAGTAGTTACGTTGTTTGCGTAGCAGATGTATTGACGATAAACAGATGTATGTTTTATTTACTACCTAGGCATTACGTTGTCCATGTTGTTATTTCATGGCACGGATAGTAAGATGACACATCTGGCCAACTTCTTGTTAGGCTATGGAGCAGCATATAATGTTGTTGAAACTATTGGCGATGAAGTAGAGTTAACACAGTTTCTAGGATATAGCATCGGACCTAGTCAACGTCTTTAGCTGTAAACAGGTATATTTGGATAACTAATGTTATCCAAATAAGTATCGACACTTCTAAATATATATAGATATGTGTGCATAAGTACTTATATATACTCATATATATATATGCATTGTATATCTAGGTGTATAACCAGGTGCTATAATAATAATTTAGTTACATTTCGTTTAGAGATAGTGTATATAGATAGTATATCGCTTCTGTAGATTATATACATATATATATATATATATATATATATATATATATATATATATGTACATATATATGTACATATATATGTATATACATATATATGTATATATATATATATATATCTTTTAAATAATTTAAGATTTAAACATTACATTTATTATCAATATTCAATATAATTATGGATTACTGCAATCGCGATGTTTTTGCTCCTCATTTCACAGATCCTACAAGATATATGAGATAATCGTGCCGATAAACGAGAAAACAAATGTATACGACCATTGCAGATATTACACTCATACGTTAGTCCGTGCATTTCGTCTTATGCGTACGACGCACCCACGTACACACCCACGTACGCACCCACGTACACACCCACGTACATACCCACGTACACACCCACGTACACACCCACGTACACACCCACGTACACACCCACGTACACACCCACGTACACACCCACGTACACACCCACGTACACACCCACGTACACACCCACGTTCATACCCACGTACACACCCACGTACACACCCACGTACACACCCACGTACACACCCACGTACACACCCACGTACACACCCACGTACACACCCACGTACACACCCGCGTACACACCCACGTACACACCCACGTACACACCCACGTACACACCCACGTACACACCCACGTACACACCCACGTACACACCCACGTACACACCCACGTACACACCCACGTACTCACCCACGTACGCCGTATGTGCGTGATTGTGTATGTGCGTTTTTTTATTTATATAAATTGTTGATACGTTATACCTTTTTGTTGATTTATAGTATATGATTGAAAAAATCGTATATAATCGATGAGTAAATTGTAAAGATTTTACATATAAAAGCGAATGGAAAAATAATATGAACCCATGCTGTTCTATTCTAATACGCAGTTGCAGTTCATTGTATATTAACAGTAATATTTCTTATATCGCAGAAGAAACAGCAATAAGGAACAGGCTACGATGTCGGATTATTCGACATTTAACCGTACTGTTATGCTGGAAGGCTCTCCGTCGATTAATAAGTGTGACGACGGCTGGACTTATGACACTGTGAACTACAGTATGAATGCTTTCAGCAGGGTTGGAATCTGATGTATGGGCATTTGTGGTAGGAGTTATAGTAGTGCTAATTGGGATTATATGTGTGGTTAGTCTGGTCATTGGAGTGATCGGTATGGGTTTGAGCAGCAGATATTGTCATGGTAAAGCAGTTATATCTTTAGGGTTGTATTTACGGAAATTTGTATAAATATGATTTAAGGTAATTTTATTATGGGAATTTTATTAGCTAAGAAGAAATGCGTAGAGGCGACGGAAAATAGTATATAGTTATTATATAGTATAATATTTACATGCAATGCTTTGTATAAGGTTAACATTTTATATTAATATACATTTAATGTATAATGACACTTATATATACATATTTACAGTACAACCTTGTTTGCGACATGTCTTACCATAGACAGATGTGTAAGTCTATATTTATTATTGGAATATTAATAGGTTCTGTTGTCAGTGGACCAATGTCAGATGAGTTAGTAGCACTAATTACAATTAATGAAACTATAATAATGATAATGATAACAATAATAATAATAATAATAATAATAATAATAATAATAATAATAATAATAATAGTAAAAGTAATAGTAAAAGTAATAGTAATAGTAATAGTAATAGTAATAGTAATAGTAATAGTAATAGTAATAGTAATAGTAATAGTAATAGTAATAGTAATAGTAATAGTAATAGTAATAGTAATAGTAATAGTAATAGTAATAGTAATAGTAATAGTAATAGTAATAGTAATAGTAATAGTAATAGTAATAGTAATAGTAATAGTAATAGTAATAGTAATAGTAATAGTAATAGTAATAGTAATAGTAATAGTAATAGTAATAGTAATAGTAATAGTAATAGTAATAGTAATAGTAATAGTAATAGTAATAGTAATAGTAATAGTAATAGTAATAGTAATAGTAATAGTAATAGTAATAGTAATAGTAATAGTAATAGTAATAGTAATAGTAATAGTAATAGTAATAGTAATAGTAATAGTAATAGTAATAGTAATAGTAATAGTAATAGTAATAGTAATAGTAATAGTAATAGTAATAGTAATAGTAATAGTAATAGTAATAGTAATAGTAATAGTAATAGTAATAGTAATAGTAATAGTAATAGTAATAGTAATAGTAATAGTAATAGTAATAGTAATAGTAATAGTAATAGTAATAGTAATAGTAATAGTAATAGTAATAGTAATAGTAATAGTAATAGTAATAGTAATAGTAATAGTAATAATAATAGTAATAGTAATAGTAATAGTAATAGTAATAGTAATAGTAATAGTAATAATAATAGTAATAGTGATAGTAATAGTAATAGTAATAGTGATAGTAATAGTAATAGTAATAGTGCTAGTAATAGTAATAGTGCTAGTAATAGTAATATTAAAAGTAATGGTAATCGTAATGGTAATAGTAATAGTAATAGTAATAGTAATAGTAATAGTAATAGTAATAGTAATAGTAATAGTAATAGTAATAGTAATAGTAATAGTAATAGTAATAGTAATAGTAATAGTAATAGTAATAGTAATAGTAATAGTAATAGTAATAGTAATAGTAATAGTAATAGTAATAGTAATAGTAATAGTAATAGTAATAGTAATAGTAATAGTAATAGTAATAGTAATAGCAATAGTAATAGTAATAGTAATAGTAATAGTAATAGTAATAGTATTAGTAATAGTAATAGTAATAGTAATAGTAATAATAATAGTAATAGTAATAGTAATAGTAATAGTAATAGTAATAGTAATAGTAATAGTAATAATAATAGTAATAGTAATAGTAATAGTAATAGTAATAGTAATAGTAATAGTAATAATAATAGTAATAGTGATAGTAATAGTAATAGTAATAGTGATAGTAATAGTAATAGTAATAGTGCTAGTAATAGTAATAGTGCTAGTAATAGTAATATTAAAAGTAATGGTAATCGTAATGGTAATAGTAATAGTAATAGTAATAGTAATAGTAATAGTAATAGTAATAGTAATAGTAATAGTAATAGTAATAGTAATAGTAATAGTAATAGTAATAGTAATAGTAATAGTAATAGTAATAGTAATAGTAATAGTAATAGTAATAGTAATAGTAATAGTAATAGTAATAGTAATAGTAATAGTAATAGTAATAGTAATAGTAATAGTAATAGTAATAGTAATAGTAATAGTAATAGTAATAGTAATAGTATTAGTAATAGTAATAGTAATAGTAATAGTAATAGTAATAGTAATAGTAATAGTAATAGTAATAGTAATAGTAATAATAATAGTAATAGTAATAGTAATAGTAATAGTAATAGTAATAGTAATAGTAATAGTAATAGTAATAATAATAGTAATAGTGATAGTAATAGTAATAGTAATAGTGATAGTAATAGTAATAGTAATAGTGCTAGTAATAGTAATAGTGCTAGTAATAGTAATATTAAAAGTAATGGTAATCGTAATGGTAATGGTAATTGTAATGGTAATGGTAATGGTAATGGTAATCGTAATGGTAATGGTAATTGTAATGGTAATGGTAATGGTAATCGTAATCGTAATGGTAATCGTAATTGTAACTATCATAATAATCATAATAATAATAGATTCGGACGTAAGAAGATGTCATTTTGTAATGTTATTCTCAAGATTATCGGTATCTCGATGCCAATTTATTCCGATCAGTTTGTAGTATTTGCAATATCCAGATTTATTATTGGTTTCGGTAATGCCGGATTGTATCTGGGAATCTTTGTTTTATGTTAGTAGTTGATATATATCTCATTAAATAATTAAGAAATCTTAATACATATAATATAAATTATCCATCGTACAATAATATACCGCATTAATATTATTAAAATGCCAAACCACCGAACTATATCTACTTACAAATGTCTTCACTAATGCCATGCCATAATGTCTCCACTAATGCCATACCCCTCATCGCATGTCGCAGTATCCGAGATGGTAGGAGTGGAGCAACGGCTGTTCTGCGGGGTATTCTACAATATGTGTTTCAGCCTCGGTCAGATGATCGTCACTATGATAGCGTACTACCTGAACGGTAATGACCGCAATATCCACATCGTCATCTTGATCCCAAACATCTTCTTCCTGGGCATCGGATAGTTAGTATGGTATATTTAAAGAGCACGTATTAAGGCTACAATTAAATTAAGGAATAGGGTTATATATTAACGGGGTTTTATGGCCGGCGTTTACACTTGGAGGGTAGTTGTGGAATGGCATCGCGTTTCACTGAGATAATGTTGTAACGAATGACGTAACGAACCCCATCGCATCAGCTACCTACTGGAGTCGCCTCGTTGGCTGATGACCCATCCCACTCCCGATCACATCATCAAATCCGACCGTATCATCCGCTACATCGCATTCCACAACCGGAACAAGATATCCAAAAGCTACCGGATTGACCAATATAGAGTGGTCAGTCATATATTAATTCAAACCATTTCGAATAGGTGTTTTATAACTAGCACATTTTTCGTTTCAGTATATAAATAGATTAATTAGAATAATATGATGTATTATATAATACAGTTTTTAAAAACGATTACGCGTCTATTTTTTTAATATTATTAATTTTTAATATCTATCGATATATATATATATTTAGATCTATGCAAATGATCTTATATTAATAGCTCATTTATAATCAACTTCCTTACATTATTTGCCTATTTCATATGTATTTAGATGAAATAAGTTATATATATTCAATTAGTTATCGTTACTGCATCATTTATTGCATTTATATCATATTTAAGAATAATGAAATTCATAACGAGTCGAATTATAAATTATACACAAACATTTTTTTAGACTACAAACCAAATAAACAAGGATGGTATTTTAGATTTATTTAAAGTTCCACGAATGAGAAAAAGAGTATTGATACTGTATTACATCTGGTTTTTATATTAATATAATGTATTCATATATTATGAACTAATTTATATTTTATAAATAATAATTACATTGGATAAATATAAAATAAATATTCTTCAAATTATCTATAAATCACTTAAAATTGATATTATATTAATTTTTACTATCCTATTGGTTTTTTTAGGACCATATAGTAGATATTAAGATTAATGTTCAAATATTTGTATTTCAGGTTCGTTACTGCGATGATCTATTACGCAATTCAGCAGATGCTTTTTCAAGCTGGAGTAAATGTGGTGAGTCTGAAAGAAAATCACATCATATTCTACCAGTACACTTTTTGTGGAGCTCTAATTGATATAGGAGCCTATTTTGTATGTTAGTTGGTTAACTTAATGCATGACTTGAGTTCAATGCAATCTAAAAACGACTCTTTTTCTTTAATTTAATCTATTATATAATTAATAAAACATGTTTCAGAAATTAAAGTTCGTGTTTTGTAAAATTAGTTTACTTCTCTGATTAATTATTACTTATTTGTAGAATTAATAATTCACTTATATCAATAGTAAATCTATATTAACATCGGGACTTATAATAATTAATAATAATGAATTATTCGTCATTAATTAAATATATAGTTTATATTGATAAGTATAATATTGTACTATCCATATATACATATATACATATATATATATATATATATATATATATATATATATATATATATATACATATATATATATATATATATATATATATATATATATATACACATTTGCATATATACATATATGTGTGGTATATTTTCATAATGTGTTATTATAATAATGTGTTATTATATATAATAAAGTTTAGTTATTAGTTTATGTACTAGATTATACGACTCTAGAGCTAATCGTTAGTTAGCTCTAAGCTAGTAACCATGGCGACATTAATCACTGGTTTTTGCAGGCATCAAGTACGGTAACCAACCAAAATATGGTCGTCGCTATACCACTTCATTATCGTTATTGATCTGCAGCGCGTTACTGGTTGCAGTCAATGGCGTATACATTATGAAAGGTCAGTAAAGGGCAAGATAATGGTCAGTAAAGGGCAATATAATGGTCAGTAAAAGGTAAGTTAATGGTCAGTAGAAGGTAAGTTAATGGTCAGTAGAAGGTAAGTTAATGGTCAGTAGAAGGTAAGTTAATGGTCAGTAGAAGGTAGGTTAATGATCAGTAGAAGGTAATTTAATGGTCAGTAAAGGATAAGTTAATGGTCAGTAGAAGGTAAGTTAATGGTCAGTAAAGAGTAAGTTAATGGTCAGTAGAAGGTAAGTTAATGGTCAGTAGAAGGTAAGTTAATGGTCAGTAGAAGGTAAGTTAATGGTCAGTAGAAGGTAAGTGAATGGTCAGTAGAAGGTAAGTTAATGGTCAGTAGAAGGTAAGTTAATGGTCAGTAGAAGGTAAGTGAATGGTCAGTAGAAGGTAAGTTAAAGGTCAGTAAAGGGTAAGTTAATGGTCAGTAGAAGGTAAGTTAATGGTCAGTAGAAGGTAAGTTAATGGTCAGTAGAAGGTAAGTTAATGGTCAGTAAAGGGTAAGTTAATGGTCAGTAGAAGGTAAGTTAATAGTCAGTAGAAGGTAAGTTAATGGTCAGTAGAAGGTAAGTTAAAAGTCAGTAGAAGGTAAGTTAATCAATACTCCATATTGTACAAGGCGAAGGCCGCGAGACGTTTATCCTAACGATGATGGTGCGGCTGTTCTGTACAGTGGCCTACAATATGATCTACACTTACACCATCGAGATATTGCCCACCGTGGTGAGGTCAGATGGCCTGGGTACTTGTTCGGCAATAGCTCGCGTAGGAACACTCATGGGACCTTTTGTTCACAAAGGAATGGTTTGTAATAGCGAGTTGTCGTAATGCTAATTTAATAACGAATACTTCATATCAACAACTTAACTCGCGTATATCCTACACGAATACTAATAAGTAGCAAGACTGATAAGTAACGATGTAATATCAAAGTAAATATCAAATATAATAGAAGCACGAGTATTAACAATATTATTCTCGTGCAAAGAAAATGATAGGAAGTAACGAGTTTGCGACCTACTCCATAATGGGGGTAATGGCTTTATTCGCATCGTTCCTGACTTCTCGACTTCCGGAAACAATTGATGAACCGTTATGCGAAACAATAGAGTCGGCTGAACGTTTCTTACCGTTAGTATCGTCGGCATATGTTCTACTGGCGAATTATCATCCCTAACATAACTACATTACCTTCCAATTCCGCTATGATTACATTCACCCAAAATAAAACGGATTTTGCCAAAATTCACCAATTCACCATCGATACTATACCATTATTCTGGCACTCATATAATATAGAATTTCGTAGCTTAATACCCGATTAACTATCGCCATCGAAATATAGGGGAGAATGGCAGAGGTATGACTCTGCCCCTAAGCAAATGGGGCCTATAACCGTGTTGATAAGTGTAGATTCGTCACCAGAATCATCTCCTTCTCCTTCATATATGAAATTCTCGAAGATCAACGATCCAGACTTCGGTTGTTAGTAAAGTAATTAAAATATTAATATGATACTGAATTATGGTTCAGCAAACTTCTGCATTGAGAAGTTTAGTATATTTAAAGTAGGTACATATATATTCATTAACTAGTAAGTTTGAAGTTTAATTCTTATACCCTTAAGGTCAACATAACTATTTTTAATTTGTTACTTGGTCAAAGTAAAGTTATTTCGAAACTTAATTTATTAATTAGGGTTTATATATTTATATGTTTTTATTTTATTCTCAAAAGAGCGATTGATAATCAATTCAACTTGAATATTAAAATTCTGAATATCATCTTAGTATATAATGTCAAATAATTTGGTAGAACTTAATTTGTGAATTAACGATGATATATTATTTGGGAGTTATATAATATTTCCAGATACTCCATTTACTTTCAGAAGACAATAGTATATGGAACCGAAAGAGCTATTCTACAAAAGGCAATCTTATTTAATCTTTGTTAATTAGCTAAAGTTAGTTTTTTATCGATTCTAAAATGTTGAATCAAGTACAAGTTTATTCGAACAAAGCATAAGAAGAATTATTTTTGATCGAGATCTGAAAATAGATGTCAAAGTATGATCTTTAATAATTCTATATGTTCTTATATACTTTATTAACAAACTCCGTAATTATGGTAACATGATACATGCTTATATTTGTTAGGCCATTGGATGAGATCTGTAGATAGGTAGTTAGTTATATTCTAAATATAGTACTCTACTGCAAATTGTAACTAAAGTACATGATTAGGCATTGCTTCACAAATAACGTAAATAAGATCACTATTCGTTACAATATCACGTTTATGGAAAATTCCAGCTTAGCATTTCATGTAATGCAACATTAAATGTTATCGTCACGTTTATTTAGTGTAGATATAAGTGCAGTGTTCCATTGGTATATCGATTTCAATTTAAATACTTAAACACTTTTCCAGGCTAAATATATACGATTAAAATAACATTTATTTAAATCCAGAATTTAAAATAAATAATATTATTTAGAAATAAAATTAACTAAATTAATTGATAGTGACAATTATAAAACATAATTTGAGGGTGACTAAAATGAATGATATTATAAAAGAAAAGTAGTATATTACTTTTCTTATTACTCTTATTACTTTTCTTATTAATCATTAGCTATTATGTTTCCATTAGTTCATATAATAACATTATAGTATACTTTTATTATATAAAACACACATTCATGTTATAATTTTCATATATGAAAATTATAACATGAATGTGTGTTTTATATAATAAAAGTGTACTATAATGTTATTATATGAACTAATGGAAACATAATAGCTAATGATTAATACAATATAAATTATAATTACAAAATAGTGTCTATTGAAATAATGATATAATAAGTTACTCATAATGGATCCATTATTAGATAGCCTAGATAGTACAATACATAAGAGTAAACGAGATCTTAATAAAATATATGAATATATAAAATTTAGATAGGACATTGTTAAGAATAAGTTAGTTAATAAATAAGCTTGAATAAAATATAATAAACATTGTATCTTATAACCTGTATAAGATTAATAACCTGTATAACCTAACCGTATTAATAACCTGTATAACCTAACCGTATTAATAACATGTATAAAGAATACTATGCATATATTGATATTAAATCATGTAGAATATATTTTAATTTGTAATTATCAATTTTAGTGGACTAGTTATTATTTATAAATTATAAACATGTATATATGCAATATTGTGTTTAGTTCAGTATAAAGCGTACCATTAACTACCCTTTTATGCATACATACATATATATATGCATACATACATATATATGCATACATACATATATATATATGCATACATACATATATATATATGCATACATACATATATATGCATACATACATATATGCATACATACATACATATATATGCATACATACATATATATATGCATACATACATATATATGCATACATATACATATACATACATATATATATATATGCATACATACATATATATATGCATACATACATATATATGCATACATACATACATATATGCATACATACATCCGACTAAATACATTTCACACAAATAGTGAAGAAGACATCGGTATTCTCAATGCACGCTATGGCTGTAGAACGTGGCCGGGCTTCCATCTCGGAGGGCCTCTACCGTAAGAACTCGGAAACTTTCACGAAGAAGGCTCCGTCATTCTCTGCACCTTCTACTTCTAATCAACAACAACGAACACCACCACAACAACAACAACAACAACAACAACAACAACAACAACAACAACAACAAAAACAACAACAAAAACAACAACAACCACAACAACAACAACAACAACAACAACAACAACAACAACAACGAACACGATCCTCTCAAAACCAACAACAACAAGCTTCACATGCACAACACCAACCTCAGGACCAACATCAAAATACCCGCCAGATCGGTAAACCTAAAATCTTTAGATCTTCTCCTAATATAGCGAAACAGATATACGGTAGCGAAGTAGATATTTCAGCCAATAAAACGTCTACACGCAACCAAGGAGGTAAAACTAATCCGCAACAACATAAACAACACATCAACCAATCTCAATCTCAACAACAACACCATAAACAAAGACAACAACAACAACAACAACAACAACAACAACAACAACAACAACAACAACAACAACAACAACAACAACAACAACAACAACAACAACAACAACAACAACATCACCAACAACAACAACAACAAACAAATAAACAAGAGAAACTCGTGAAAGTTCATTTACCTGAACAAACCAAAGATGTTGTTGGGAAGGTCACACCTATGATGGCTGGATCATCGGAAATGACGTCTTCTAACTTAGAAAAATCTATCCCGATAAAAACATCGGCGTTCGAATTCACCGATAAATCGCGTGTTCCTGTTGAATCTAATTCACGCGAACTGTGGTACAGTAAATCTAAAACTGGCCAATATAAGTCGTTTAGTGCATTTGAACCTATCTCGCAAGTATCCGATTCCATGTCGAAAGGTAAACTGCAAAGTAGAGCCTCTTCGCGTATCAAAGACCTCAAGGTGTCCAGTTTCCCGTCGACCGAGATTGACACCAATGCCAACCATGGCAACGTAATGTCGGAGAAACAAAAGAACTCGTCGTTATCAAAGACATGGAACAAGAATAATACTAATAATTAATATTCTAATTGTTTTCTTATGATAATCAATTTTATAATTACAGCATATTGAGAATTTATAATTCTAAAGCATATTATAGATATTTTGAATAAATTAAAACTTATAAGTATTATTAATTTTATTATTATGAATGTATGTATAAATATATATATATATATATATATAGGCAATTTCAAAAACAATTTCAAAACAGAAAAAAAGAAAAATTACGAACTAAAATATCCTTTTATATAAGATAATTTAATATACCATTATTAAATTATTAAATAATTAAATAATTCCTAATACTAAATATGTATTACAGATAAATGAATCATTATCAAAAAAAATGTGGTGTAAAGAGATTAATTACATCTGATTACCACACACAGACTAATACCTAGGTGAGAGAATGAATGGTCAGATAGTAATGAGATTAAGCAACAATTGTGTGAATGAGAATAAGAATGATTGGGATGAATGCCTAGATAAAATGTTATTTTCAATTAGAAATCAAAAACAAAAAAGTTTGAAATTTGCACTATTTTTTTTATTATTTAATAGACATGCCAAAGTGCCAGTTGAAATATTAGAAAAGAATGATAATGTGTATATAGTAGATAAAAGTATGACTGTTAATGAAATACATGGATCCGGTTAGCATGAATGGAATGTTAATTCAAATTAAGTAAATCAATTTGGTAAAATAGAGAATAATTATATAGATATTAATGTAATAATAATAATGTAATAATGTATGATAGTAACAATATAACAAAAAAAGACATTATGAATTTATTAATAAATAAAAGCAAGAGTTTAAATATTAAATTTAATAATGATAGCAATATTACTCAAAATGAAAGAATACTTATAGATGATTTGGATATAAATAGAATGAATACATATTGACCAGTTTGTTATGGTAGAAAATATGTCTGGAATAAAAATAAAAGAAATTGTAAATGATAATATCAAAAAACTAAAGAAAAGTAGGCCAATGATTTAAAAAAAAAAAACTAAATCAATAAAATCAAATTTCATTTGAAATTTGAATGACCGTTTTAAAAAAACTCCAGAGAGTGAGTGAAAAAGTAGTCAATTGAATGTAAAGTGTTATGGTAAGAACATAATCACTGATATAAGGTGACATTGGGCAAACATAGAAAATAGTGATAATGGAAAAACCATAAAATGCGTAATTAACTAAATTAAAACTATATTAATAATTTAATAAAATAATAAATAAACCGATTAATATACTAAAAAATCTTAAATATTGCATAAATAAAACATATAAGATAGGTCCATATATAATTAATAAAGAAAGTATATTATCGATTGATTCATGGTTTTGAAAATCAGATTATTAATACATATCTGTATATTTTAATAAATCGATATACAAATTATGTAATGGTAAGTATAAATTCAATGGTGATTCAATTTAGTACAAATTGGTGTTAATATCACTAATTCTCATTGGTGCCTGTTCACAGGTTTAAAAAAAAAAGTTTTTATAATTGATAGTTTAAATAAGGACAATTTGGATATTATACATAATGTTATGTTAACTATTTATACGTATTACTTATAACAAATATTTTTTATTTAGGATAAATGACTAAAACTCGAATCCCAGCAATAAATAGACAATTAAAAACATAAATGGTGGGATTCAGAGAGATAATAGTTCATGTGAATTATTTACATTGATGCATGCAGAACAAAAATAACAGAATGAAAATATAGGTTCCATTAATTAGAATCAAATCAATGAATATAAAATAAAGTATTTAAAAAAAATATTGCAAAATAAAATATAGATATTCAATAATGTATTATTACACTTTTAACTAAATATTATATTGGTACTTTAGTTGATACATTTTAAATATTAATTAAATTAAAACTTTAAAATTGATTTAATATACATATAAATCTTGAGATATAATAAATTGATACTTATTAATTCCTATATTTATATTTACAAAAAAGCTACCTTTTCTGTTAAGATGTTGTTATGATTGTGGAGGGTCTTAAATATCTATTAGGCTTTTTATAAATATATTGTATTATGATTCTATAAAAATGAGTGTTCACTATTGCGAATAGAATAAAATATAGATAGAATAAAATACTAATAATAGTATTTTTATTTTTCAATTTAAAAATATTAAAATTCAAAATACTCCATAGTTTCACGATATTATAATTTAATATCCACATTTAATACGAATATGCATAATACTCTATAACCACGTAAATATTTATATCGTTTAAAGTTATATTTAACGAGTTACGTGAATGTATAAAGTCACGTGACCGTTGGCGATGTTTTATTATACGGCACAGGCTTAGCGGCCCCACTTCATCGAGTATAACGGATGAATGTACGGCGTACGCTGTACGGTGAATTCCTTATACCGTATACGCTATACCGTTTATATCGTAGGCAATAGTATGCAAAACTACGACCTGCTCGTGAGATATCTATTAATAGTGCGCTTTTCTCTTGGCAATACTCTACCTAAGAATCGCGCCAACCAACACCACATCGTTAGTAAATAGCGATTTGCCGAATATTCATTTTAAAATACAACAATAAAGTTTCGAGAATGATATATATTATTTTCATACTAATATATATTATACATTACATTATTTGAATAGTTTAAAATGATTATAATGGTTTCAAATAGTAAGACAGTTTTACGGTAAATAAGTTAATAGTGTAATTCTTCTATTTGGCGAATATTACAATCTTATTAAAACTAATGTTAACGTTAATGATGATATATATATATATATATATATATATATATATATATAGATTCGTGATCAATTGTATTTAGATGAAATTTCATATATAAATCAACAACAAATAATCCTTGCCAAATGCAGTAATAAATAATATAATGTAATATTCAGCACTACAATTGTTAATTAACGATGAAATATATACACGTGAATATATATATATATATATATATATATATATATATATATATATATATATATATTAATACGTATATTATATATATAACAATTGAGATAACTACGTAATAAATATAGTCTATATTCCATAGAGTCTATCTACACGATCATATAAAATATTATAAATCAATCACAGGCGTGTAAAAATAATCTACTGTAGCTATTTATAACAGATAGGAAAATATCGCTCATGTTGTTCATATATTGTAAATATCCATAATGAGTCCAGCTACTAAAATTATTGCAAATATATATTGGATTATATTATTTTTATATATACATCATATTTTTAAATATAGGTTATCAATTAATAATATTGAGTACATAGATTTAATGTTAAATATCTATAAATATAGAAAACTACTATCAAACCCCCATATATCTCCTACCTAATATGCTATAAACTTAATAAACTAGAGATAATAAACTAGACAAACTGCATTCAAATCGGTGTATGCAGATGTTGAAATAGCTCACATGGAATGTGTATATCTCACATAATTACTTTATAAATATTGACATACATATATATGTATTATGGTGTATAACGTAATATGGTGTATGGTGTACACTGTACACTATATTATGTTAATACAACACAATACATTAAAAACTCATATACTATTAAAATAAATAAATTATCATAATATAACTTTACATGATCGTCAATTCTATTTCACTTTTAAAGTATTTTTAAAGTATATACATAACATTAATTTTTAAAATTATAAAATTTCAATACTTATAATAATATTCTTTATATATATATATATATATATATATATATATATATATATGTATATATATATTATCTTATATAGTATATATTCAAATCATGACAACTATATACATATTTATATAATGTTTGATTTTAAACTCGCTTTATAAACTATGTGTTCCATCGTCTCAATATAATAACTTATGAATAGTAAACGTATCGGAAGAATTTCAGAAATTCCTTGAAAAGTTTGGATACTTGAAAAAGCAAATTTCAATTCAACATTCAAAATATGCTTTCGATATCAACAACATTGATTCTTATTCGGAAGCTGAGAAGGAATTTGCAATTCGTCTCTTGCAGCTAAATTACGGATTGCTTGTTAACGGTTATCTTCAACTTATAGTTTACATTATATTTTAATAATCAAAATACAATTGAATACATAAATTAACATTTATGATTATTTCACACGAGTTTCTAAAGTTCGTTTGAATTATGAATATATAACGTATTTATTATCACAAACTAGATTCAATTAAATAATGAATTCAATATTATATATTATATAATTATATTTGTATATAAATATAGTATTTGTATAGAAATAGCTATAGAAGATAGTAAATCTTTATGTAATACTTTGAGTTCAAAAGTATACTCGCAGTCTAATATTATACGAACCAATTCTAATTGATCAAGTGGATTACGTTTTACAGATATTATCATCGTATACACCCTATAGGGATATTTACCGAGGATACATTGCATACATTGAGCGAGTCTCGTTGCGGCAACTACGATGCTGAAGTGATACTACCTCCGTACGATAGACGAGTTTTGACAACAAAAAGAACTAAGAGATTCTCAACTGATGGTTTAAAGCACAAATATATATAATATAACAAGACACACCGGTTTATAATAGCATTAATGTTAACGGCATTACACGCGAGAATTACAGTCCGGTATATAGACACTATATAGTATATGTATATATCTAATAGCACATACAAACTACATATTAACTAATTAAATGTATTACCTATTTAAATAAATATGCATTTTATATATAACAACATTATTTCTAATATTCATTAATTAATATTATAGAAAATTATAATCATAAATGATAAGCAATATGTTTATAACTTTAACAATTTAGGTTTCTTATACTCAACTGTTACATAGCAAATACACAAACTAAATTGAATTGGTATTCTAAATGCAGATAGTTCTTGGGGGAAAAATGAAATAAAATATGACGTAAAACTCTATTCTAAGAAAATGGAGAAAGACGACGTTGATAGAACTGTACAAAGTGCTTTTATGGTAAACAATCAATTTATCTTTTAAGTATACAATATGTAGGTCCATATATGTATATATACACGTTTTTATACACTTATAATATTTATTCGAACAAGTATTTATATGAATATATACAAGCTCTATTATATTTAACTATATTTAACATATAGGTTTGGTCAAGGGTAACTCATCTGACCTTTACTAGAGTTACTTCTGAATCGGCAGACATAGATATATACTTTGTAACTGGTGAACATGGTGATAGTCAGGTTGTTTTTTGCTAGCAGCGAATATATACAATATGTGTTTTCCAATATATATTAATGACAATAATCTAATAAATGTTTATAATCTAATGACTGATCATAATCTAATAAATGTTTATAATCTAATAAATGTTCATAATCTAATAAATGTTTATAATCTAATATATAATGAGTGATCATAATCTAATAAATGTTTATAATCTAATAAGTGTCAATAATATAATAAATATTCATAATATAATAAGTTTTCAGAATAAAAGTTTTAACAAATTTCAACCTGCATATTTTCTAGTTCTATTCTTACATATTATGTTCTAATTTGATTGGTTTTTATTTAACCATAACATATAAATTGCTCACGTTATGGCGGCCATTAGCCTATGGATGGAAAAGGTGGCATTCTGGCACATGCATTTTCACCGAAGTATGGAGGAGATATACACTTCGACGATGATGAAGCATGGGTTGTTAAACGGGGTCATAAAGGTTATATTTTTTTAATTATTTAAAGTTGCTGACGGAAAAGTACGTTGTTATTTTAATATTTAAATAATTTACATGAATTTAACTAATATCGTATGAAACTATTTTAATACTGTATATAATATTACATAATAACTTAATTCTGAAATTATAAGTTGTACTCTATTTAAAGGGGTAACAAATTTCTATCAAGTTGCTGTACATGAAATAGGCCATGCTTTAGGGTTGGCACATTCGACTCACAAAGAATCTGTTATGTATCCATCCTATAAAGGTTCCAATAATATACTACCTATTCTTACATATTATGTACTTTTTATAGTATACAATGATATAGTATACTAGTAAGGATATTAAGTAGGAATTATATTTTTGAAAAAACGGTACAAATTTTAAAATTAAGTTTATTGTTTAATCGTAATAATCGTAATACGGATGATATATTTAGTAATGTGCGAGGCTAAGTAATTTCGATTGTTTTCGTAAATATATGTTTTGAAGATTATTTTATATTTACATTTTTTTGAATACTAGTATGTAAACGTTTTGGAAGCTTATTGATCATTTTAAATTAATAATACAACATAAAATGTTCAGTATTTTTTTAAGTGGCCTGCATTGTTTTTATTCTAGTTGAGGTTTAAATGTCTGTTATTACTTGTAGATATACGACGTACAATATACGTCATATACTGTATCTCTACATATATTTAAGTCAAATATAAATTATATACACACATTTTTAAGGATATGAACAAGATTATTCACTTTCTCAAGATGATATAAATGGAATCACTTCGAAATATGGTTTATATTGGAATAATTGATGATTTTTATATAAGAAACAGTATATACTTCTAGACATTTAATATATTTAACTTATTTAAAAACATTTTAGTATACTCTCTGTAAATAATTATAAATGCATTAATAAATATAATTACTAGAGATAATTAATTAATTATATTATAATCAGGTGGAATGTTTTATAAAGGTGCTAATGATGTTGAAAGATGCATTCTTCCTTAACCATGACGTGTTTAATTGTATATACTGCCCAATAGTATATGATGTAGGGCTCTACAGTGATATACTATAATATTTCATTATATATGATATTTTGTGGGCGATGAATTGAAATTGAAATTGTAAAATATACAACAAGCAGTTTAGCAGGAGTGTTGATAAATGAAGCGCAGGTATCGCATATCAAATTGCGGCACTACATTTCTAATGGAGATATTATATAAATGTACTAATGGTATGGCATAGTATATTCTACAAGAAAAGCTATTTATGATTCTGATAATAAGTAATAATTTGAACATTACAATGGTATCACAATGATACACCGGGAGAACTATGCATGTAAGAGAGAACACGTTTTAATTTTGATTGATTTTTAATTTAATTTTCATTATTATATAGAATTCAGAGTATTTTAAGCTTTACAATTTTATAATTGAGTACATATATCGTTTTACTATTTTATGGGTAGTGCACGGGTTGATGACATACGACGATCAGCTTTGATTCATATATAATATTAGTAGTGGAAAGTAGCGATTTTTACTTGGTCATATTTACGTTAATAAATAAATATATTTATATGGATAATAAACTGATCTAGTTATATTTACGATATTATAAGGAATCAATATTGAAGTGGTCTATCCATATCTACACTAGAACATTATTTTTTTAGACATAACATGATTATAAATATTAATAAAATGATGATTATAAATATCAATGATTTGGGAAGTTTGTTAATTAGTAATTACTAATCAGTAGTTTATAATTATACCAACTTATGAATATAATAGATGTGAGAACTTAACAAGAAATAATTATATTAAATATAAACATTAAATACAAATTATTCGTGTTCATATGTATATATAAATTAGAATAAGATAGTGTAAATATTAACTATATGATAAGAGCTTAAATAAAGAAAATAAATCACTGGCAAATATTGAAAAAATATAATAATATTGTATAATATATATATATATATATATATATATATATATATATATATATATATATATATCAATAGATATTAAACACACTATAAACTAAACATCATTTGTAGAATATATAATTATAAGGAATTTAATGTAATTATTTAGATGTATTATTATTATATAAAATATTGAAATATAATGAAGAAAATCTATTAACAATAAAAGTTATATATATTTAGTGCACATTATTATCTGTGTAGTTTTGTTAACAAATATGAATATTTAATTAAGTCTTAATTAATCAATCATTATTTGCTATTATTTATTTTATATGATGTAGAGTTATATTAATAATTTAAAAATTAATTCCTAATTGTTATTAATATATTAAATTTCAATCAAAATATGTATTATTATAGATATATATTTAGGAAACCAATCAACCATGGCATTTCTATTCAGAATAATCGATGATGCATGACAATGGAATAAACATGTTGATTATTTATCAATGGTTTTTAACTGAATTTTGACTTCTTAAGATTATATATATATTTATTATTTATGTATTGGTATGTATTATTTTAATAATTAATTCAATTATCCAATCAACAATAAATAATATAATATGTATTCTTATAATTGTTAACATTTTGTAATACATTTTAATTAATTTTTATATTATATTAAATATATCCATAGCAAATTTAGTATATTTAATAAATGATATCGTATATAATTTAATATAATATTGAATATTTGTAATATGTTATAGTAATTGTAACCAGAGATAACTTGTTAACATCGCTTGTACTTTAACAAGTTAAACTATTATTGACTAATATTATGTCTTGATATATTATATTTATTAAATTTGTATACTTATAATATATATATAAACAATATATAATTAGATACAAAAGTATATTGCTTTTTTTGGTTTATTTTAAGGTTTCCTGATTATAATTATAGGTTTTAGTTTTTTTTCCAGATACTCTCTTATTAATCCATCATGGAATGAATATAATATGTATACACTTTATGGTAGATATATATGAAATCATATAGTGAATTAATATTAATAAATATACCACAAACTCCTTTGAGGTGATATTTATTGTAAATATATTTGAAAATAGTTTACTTATGTGTTAAAAAAAGATAACAAATTATATAAAAAAGTATACAACTTTTTATATAATAATTATATCCATATTTTAATTATATTTAATTTTATATAAAAAATGTCATGATTATTTTCCTATTTAAAATTATCATAATATTAATACATCCAATTAGCCAGGTAATATTGTTTTTTTTTGGCATATAATAAAAGTACAAATTATTATATTTATATTAACAATTAGTTGTATTATGTTTATTTTAAATAATAATTTAATATTGCATAATAAATACATAATCTATTTTCTTTTGATATTATTAGAAATTAAATAGTTAACTAATGTTTTGTTGATATGTTTATATATGCATATATACATATAGGCACCAGAGTGAACATTGACATACACTAGTTTTGTACATTCCTTTGAAATGCCTACAAAAATAACAAATAATATTAAATAAATAATTGTTGAATATATTTTTAACATAATTATATTACTGATTGTTAGGTAGTCAATTTAGGAATATTATTATTAAATACTATTTCTTAAATTAGTTATATTTAAGATATCATATTATTTATTTATATAGTATATCTTTTATACCCAAGAGACTATTTCATATTTGATATGTGTAATGAATATTAATATAAATATAAATAAGTATCTATATATAGAATTTTATTATCATTTTATATATGGGAGTGAAAACTATACCAATTATTATTATCTCAAGCAAAAAAAATTCATTCACAATGACATAGATAAATGTATAACTGTATTTATTAAATAAAACCCTTGTACACAAAATATGATAGTCATTCAAATAAGTTATCTAATGTATTAATATGCATTAATAATGTATTAATATGTATTATTATTTGTAATATTAATTTGTATATATATATATTACTATTTATAAATTGAAATATTGAATCTATCATGATATGTGACACAATTTAGTAAACACAGAGGAAAGTTAATAACATTCTGTATAGCTTCTAATTTAAATTTTAAATATATATTTATTTTATATATATATTAAAAACTATATAGTTTTGTTTTAATGGTTATTCACTATTGGTAAAATTTATTATCATTGGATTATATAAATTTTACTAAATCTACAATAATAACTTGATTGTCCCTTAATTAATATTTTATTATAAATAATATATATATATATTTATATATTATTATTTCTAATTGCATAAAAAAAAATTTGGAATCATATAAAATAGTATTACATAGTTATAATTATAATATATTATATTTATATATATAATTATTATTGAGATATTTTATATTAATAAAAAACCATGACATATTATGATTAAGATTACAATTAATCTTATCATTAACTCATTATCGATGTACAGATTGAGGTAAAGTCAGTTTGTTTGCTGCGTGAGAAGATCTGTAAAGAGTAAAAGTATTCGAGATGAATAATGAATCGGAAGGTGAAATCAATATAACTACATCTACTTCAACGGGTTCAAAAATAACTATCTCTCTATTATGCAATCAATAAACTCACTCAATTCCTGTCTTTCTCCCTAATACACTCTATTCCTCTTACTCAAGGTCAAGCTCCCACTATTAATCCCAATATTCTTCCTCTACATGTCTATCATTATTTACCACCAAATCCGCCGATATTTCAAATCGACGAGGACAGATTATAGAGATTCAACCCTCGTCTCGCAGATGTGATAGGAGTAACACACGCTCGAACGATACCTCGCATCGACTGGTTTTTGTTTTACACCGGCTTGGCTCTTCTCGTACGCAGCGGAGGTCAAAAGATTGGCCACGATGCAACATATGACCTTCGTCTTCGTTATGATCTCGAGACTTTTGAAGCTACGATGTTTCGAGATATGGAGTATACCACTATCCTCGCTTCATTAGTATTCCTAGGTTTATAATTAGTATGTTTCCTTATCATAAATCAAAAATATCACTTTTTAATACATTATATATATAATATAATATCAATTATTTTTTGAAACAACATTATTTTTTACTTTAAAACAATTTAGTATATAAATAATACATTTAAAATTAAATATAAATATATATATATTTATATAGTACAATTTTCAGATACTATACATGTTGTTTCTTGGGTTATTTTTGATTTATTTGTTATATTTTATATTATTTTATATTAAATATATATTGAAATCTTTGCATATTCGATATATTCTGAGTTTATTTATTAGAAATATTTCTACAAGTATAATAATATATATTTGATACACAGTTGATTTGAATTGTTATTGATTTGCGTTCATAACTCACTTTACAAACAATTAATGCAATGCATAATATCTATGTTAATCTAAAAACGTTCTCTATTTCTACTCGATGTTATCTAAGAGTTTAATATTATTTTATACCTGTACTTATAATTACAATGTTACATCATACCAAATTGTACTTATGAATAGCAAATAGTTATAATGAAAGTTTTAAATAAGCTAGTTCTTTTTAATATTTATATATTGCTGACTCACTATTACAATGTATTTTTATTGTACTATAGTATAGACATTGTCCATTGTATAAACAGTTTTCACTGCAGACTGTACAATGCCAGTGAATTATTAGTGTACGGTATACTGTGTACATATTTACATATTAATTGATTTATTATTATTATTATTTAATTCAAATACCTCAAATATCTTTATTGTTGTCATATCTTTCTAAACTCAAATCATACTAAATTATATAATATTACTTGATATGATTTGTATTGTATTACTATATGCTAGACAAAGTAATTAAATTCAGCAATTATCTTCAATTAACACTTATAATTAAATATCACTAATATAACGATTTCTGTATAAATAACTAATTTACAGGTTATTTTGGAAACTCCATACATAAGCCAGTTGCCATGGCGATAGGAACACTATTATATGGTTTGGGCTGTCTAATATGCGGTTCTGTTTATTTCTTATCAGGTCCATTGAATGACATCGGACTCAATAAACTACATGGTTAATCTGACCTTCACCTATACACTAACCACATCATTATTTATACTCGCAGCTTACCCCTACTTCACCCTCACCTAAGTCATAATAACCTTCACATTCACTCTTATTCTTTCTCTAAAATAACCCTCACATTTACCACAACCCTTATCTGACTCACTCTCACTCTCATAACTGCCTTTAACTAATTTTCACCCTCATCGAGCTCATCTCCATTACTATCACCATCACGCTTTCTGTCATTTTTATCCTCCCCCTTAACCTAACTTTCACCCTCACCCTATTCTCCATTACAACCTCACCCTACCCTCATTCTAATTTCGCCCTTAGATACATCATTACCCTACTTTTACTATATCATCACCCCACATTCAAACTTACCCTTAACTCATCCTTATATTTATCCTAATCCTTATAGTAATTCTTATCCCATTCAAACCCCATCCTTAGTATATTCTTACCCCCCATCCTTACCTCAAACCTACCCATATAGTTACCTCCACATGTACCCTCATTCTTATTTCCATCCTTACCCCCATCTTTAGCCTCTACCTTACCCCCATCCTTAACCTCATCCTTTCCCACAACATTATCCTAATCCCTACCTACATCCCTACCCTACACTTACTCCTTACCCCTCCTTAACCCCTCCTTAAACAGCAATGGATCATGCAGCCACCTGCATGCAACACAGATCTGAACCTCCAGTCAATGAAGATGGCGATATTGACCACTGCTATTACATGCGTTGGAAAGAACTTACCATCAAGGGTTCATTTAGTCTGCTATGCCTTGGTCAATTATGTATCGGAATAGGTTAGATTTCATCTATCTATACGAATTGTTTAGAAATAAGATGTTTATTATAATAGATCGGAGGTCATCTACCTTTACGAATTTTTTAAAAATGAAATGTTTATTATAATAGATTTGAGGTTACGTCTTTTGTATTAGTTCCGAAGTTAAATGTATTATTGTAATTCGTTTATTGTTTGTTGAATGATAATAGGATATAAAGTATAGATATGTAGACCTGTGTAAGCATGGCGAGGTATGTGTTGATATACCTATATATATATATAGTTGTATTTAGGATTTATATTGTAGGTATGTGTAGGTAAGTGCTGGTATATGTAATTATAGGTATGTAAGAATAAGTATGTGTAGGTATGTGTAGGTATATGTAGGTATGTGTAGGTAAGTGCTGGTATAGGTAGGTATAGGTAGGTATGTGTAGGTATGTGTAGGCATGTGTAGGTAAGTGCTGGTATAGGTAGGTATAGGTAGGTATTTGTAGGTATGTGTAGGCATGTGTAGGTAAGTGCTGGTAAGTGTAGGCATGTGTAGGTAAGTGCTGGTAAGTGTAGGTATGTGTAGGTATGTGTAGGTATGTGTAGATATGTGCTGGTATAGGTAGGTATAGGTAGGTATTTGTAGGTATGTGTAGGCATGTGTAGGTAAGTGCTGGTAAGTGTAGGCATGTGTAGGTAAGTGCTGGTAAGTGTAGGTATGTGTAGGTATGTGTAGGTATGTGTAGGTATGTGCTGGTATAGGTAGGTATAGGTAGGTATGTGTAGGTATGTGTAGGTAAGTGTAGGTATGTGTAGGTAAGTGTAGGTAAGTGTAGGTATGTGTAGGTATGTGTTGGTAAGTGTAGGTATGTGTAGGTATGTGTAGGTAAGTGTAGGTATGTGTAGGTATGTGTAGGTATGTGTAGGTAAGTGATGGTATAGGTAGGTATAGGTATGTGTAGGTATAGGTAGGTATAGGTAGGTTTGGTAGGAATGTGTAGGTATGTGTAGACATGTGTAGGTAAGTGTAAGTATGTATAGGTATGTGTAGACATGTGTAGGTATAGGTATGTAAGAATAAGTAAGTATAGGTATATATAGGTATGTGTAGGTATAGGTATGTAAGAATAAGTATGTGTAGGTATATATATGTTTGTGTATGCATGTGTAGGTATATGTATGTTCGTGTAGGTATGTGTATGTATAGGTATGTTTATATACATATATACATGTATGTAAATTTAAATAGATGTGTTTAACATCAATAGAGAATATACTTGTCTTTACACATTGTTAAGTGTACCTGTATATCCTATAATGTAACATTTAATATCAATAACCATATAACTATATAAAGTTACATTCAGATCAATATATCTCAGAGAACCTGTGTCTATTGTAATGCTAGATCATTGTATTCATTACATTAATATAGAATAAATTGAACAATGAAAATACGCTTTAAATACTAATTATTTAATATTTGTATTAAAAATCTATTTTATAACCTGTTTATATTTGCAATAGTATAAAAATATATATTAGAATTTGTATAATAAATGTATATCTGGTAATTTAATTTGTAATATAAATTAAAAGAATTTTATATTGTTTTGAATGATTCATACATAATGAATTACATAATAATCAAATAGATAATGCTAAACATATGTTTACCATGTTTTTCAATATAGATAGATATATATCATTTTAAATCTATTAATATAAATTAAAATCCTAAAATTGTGATATATATTCTATATCCTATTTATCTTATATCATAATTCATCTATCAATAGATAAATATATTTATATTTAAATTATATTTTTATATGTGAGATTTGTATGACAAATAATAAAGTATATTTATATGAAATAAAACTGGTTACCTGTATACAAGATTATTGCCTTTAATAACGTTATATTAATATTATTGTTAATAGTAATTAAATTGATGAACTCTATAAATAATTTCTTTATGTTACAGCAACTTCTTTAATGCTGTCTACTCCTGTGATTTATATTGAAGAAAATAGAAGTAAACTGCGTCATGGAACTACATATGCATATGGTTTGAAGGAAAATGCGAAATATTTTGTAAAGGAAAATGGGAAATATTTTGTAAAGGATAAGGGAAGATGAAAACTAAGGAAGTGAAAGTGTGTGGGGATAAGTTACTATATGGCACATGTTGAGTGTATAGAAATTTGTATAAGGAAATTATATGTTAAAGATTTGAATTTATTTCTATAATATTCTATTCATTTACTTTATCAATTATTAGCAATATTACTCAATTGTTTCTGATTGACATTTTTTCAGGATTTCTATTCTTTTGCATATCTCTTGGATATTTTCTTGCTACTCTGTTGACATATGCTTTGCAAGGATTACCAGAAAATGTAACAGGTTATGTAATGCAATGGCTATATATTAAAATGCCTAGATACTATCAATAATTATTAACTTCATAACTTGAAAACATACCACTAATGTAGAAGTAATCATTTTTGGCAGGCATTCACCACCGTCTAATAGAATATTGCTTTTTTATCATTATATAATACCTTCTCAGATCTTAGCACACCTTTGCAGACCTTACCATGTATCCATATTACTCAGTTGTAGTTCTTTTTTCAACAGTAATCAATCATTTATTTCTAATCTACCATGAGAAAAATTCACTCAAATTATATACTTATATATAATATATGGTACATTATGATATATTATTAAATAATATATCAGTAGATACAATTAAATAACATATATGATCATTCTAACTTATATTGTATATATTTTATGTAATAATAACTAACATAACACAAGGATAAAATAGGTTGTATAGTTTTACATAATGGCTGTTTAAATATAATATATTATTAGTAGAATTTCTTTGTTTGTCACTCGTGTCATTCAAATGGTTCTCTCTTATCTTCTATTATCTATTATCTATTATCTCTATTATCTCTATTATCTTCTAACTCCCTCACCCTTTACACACTTGTCATCACACACATTGTATAGGTGAAAGAGCGGTACTACCGCATTACCTTTCATCTGTGGGTCCATGGTGGTTGCCCTATTTAATCATCGCAGCTCTATGTATTCCTGCCTCTGTTCGCCTATTCTCTTTTCCTCGTTGGATACTGCAACCGAAATGGTTACAACGTCGCATCGAAAGAACTGAACAACGTAGAAAACTCCTTTTAGAGAGGCAAAGAAAGCAGAGAATGGTTAGATTTTTTAGGTATAAATAACATTTGATACCATGATTTACATCTTACAATAGCATACGACAACTTGCTTTCACCTTTAGATGGCCAAGAAGAAGAATATAAAGAAAAAACTTGCTAATAAGAAAGCTTTGCCTGCAATTCGAGGAAGATTACCAGATAAAATCAAACCTCCACAAATTATTAAAAATGGGGGCAAAATAAAATCAAACTTATCTGATGAACCCATCATTGCTACAGTAGCTAATTTTGACATAACTTCTAAGGATGGTTCAATTAAAGAAAATAGGTCAGTTAATTTATGATAATAAAAATATTTACTATAAATCTATAATGTTTAATAAATCATTTAAATATTCCTTACATATTTATTAACATATAACTTTTTAGCATTAAAAATAATATAAAGAGTGAACCCAAAAAGACTATAAATGCCAATAAAGGACTATATCTTGGTAGACAATGCGGTGGTTAGTTTATATTGTTATAGAGTTAATATATTCTGCTCGAATCTATTCATCAATTTATACATAAACGATAGTTTTAATAACGATTAATTTTATTGTTATTTAAATATTTTTCTATATTTTTACAGATTTGCCCAAGTATTTGATTTATTTTATAACTCATCCCGTCTATGTATTGACTGTTAGTGGAACCTGTTCCGCAGCATTCTTATTTACAGGCTATTGGTCTCAACTACCATTTTACCTTAAAAGGCAATTCAGAGTTGATACCCCCACATCGGAACTAGTTTCAGGTTTGCTTTCCCTTTTCTACTACAGATTAATACTGGATTAATACTTTATAACTGATTATCCATTTTAGGACTAACATTTTCAATTGCTTCAATGGTTGGAATTATTGTTGCCTCTATAGTTATTAAGAAATTCTGTCTGAATCTCAGGAACCAGGTTAAATAGATATTCTACAGGTAGTCAATTATTTATTAACTTAGATTATTAGATTGTTTGATATTTAATTCCTAATAACTTATACATATTCAGGTACTGTTTGTATTAGCCGGACTATCTGTAGCTACTTTTTGTATTCTGATACTGTATTCATTTGGGTGCAATGATTCGATCAACAATGATACAGTTAATAACATGAGGAGGTTTGTTAAAATAGATTATAGCTATAACCAGATTATAATTATAACCACATGTTATTAATATAATATAGTTGATTTTATCTCAGTTAATAATTAATCATTGTATTATTAACTCTCAAATAAATGTATTTGTTATGTAATTTGCTTTATATTAAAAATACAAAATGATTACCTGTTCTCTTGTATAGGTATTAGGTATATCACATTTATTATTTAGAATATTATATTTTAATAATGAAATCTTTTTAATATTATAAATAAATAATTTCATTTTTGTACCGAACAATTAATGAGATGCTCTTTTATCTAGTTGTGCTAGATCATGTAATTGTGACAGCGTAAGTAAACAAGCTTTTACATTTCCTGTTTGTTCGCAACTTAATGGGCAGTATTTCAGTTCTCCATGCGTAGCAGGATGCCTTCATTACAAAAGAGATATGCTCAAAAGAGATAATATTTTGGTTTATGATCTTTAAGTTTTAATTGTATTCATTATAATTTCTACTTAATAATATTTATTATTACAATATATTTTGTTATCTATTTATTACATACTGTATATTAATAAATTATTAGTGAATATTAATTAATCATATATTAATACATAATTGATACAGATAATATATACATCCCGATTCTCAATAATGAATAACAATCATCCCCTGTCTTTCCCTTGGACTAATCTACTCTCAAACCTCACCCCAATTAGTGTTACCTATACACTGATACTTCTACCCATGACAATGCCACCATCTTTATACCTCCATTAACAGATAAACATATACTTAAACCACAACTTG
This sequence comes from Osedax frankpressi, assembly GCA_964035775.1. NCBI lineage: Eukaryota > Metazoa > Annelida > Polychaeta > Sabellida > Siboglinidae > Osedax > Osedax frankpressi. The sequence continues at coordinate 23,532,621 of OZ038315.1, read as the reverse complement.
GAGCCACCAAACCCTCTTTCTATTGTACATTGACACCACCTCTATCTAACAGTATCGGGAGATAAATCCACATCTGATAATCCCCGATATCTCTTACTCCTAATGGTGCGAATACTGAGACCTCCCGTCCCGATAACCACATCCCTCTTGATCCAACCTTCTTGAAACCCTCGCTTGCGATACACAGCTCCCCTGACATCCAACACCTGGGACTGTATGAATAATACATTACAGCTAATCTGTAATTGGTATTATCGCATACATAACTGTTTAATATAAACGCATTATAACAGCGTTTATTTCTATTTAATATAATTTAGCAAAATTCTACACAATACATATAACATTCCGATTCCTTCACAGCTATCCGATATCTCCGTCATCTTGTCTGCTCTTTATTCTAGGTCTATACAAATTGCACTTGTTCCGATGAAGACCTATCCACTGATTGGTGTTCTCCTTGCTATGGACATTACTTCGGCTTCATTCTATTTCACTTCATCGCTATTTCCGCTCAAACCTTCGTAGGTATTCCTGTAGTTCATATCTTACTAAGGTTTATATTCATGGCAAAGTTTTACATTTTTGTAGTTTAATACAATAGTAAACATATTTTACATAATTAATAATTTATTGTTGTTTCATATTTAAAAAACTTCAACAATTAAAACATCCAATTTCTCTGATCTTGTGATATATTTATTTAATTAATAATAGTTATAATCCATATTTATTATTAATTCTATTCCAATACTAAGCTAGTGATGATTATGGTTATATTATGACTATATGTGATGATTAACTACATTGACATTTGCATTTTTTACTGCTACATAATTTCTATGAATATTTGCATATTTTGAAGCACTGTTTATATTAATTTTATTATTTTATATATTTTATATATATTTTATATATTAGTATATTTTATATATTAATATATTTTATATATTAATATATTTTATATATTAATATATTAATATATTTTATATATTAATATATTTTATATATTAATATATTTTATATATTTTATATATTAATATTTTTTATATATTTCTAACATTTAAATTTTTATATATATAAAAAATATCTACAGTTGAATAATTTAGCAGATAAATTCCATTTCAAATAGTTTCTGTTACTAAAAAATGCATATTTATTATTTATAGCTGTCAATTACACTCATGCAATAATCAATAATTGTAAATATTATGATTTAAAAACTATAAATATTTTTTGTTTTAAAATTATTCATTACAAATATAATAACAAATTATTACAATTGCATATATTATTAATGGGTAATGTTTCTGAATTATATGAATATATATTTTAACACCAATGGCTATAATTTTAACAAATACAAATTGTGATACTTGTATAATAATATATTCTTAAATTATTTGAAATAATTATATGCACAATTGGATATACATATTATACATTCTAATTTAAAAACAGATGCCATAAAATTGAGATTATACTTGTTATATACAATTTAATATATTATGTTGAGTAGAAAGTTACATGTTTATAAAATATAAATATTTACATTATTATAATTGACATGCCCTAAATACACCTACATATTAAAATGAAATAATTTATTATATATTATAAGAAAATTACTCTGTTTTCTGGATTATTATACAAATTTTAATTTTGTGCAATTTGTATGAGGTTTATAACATAGAATATGTTCTTATAATATAATATTATATTCAAATTTCATAGAAATCTTATACATAGCATAATAATTTTTAGATTTATTGTTAATTTACTATTAATCTTACTGGTTTATATTATTTTTATAATCATTTGTTAGCATTTAATTACAAAGAAAATATTCTATGTTATAAACCTCATAAAAATTGAACAAAAGTGAAAATGTGTACAACACTCCAGATAACAGAGTAATTGTCTTATTATATATAATAAACTTATGTATAACAAATCAAATTCCATTTTAATATTATAATTAACCAATATAAATAAAAAAAAACCATTGGCATTGTATGCTAAGTCTAATAATTAATAAACTAATTTATTGTAATTATACTCAACTTAACCTCATTTCATTGCCAATTGCATAGGAAAGTTCCGGCAGAACTACGGTGTTTATCTATTGGTTTTGCTCTTTGGCTTTTATATTTAATTGGTTAGATTCAATTCAATATATTCTTTAATTATTTACAAAGTATCAATATTAGTGTTTCCTCAAATTGTTTACAAAGTAATAACCCAGGAATACATCCAGGTCATTTTGACTACATAATAAAAGTTAAAATATATTTCATATGCATTAAATATGTTTATTTTTTATATTAAATAATCAACAATATTATATTTTATGATTTCTTGGAAATGTATAAATAATCTTTAACAACTAATCTGTAATTTATGTTATGAAATATATTTATATAAAGGTTTAATATTAATCTAGAACTTTACAGTGTTTATTTTCTATTAAATATATTTAATAGGCAATAATAGAAAAGACTTAATGAAATATAAGTTATCATTAGAATACTCTATTACCCACCTTATTTATATATAGTTAACATGCTAGCAAACAAAGTAAGTAATTAAGTAAGTAACTATGTAACTAAGTTCTACATTTTTTTATTATATATAGAATATATTTTAAATATACATGCTATCACACATTATAAAAATAAAATCACTTGTATTAATTGATCTTATTAATATTTTTAAACTGTATATTATTTAGATATACTTACTACCCTTATAATACCCTTATCTACCACTAACCCTACTACTCTCATAACCAGTTCCATAACACCTACCATCCTACAGTCACTCTATTCATCCACACCCCTGTACTATCCTCACCATTCACAATTACTACCATATCACATCTCCACTGTTCACACCACTGTCACTACTACCCCATTTCTCCCACACTACTCCCACACTACTCCCACCACTACCCTTTACTTCTATCGTCATCTCCTCTACTACTTCCCCTACTATTTGCCTACTAGTTCCCTGATACTTGAAATTCCCACCTACTACTATTCTACTATCCACTTCCCCTCAGTCCATTAAACTACTTTTCTTGCAGCAATTTTGCCGGGTCGTATTATTTACTTGCAGCTACAGAATAAAACTTGTGAAAGGGGAACTGGAACTCATCATGTGTTAGAATGTAATCGCGGAGATGACTGCTGGCTATTGAATTCTTCCCAATACCGAGTTGCCAGCATATCTACCACTTTGTGTCTACAGGTCAGAATTGTGTAGATTATGAGACGAGGTCATAATGCATTAAATACATTAATTTTGAATTAATTCCAGACAATTAAATTATTATAGATAGTTGATCAACTTTTTATTAATTTTTATTAATTCATTTATTTAATAATGTTAATAATTTCGTTTCAATAAATACATAATATATCTTTATTTACCCTTAATTCCATAGATTCTAGGTATTATATTGTTTTCAATATTATATTATTTGATGAGAGTAAAGCCTGTAAAGAAAATTGGTGATTCAACACTTGATGTATCTCATGCCTAATATTGCATTTATTTTCTGACACAACTTCAACACTTACACTATACCACACTATACCACACTATACCACACTTACTAGTATTCATTCAAGAGTGTTATTTACATCTATTTTATACTTACTCTGTCTCTAGAAAATATTTAGATATAATTTAAAATTTTCTGAAAACATGTTAATTGTGTGACGATTTTTTTATATTTTATACCAGTGTACATAGAATTGTTAAGTTAAGAATATCTGTTTACATTTTATGAAATATAGGAATTTATTTTACCATGTGATTAATATGTTATTAATTATTTTTAATCTTATGAGCGCTTACTTACCAATGATATTAAATATTTTATTTTACATGTATTGGTGGCTATAATACAATATAATACAATTTCATGTTTTCCAATTTTTTTTTATTAATATTATTTTAATATCATACGTTGTGTAAATATCTATAAAATATATAAATACAACTTGGATGTAATATTACCATAGATTATATTCCAAATCTACGAGTTAAAAACAAATTAAATTATATTAATTCAAATTATGCTTACTGTATATTTCAAATTTATATATTATGTAAATAAATGCAACATTGTATAATAGGGTGGATCACTTTGATACTTTTTTCAATATTATTTATTGGCTCATCTATTATATATAGCAAATATATGACTTATAATGAATATATATAAATTTTAATTTTTTTTTTAAATTATGACTGAGCGCCACCCCATTCAAATTTAACATGGGAGAGATACAATATTTAACATGCAAAGCATAGGAGCAATATTAAAATTATAAAATTGAATGGTAATAATGATTTTTTAATAATGAAAAATGACTATGAGCTTTATATGATATATTACTAAATAAAAACATCTTTAAATAATTTTTAAAAAATTGTTACCAAGAAATTCCAGGAAAATAAAAATTTTATAATTTTTTGTATATTTTTTTTTCTTAAAATATTGTTAAATTTATAAGCAATTCAACATTAGTTATATTTGATCCCTATGAAATGGATAATGATAAAAAAATATTAAAAATTTTAATTTAATTTGGATTTATAAGTGTTTTTCATGAAAAAAATTGAAATTTCAAATAATCCAAATATTTTATTTAGAAATAAAATTTTTTTAAAAATATACTTACTATGCGATAAAATAAACTATATGTAATGCTATATTCATCGTTGAAATAAAAAAAAACAAAACTTATTAAATTATATGCAGAAATGTACGACAATATAAATTTTTACGAAATATGATTTATTTTTTAATAGTTATAACTATGTAATATTAGCTATCATTGAATATAGTTAATAGTAAATATAAGTTAATTTTGATATCTTATAGTAATATTATTGATAATTTATTAATATTAGAATATTAAAAATATTCCAAGAAATTCTAGAATTTAAAAAATTATAAACATTAATAATTAATATTAAACCTAGAAATAATAGTAAATCAGTAGTTATTATTAATGAGTAATTATTAAGTAAGATGTATACATAAACATATATTACACTTTTTACAATAAAAATTGCAAAATTATAAATTGTATTTGTAGCTATGAAATAACTTAACTATAAGGCAATCTAATTGACAATTACATACAATTTAATTGAGATAGAAAATATATAAAAAGAATATTACTGCATAGTTAAAATGTAAGAGGATTTTGAATCTTTAAATAATTTTATTATAATTACATTGTAAAATTTTGTTTAGAATTAAAATGTTGCATACATTTTCTGAAATGTATTGTCATTCGTATTCTCTGGTCACGTTCTTTGGGGTCTGCTAATTTGGTAGCTGTTTCAGAAACCAGTCTTATCGTTCTTTTGACATGCTGGGAATGACACGGTATATCTGGAAAATCAAATATATCAATATTTTCAACTGTGTATGTTCTCAGGTCTTCTGTTGAATAGCTACGAGTTAGAATTGGTTCGAGCCAATCATCAACATATAAAACGAGATTATAATAATGTGTCGCATTACTCTATTTTGTAAAATACGTTTTACAGCTTCAATCCTTACACTTGGATTGGTATCAGAAAGCATTCCAATTAAAATCGATTCTGTATGTAATAAAAATGAATTGTGTGATATCGTCCGAAAACATTCATCTCTAATTAATTCGCAATCTAACTCGTGTATATTTTCTATAAAATTAAATATATGCTTTGGCGGATTGGTAAATCTTGGTTGATATTTAATCGCGAACCAATTTCGAGCATAAACTTTTATAACAAATCTTACTAAATAAACAAGATTAAGTGTAGGATTATTTTGACTCGTATAATACCGAAGAATCCTATTTGCTGTCGTTAACCAGCATGCATTCCCGAGTTTTCCTGGTGAACGTCTTTTAAGAGAATTATTAACTCCATAATTGATTGATAAGACTATATCTCGAAGATATTGCTGATCAGATCCTAAATCTTGACAATTCTCTAGATATCTTTTGAATATTTGATCAATTTCAATTGGAATAAATCCAGCAACATCTGCTTCTTCACATTTAGAAAGATTTAAACCAATCGGACCATTATGTAAATCAGGGCCTTTTGTTTCTCCATCCAGCATTGCGAATATCTTTCTAAGAGGCAGCTCATTCATATGAAGTAAACAAATCAACCAAATATAATATTGTATATTAAAAAATATGTTAATAAACATCTGTCTATTATTTCTCTTATCTATTAAAAAAATTCTTTCACATCGAGGTACCTGTCGTTCTCAAGAACAAAGGCAATCATGTTTGCATTTACATGTACATATTTCAAATAATATTTTATACTTTTTAATATGTTCATTTACAGATTTGGAAAAATACAATTTGTGCTCTGACTTCTTTAATTTTGAAATTATCATAATGTATTTATCTAGTTTGTTAGATATTGATTTCAATGATATCACTGGGATCGATGCTGAAATCCAGATTTCTATTATTTTTTCAATCGTCTGCATTTTTGCGTCTCTTTGTTGTACTAAATTGTCCGATATATATGTATAATGTCTAAATATGTTGGAAGCTGACGATTACTCATCATTCTTGGTGTAAATAAAGTATAAAATGGAGATTTATTGCGTAAATTCATTGTGAAAAATAAAAATATTTTAAATATATAGCATAAACAAAGAATAATAAAATGGTGGAAATAATAGGGAAAACAAGTATTTATTTATTTTGAATGGGAAATTTTTCTTAAAAATACTTATAATTTTGAAAAAGTCGATAAATTCAGACTTCTGGCGATAACTTAATATTGCAAATAATTTTTTTTTAATTATATGATTAATTTTTATATGCCTTAAAGTTTATATGCTGAGTGAGCCAGTTAATTCTGAAAAAAGTGATCCACCCTATTGTATAACCTAGAAATCATCCAGGTTATTTGAGTTATTTGTGTCTTGTAAGGTAATTATTTAAGAATGTATATTGATCACCTCGTCTATATTAGATAACTATATATATATTATATTAAGTATTCCTTTATAAATTAATTCCAAACAACTAGATTATAGATAGTGGATCTACTTTATTTGAAATTAAATAATAATAAATTATATAAGAAGTTCTTATTAAGAACTAATAACTTAAGTTAAATTATTACTGATTACAAATAAATATTCTTATTATTTTAACAAAAAAACATACATTATATTGAATTATAATATATAAATTATACATACTTTCATACTAGTTTGACTTGTGATTGAATTCACAAATTAAATTTTAAATTTACAATATATAATTTTTGGATTATATGTTAAACTATCAAATATATAGATAGTTGAATACATTAATAAATAATCAAAATACATGTGTTCCTATACATTCAATGAAAAATGCACGCAGGTACTAATGTATGACTATAATATTAAGAAATGTATGTTAAATTAATATACTTTAAATTATAATTGATATAATATTACCATAGGTTTACAATTTTCAACATAATTTCAATTATTCAACAATTTTTATAAATGGTAGAATTAGGTATAAGCTGTTGTTGACTTAATTAAATTATTGGCTCTATAAATCAAAACTAGATATATTAACAATAGCATTATTATAGATATGTGTTGGTATTCTAGATTTAAAATTATATACTATACAATATCTAAGTAAACCATCTATTTTCGTGATTACATCTCATATTTACTCTGCTCTTATAAGTAGACCTAGATATAGGCAACCACTCCATTGCTTCGCAGTTGAGTGCTAAAATGTATATCCATCGCGTATCTGGTACAGGTGAATTCATTACGAATGGGTTGATATGTACTACGTTCATCATAATAACGTAAACCATGAATGCAAACGAATTAGTGGAGCATGACGATCGATTTTCAACCATTCTCAAATAGAACAATACCACTATATTGTAGTATATTACATGTACAGTGTATATTGTATGTATTGGTAAGACCACGCCCTCGTATTGGACATTTCACGCCTACTCCTTCACCGGATAATACCTCCAAATCCTGAGTAACCATAAAACTATTGACCATGGCAACGTCCCCAATTGAATTGACCACACCCTTTTATCTCCGAATTATGCACCCGTCCATTTCGCCGAACATTAAATGTCTATTCGCCAACCCAAATGCAACTGATCAGAAATTATTCAATCGTAGCATTACGTAATAGAACGTGAAACTGAAACATGCTCATCCGTACGTTCGTAGTGGTAATGATGATAGCGACTTCATCAATAACAGGTATTCGCAGTCGTGACACTATGGGACATGCATAATAATGTAGTACTATTAATTGACGAGTTCATAGAATCATTCGGAACGTATCGTATTATATATACAGAAACACACGTATTCCTAATGTATATGGTAATTTTTAACTATATATATATATATATATATATATATATATATATAACTATAAATTATGTGAAATAATATCATAGTGTGTATACTTGTAATTATTATGTATATTTGTAATAATTATTGGTACTTATAATACTTATGTATATTTGTAATACTTATGTAAACTAGTAATACTTATGCATATTGTAAAACATATGTATAGTTAACATACTTATGCACATGATTATTGTTGAGCAAGTGAGTATTTGAGATATTTTTGATTTTAATATCCTAGATTTTACGTAATACCAATATATATCTATAATATAAGTGACTAGCCTATGATTAAATTATGTATACACCTTCTAATGCACTGTATATAGTGTATACACTCTAATAAAGAATAGTTTTACGCTTCGTTTTTCCAATCGAAATTACGTAAAATAAGGAAGACAAATTTTATGTGTGTAAATGTACAACAAACATTATATATTGTATATTATTTAATAAAATGTTTACAATAAAAGTAAAACTAAAAATAATTATTTAAAATATGTTTAAAGTAATCATTCTCAAACCTTATTTTCTAAAATGAAAAATTCTTATATAACCACTATAATATAACCACTATGTTTTGTTTTATCCATAACAGATAATATAGTTATATATCGCTCTCTATATTTTGGATATTATTATATATGTAATATTTTTTATTTAAATATAATAGACAAATTATATTAAGTATATTTATCGAATCTAATTAATAAACGTTGTATGCAGGAATGGATGTAAATCGATAAAACGACGAGTTTTTTCCTTGTTTGGATAGTGTTTAACTGTCTAGACATTAGCATTGTAATCATAATATTGGTTTTATCTTTACCATAATATTAATAATGCGCTTGGAATTAACTGGTGTTTGGCATGTTGTTTAAATGTGAGACTGATTGATAACATAAATGTTAAACAATAGCATATGATACTTATAGATAAAACTCTCACTATAGATATATATTTGATATTAATCAGATTGAATGATGTAGTTTTGGCTTTCAATAGCCTTGTTTGTGCTGCTCGCTAAATATGAATATAATTTTAAAGGATTTACTATTTAAGATTTACTATTACAATTTAAATTCAGCAATGTGATATCATTGTGTTACATTATTTACCGAGACAGGGAGTAATACATGAAATAAGGTCGTTTTAGTTATGGAATTCTAATTATTGATGGATTTGACTACCCGTAATGATTTATTTAGTATCTTTAACGCCGTACACTATTCGGTGTACAGTTTGTGTGCAATCGAACATTGTATACATTTTACATAGTACGATATACAGTATACAGTGTACACTGTACATTGCACAATGTACACTATATATTGTACACTGTACAATGTACACTATACATTGTACACTGTACACTGATTATAATTGAGCATTACAAATATGATAATTTCAGAAATCTCATTGGATTATTCATAATAAAATTTATAATATTAAATTATAAGTAAATTAACTTGGCTAACATTATTTAAAAAAAATTATTTACGAATATATATACTTCTGGCCATTTAATAATGAATCGCATCATAATAAAGAGTTACTAGATAAAGTCCTATGTTATATGGAGTGAATCATAATCAAATACAAATAAAAAGTGTACTTTATGAGAATTACTCGAAGGCTGATTAAATTAATCTATAAGAAGTTCTCAATTTTTGATTGAAAGCACTTGAAATACCTTAAATCTGTGATAATAGGTTTCTATAATTCTTTCTGATTTAATCTAGCGCTGGTCATCGTCCAGGTAAAAATAATAATAACTAGAGTGTCATATATCGTTCTCGCCAAGGTATATCATATATTACATAACTATACGTTACGTTTCGCAATTGATACACACATAACGAACACCGTGTTAGCAGTCGTGTTATTTATGTTATTGATTTACGTATTACATAATTCAGGTAATTGTCCCGGTATCAGTGCAAACCGGGATTTGATTTGAAATTTTCCAAAGAATCACTCTATGATATCGATTATATATATTAGCTATTTAATTACTTATTTTATATATGATTTGTCAAGAACTGATAAAGAATATGCTTAGATATATCAGAAGCATTATGTCTTAATTAATAAATGGAAAATTAATTGTGAAGTAAGAGATAGTTTAAATTGTAGAATATATATTATAAATATAAATATTGAAGTGAAAAATATTGCGCCATTCATAAATGATGAGCGATATTTTGTATGACATGTAAAATGATTAATTTAATTGACTATTGCTGAATGTGAAATTGCAAAAATCGAGTGGTCCGTACACAAAACATTTGTAAAATAAGAGAGGTGATTATCTGATTATCTGATTAATTGTGTACTATTAATATTGCGATGTATTGATTTTATTAGGTAGCCAATAGTTAGAGCATGGATTCAAATTCATACTTCACTTATAATATATATATTTACTTAAATGTATATCAATAAATATATTTACATTAATTATTCGTGTTCTAATTTTTGATTTGATTTAATCACATTTCTATAACTTCGAAGAATAATTACTTATCATCTCTTGTTATAATATGTATTTATATACAGTATAGGAATAACCGTTCATGCATATTCAATAGTGATTGAACTAGTACTACCCAGCAAACAATCCAGGTAATTTCATTTTTTGCATTGCATAATTTCTTTTATATTATTTTTTATTTTTGTGAACACATCAAAGGATTTTACAAAACTATTACATCACTCTGTTTACTGGGTAATACCATATCGTATATATTAAGTTTAACAATAGAAATACATGCATAATAAATATCGGTGTTATTCGCTAATAGACATATTGTTTATTGATAACTCACATCGTATCTTCGAATTGAATAAGAAACCACTAAATGAGTATACGGCCTACAATGTAGGTTATTCGGTTTAATGAATACTAGCAAATTCTACGATCGAGGTATTACTTTAATGTTGGGGTAATAGGTGCACCTATGTGTATAATAGACATATGAAGTACTTAGTCTGATTACAGGAAATCCGTTTAACAAGTTTATACGCTTCTATGATAGTGGATAATTAATATTTGTGCATTAAATGTATTGTTGTATTTATAGACGATAAAATGCGCTTTGTTAATTTGATAAATATTATACATATAGATTTATCAATAACAATAACTATAAATAGATATTTAATTATGTTAAACAAAATATACAACTAACCATTAACGATGTTTATACTTCATCTTATTAAATTCACCTCGATTAAGACTAGGCTGCAATGCGTTGTCGATAACCCCAGCGTGTGAACTCCATAGTGTATTCAAGTAAATGCAATCTATTCAGCTCATTCAAACGGAAAGTTATTGACGATTTGGTATTTTATATAGGCGACTTTAATTGTTATTCTCTTAAAGGCATTATTATCGAATATATGCATATATTATAATAACATTAGAATTTATATATTAACGGTAAATGTACTAGCAAATCGAATAATATAATGTATGGTAATTTATATATATATATATATATATATATATATATATTCACTGCAATGTATAGTAAAAATAATTTATAACGGTTAGTAACATTAAAATAAGTATCTCATACTGTTTTTCAATGACACAATAAAGTGATTGGGTATTTGTTGACACAAAATCAGATTTTAAATTGAACTATGGATAAGTATATAAATGTCTATTAATATAGATACAATAGAGACATTGGATATATATTTCTATATATATGTATATTTATTTAAATTTATTTCAATAATGTATTCTAGGAGAAAATAGTATATGTTTTAAATTATTTATTAAAAAATTTTTTTAATATGATTTGTAATATATTTTATTATCCTAACCAATCTATAATATTTATATAGGTATATAAATTCATTGTATTACTTTCATAATAATATACAAATTACTATTGTAATGTTATAGTATATGTATATGTAAATAGTCCATCGAACTTCTAGTGATAATTATGCAATTATGTTATGCCGAAATTCAGCGCGATTTTATAATATGTCAACGTCTTAATAAATGTCTTAATGGAATATTTTAAAAAAATATTATATTACTAATTCGTAAAGTATACTTTACGAATTAGTATGCATATGTTATTAGTATGCATATGTTATTATTAATTTTATAATATATTATAAAATTAATAATAACATACGCATATAGATATGCCATATTTATAATCTACCTTTTTGTAATTATTGTCATATGTCCCGATACTTTATTAATATACCTCTATCATTTATCTTTTCTTGCATATTAATTAGAAAATAATAAATAAATTAAGATAATCATCTGGATTAATCCATGGTAATTAGTTAACTACTGTACACAATACTATCGATTTCAGATGTCGTACCACTTGATGCTTGTAAGTATGCATCAAAAAAGTGTTTCAACAAAGGATTCTTACACGGTAACGCAACCGTTATCCACAGGACCTGCCAGTTAGTTCGACGTCTATTCTTAGACAAAAGTGGGAGATCTAATAACAATATTTACATATATATATCTCTAGTATATCTTATATCGATTATTATTAGAAGCAAACTCTTGAAACATATATATTATATTTATACTTCACGTTGTTACTAGTTATTTCATTGCAATTCATTATATAAGGAACTCCAAGGTACTGGATTGCATTGTGGATTTAAAAGAATGTCCTATAACAGAAATTCAAAATTTCCATTTGATATATTTTGAAATATGCCGTTAGTTATAGTACAGTTATATATATATATATATATATATATATATATATATATATAATATGTTGGTATTTATTTGATTACGTTCAATTTAAATATTTATATTAAATAATACTGATGATAAAATTAAATAATATAGTATATAGTATAACATTATAAAATATATAGAAAACTTGTTTACTGTCTACTTATTTCAGAATGAATTTCTTGCATCTTCCGACTTAGAGACTATTACACCTGAATATTTCAATAAATTACCAACTAATCTAATCAACCTTCATACACCTATTCATACCATTGCAATTGTTTACCGTCCAAATGCCCCATGGTTTAATTCTAGCCTATCATCCATCGAAATATCATACCGCAAGAAAAAAAAATAAAAGCTGAAAAAAATATAATTCTCACAAATCTCCTGTCAAGTATAATAATTTAATCCTCATTCGTAATCATTATAAAAAATCAATCACTAAATCAAAACAAATGTGCTATCAAAATATAATTAATAACGATTATAGTAATTCTAATCAATTATCAACAGATCAATTATCTGGTAGAATAAAGATGAAAAAGTACACAGACACTCCTCATAAAATACTATGTAACACATTTCTTAACGTGAACTAACAAACTAACAATGACAGCTGAATGATCAAAAATGATCCTATTCCTATTTCCACATTCAAAAATATATTAAATACAACTTATAAATATATCCACAAAATGATATGTAACTCAATTAAAACCAATATCTTCCCTCAATGTTTTAAGCATTCTCTAATAATTCATATACTCAAAAAACATAGACTTGATTTAAACAATTTATTTAATTATCGCCCAGAATCACAGCTAACTGTAATTACTAAAATTCTTGAAAAAATTATATTTAAACAAATAACTGACTACTTGACTCAACATAATTTGAATGATCCAAACCGACATGCTTTTATCCTAAACATTCTACTGAAACGGTACTTAACATGTTAACTGACTCAATACTAAAACCTCTTGATGGCGGAATTATTGCTCAACTACTTTTACTTGACCTATCAAGTGCATTTGATACAATTTCCCACGAGATGCTTTTCACTCGTTCAAATGATGTAGGTATCATTGACAATGCTTTTGACTTTATTACAAAAAGTAGATATTCAGTATTAATTGGAAATTAAATTTCCTTACGTGCTTGCTCAACATGGTGTCCCTCAATGTAGTGTTCTCGACGCCCTTCTTTTTTTTACTTATATACTTATATACCCTCTTAAGTATCTTCAAAGATCGTTCCCTAATATCAAATACTTTATTTATGCAGACGATATCCAATTACTTTCAACCTTTTACATAATCATAATATGCCTAAAAATTAATATCTCTGTCCCTGTGCAAATACTATTAGTAACTGGCTTTTAGATAATAATCTTCTATTAAACAAAAAAATAAGACATAACTATTAAATATATATTTCTGATGTTAAGTTTCCTAAGTTATTTTGGGTGATATTATAATAAAACTATTATTAAAAGTTAAAAGTTTAGCATTTATAATCGATAATAAGCTTTCATTTAAACTACAAATCTCAAATATATGTAAAACAGCCAATATGTCTTTATATAAAATTAAAGCCATACGTAAATGTTTTATCCGTAATGCATGTATCTTACTGATCCACTAACTTGTATGCTCACGTATTGACTACGCAAATTCGCTCTACTGTAACTTACCAAACTATAGAATAAAAACCTAAATATGATAAACCGTTAATCTGTAAGATTCATTAATAATCTCAATATATATTTCCATGCACCAATAAGCAAAATGCGACATAATTTAAAATACTCGATGCTGATAAGAGGTCATTCCTTAAATCTGTATTACTATTCCACTACATAATTTATTATAATCATACTTCTAACCTATCTATCTTAATTAAATATTACTTCCCGCCATAATCCTTTAGATCTGCCAAGTCAGTAAAACTTAACCTACCAAAATACAATTACAGATTACTCCTGGTTAGATCGTTTAGAATTACTGCACCACTAAACTGGAATTTACTTCCAAATATGTTACGATGCATAAGTAACGTTATTTCATTTATAGTCAAAGTAAAATGTTACTTGCTCTCATTACATATTTAATTCCGTTCCCACACTGTTCGATTATTATTTTATAATTTACGGTGTTTAAATAAATAATCTATCAATCAATCAATCAATTATATATACTTTAACCTAATATATCTAATTACTCAGGTCATAATTATTTATATATATTTATACCATAGGCTTTATAAAATATTCACTCTTCAATGTGGAATTTGTGACTTGAAGTCAATTAAATGCATCCTAAAGTATTTCTAAAAATAGAAGATATATTCAGAAGTACTTAGTTTAATGATAACTGTTGAATTTCAGGATCCGTTGGAGTTACCCTGAGTACTTTCCAACATCAAGGCTATACAAATAACGAGACTGACAGTGAAAACAACGATAATGGATACTACACTGGTAATGGAGAACCCACAGGAACTGGATTTAACGGAAACCCTATTATTATACCGGTTAGCCCCAAAGAAAATATAAATATTCCCTATTTACATATAATAGATATATGCATGTCTTAGATATACAATATGTATATATTAATTTCTATTTACTACATAAACAGTTACCCGAAATAAGATTATAATAAAATCGGCTATATTAAAATAATTCATATTATAAAAAATATTTTATATCTCGAGAATTATGACCTATCTTCTAATTATTTTCATGTCGAGTCCATAGTCATATGTGTATAAAACTTACAATTTCATATAACATTTATATAGAATATCATGAAGCTATGATAAATATAAGCATAATTTATTTGCATTCCATGCAGTTGAAGGATTGTAAAAAAATATAAATTTAGAGTAAACTTTTGATTGGAAATATAAAATAATTTAAATTCACGTTTTACAACATAAACTGCAGAATACGCATTCTTCTTGAAGGTACCTTAATGAGATCATAATTATTTAATTATATCCTACCCTTAAACCGTTACATACAGAGGCCTATGATTGGTCCCTGTATCGAAGAACTAGCTATCTGTATACCCAAACATATACTCTTTAACGGTTCATTCGGATTACACCGTTTCTGCAAGTAAGTCCGTTATATTAACTATAGATATTCATAGAGCTATTAATTATACGTCAACAATTTCATTGCTATTTCAATAATATATAAAAAAAATTAAATAATTATACTCTTTAAAGTATATATATATTATCTTAAGTATTTGTATATATATTCGAACTGTTAAGGGATGTCTTGATTGATACCTGTATCATGAGAACGTTTGAAAAATGCCCTAGGAATAAAGGAATTTTTAAGTACTACAAGAAAGCATGTAGTTAGTGTAAACAATGAATATTAATTCATTTATAGAAAATACATAATTTAAATCAGAAATAAGTATAATTGCATATTCATATAACCCAGTAAGTTAACTAGATTATATTTCTCTCGTATAATCTAGTTTACATTAATATAATGAAATAATTGTTTTATGTTTTTGTGAACACAATGAAATTTTCTAAACTATTATATCATTCTGTTTGCTAGTTATATAATAAGCTAGTGGGCAGCTTTCTTCATATTGCAATATATCTTACTATATATATATATAGTTAAATAAATGTTAATATATATATAACTATAGTTACATATAAACTATATAACTATAGTTATAAGAAATATTAGATTATCATGATGATAATACATTATTAATATATATTATACATGGATAATATATATTAATAATGAATTATTAAATAAAATATTACTATTATATAATACTTTCCATTATAATATAATGTAATACATTATAAATATATTATTATTTTATTAATTTCTTTAGTATCATATAATAGAAAATAAGTAGATTTACCTCACATCTCCTCATTTCCTCTTATCACATCTCATCTCACCTCATCTCATGTTACCTTATCTCATATTATCTAACCTCATCTCATCTCATCTCATTTCATGTCATCTCATTTCATCTCAAGTCAACTCATCCCATCCCATTTCACCTCGTCTCATCTTTTATCACCTCACCTCATCTCAGCTCATCTTACCTCATCTCATCTCACATCGTCCCATCTCACCTCGTCGCATCTCATCTCATATCATCTCATCTTACCTCATCTTATCTCAGTTCATCTCATCTTTCCTCGTCATATCTCACCTCGGCTCAACTCAGTTCTACCCGCGTTACCTCAATAAGCTCCATTAAAATAGGTTGTATCTCTGAAGTGCTCAAATGTGACATCGTTAATGACCTCACGACAGTATTGTCTAATCCAGTCATCAGCAAAACTACGATGTCGACCTTTTGCGGGTAAATAACATGTAGACTATATGTGTCTATATCTACATGTCTATAGATCTATAGTATCTATTATATCTTATGAACTTATGGAATTAGATACTTACACTTAGTAACTATTATTTTATTATTACCTTTGTACTTATCGTTACTCAATAGAGTGCTAAGTTCTCATACTCTACCATACTCTAATATACTCGAACACACTCTAACATACTTTATCGTACGCTAACATACTCCACCATACTCTACGAAGATACAATATATACAATGCCATTGTTTACCATACTCTAACATACACTAACATACACTAACATACACTAACATACACTAATATACACTAACATACACTAACATACACTAACATACTCTAACATACACTAACATACACTAACAATACTCAAATATACTATGATATTCGTTATCATAATGTAACATAGTCTAACATACTCTCGATAATGTATCCCTATTCAACTTCATACAGATCTTTACCCGATATTCGCAAGTGTATGAAAGATAACTTTAATAAATGTCCACATGAAGTATACGTTGGTCTGGTCACATCAGTTTCGAAGGTGGAGAGAGCATGTCCTTACTCGGGTTTGTTATTTATATTAACAATTGGTTTGAACGTATTAGACATTTGATTCTTTTTAGCGATATCTTCTAGTTTTTTATTCGTGTTGGTAAGCTTGCATATCATATCATAATCCTTTGTTAACATCCTTAGAAATGGCGTACATGTCCTTAGAAACGGTATTCATGTACGTGGGGCTATTAGCCTACTTATATATTTTAGTTTTGTAATTGTTGTTGTCTTATTTGGAAGTTTAATTAACAAACTAATTGATCTTAATATATGTGATAGTAGTATCATAGATTAACAAGCTATCCTATTGCCTCTATAAATTCTATATTATAATTAATAAAAGAAATTCTATATCAAAATTATTTAAACAAAATATTTTTTTATATTATAATATTTTTTAAATAATAATATGGTCAACATAATATTTTTAAATATAATTTTAAATCATCTAAATTTTAATAATATATTAAATATTATATATATATATATATATATATAAACTTTCTAATTAAATATGAATTTTAAATTAAAATATTTTTTAAATCACAACAAAATGAAATTAACATATGTTAAGTTAAATTTGTCGATATAGGTCGATATATTAATATTTGATATTATGTACGTAATAATAGTAGTATAGATATTCTACAAAATAGTTAATAATATAATATAAATTATATT
Organism: Osedax frankpressi; assembly: GCA_964035775.1. Taxonomy (NCBI): domain Eukaryota; kingdom Metazoa; phylum Annelida; class Polychaeta; order Sabellida; family Siboglinidae; genus Osedax; species Osedax frankpressi. Next base: position 23,513,830 of record OZ038315.1, on the reverse strand, counting down.
GCCAATGTCTATATAAATGTATACATCTTATATAATATTATAAGTAACAAATACTAATAAAAAATATAGTTAATAAATAAATCGATATTATAATTAATAATGTATTATACGCAACAATAAAACTGGCAGTTTTAAATAAATTGGCAGCTCTATGTTGTTATTATCTAATATGTTGTAGATATGTTGAAAAGAGTAATTATGAATAAAAACAAGCGATTTTCAAATATTAAAAATTACAAATTAGTATAAAATAATTTTTAACATTTAACAAATTCAGAATGTTTCTTTAAGAATAAAGTAATAATATGTTGAAAAATCGCACTTCTTGTTATTTCATTAATATATTTATTCATAGCAAGGTTATATGTAATTGTCCATATACTTATTTAGTTTGGGGTAATATCAGTATATTATTTAATTAAATACGTGGACAATCAATTGCTTTGTGTGAAATATTATTTTTTGTTGTTTTAATTTCATTTATATATATATATATATATTATATATTTATTTATGTATATATATTCAAATATTTTGTTAACTAAAAGTAGAATATAAATACTTTTTATACGATTTAATTCGGGGGGGGCATTCATGTTCCGGAGAGTTAATTGCTATTATATTCATATATGTAATGGTCATGAATGACATCACCTATATATACCCTATTAAAAGTTCCAACCAATCAGGTTTGTATCCTACTAATCACTGCTTTTTAAACTGTCGCCATATGGACAATAGATTGCGCAATGGCGATCGAAAAATGCGGGGGCGAGGCGATGACTGCTCTAATCAGTGCACAAAATGAGCTTTCGTTGTCTAGCAACGGTATGGATGCCCTGCAAACATTATGCAACGACATGCCGATTCTGAATAGGTGTATTGTTACTCAGGTTACTACAATGTAATACCTAAACACCCATATAAAGAACACGAGCGTTGTATTAAGCAAAACCATATTAATCGCGTGCGCTAAAGTATCCTATATTCTCTAGGAGGCAAATTTAAGTTGTCCTAACTCTATGCTGAATATGTACAACAAGGCATTGAGGTACCTTCAGTTCAGATGTACATATATCCGTTAGTTTAATATATAAAGTAACTCAACGAATACAAACAAATGTAATTGTTATGACTTACAACATGTATCAATTCTATTTCGATGTGTGTAGATTTGTTTGACTCGAATTAAGTTAAAGGCACATTTATATAATCATTTATTTTAATTCTTTAGTTATTTTTTAAATATTTATTTGATTACATTATCATTTGAAACATGTTAACTTATTCATCTAATATTTAGGGGTCAAATGTCTATATATAAATACTAACATTACCTTTATTCTCTATACAAATAATAACATTACAAATTAGTAAAACATATCGAGGAATATATAAAGAAATTATATTAAATTGCAATAGAAGAATTAAATTATAATTATTGTTGTAATTATAAATATGAAAATATTTCGTCAATATCAAAACTTGCAATATTAATTATTCTGTTATAATTTTATATAATTTCTTTAGTTTCTCAGAAAAGAAATATTTGAATTTATTTGATAATGCTTTTTTTACTGAGATAATGGATCCATAAATAGATTTCTAAATGATTTAGTATCTATATTTACGGAATTATTTAAATTCTATATTTATGGAATAATTTAGTATTATATATTCTCTGATAGATTAACGTAGTATTATTATTTATAACAATTGTTTTTTGAACAAAAACAACTATAACTCAACATTTCTACATCTATCATTACCCATACAAAATAATCTCGTAATATACTGTATTCATTATCAAAATAAAGTAGTTCCATAATAAACATCCCTCCCAAAATAAAGTAATCACATAATATAGTATATGACCTAGGACTTAAATAATATTGTAACATAATTATATTTTGAAAAGAATAATAATTTTCATTGATTTTTAATTATAATTTTCATTGTCAAATTAATTTATCTTGAATTGTTTTATTGGTTTTTTACAACGATAATAACATAATTTAATCAATATTATTACTTCCTACTTCTAACGGAGGACAAAGCCATATGGGATGTATCAAATAATTTAAGTTGTTTTATAAAGAAATAGTTTAATTTAAATTAAAAATTTAACTAAATTTGAATAATTTGATAACAAAACGTTGTTTATTTCGAGAAAGTGTTAAATTTCTTTAGTGTATATATTTCTATTATATATATATATATATATATATATATATATATATATATATATGTATATATACATATATTTATATATATATATATATATATATATATATATATTATATATTAGAATATTGTATATAAAATAGATTATAATACATTGTTTAGTTATCATGTACACAATATACATATATATATATATATATATATATATATATATATTTTTAAACATAACATACTAATTTATATTAGTTAACTATAAGTATTTATCTAATTACCCAGCATGTGGAAAACTAATTACAAATTGTGGAGCTATAGTTGCATCTGGAATTGCTACTAATTTCGTTAGTCTTTGAACATGATCTATATATGGATATCATATAAATTATATATATAAATTATTTCAATTTAATCTCGACATAAAAATCTTAAATTACTATTAACTATTAACTAGTTACTATTAACTAGTTGATAGCCTATAAGCCACCCCATATGATATGATTACTATACTAAAGAAACAAGTATCTTTCAAGGATAACTATAATTATTATTATATTTGTTATACTCTAAATCTGCTAATATATTAATTCTGTCACCAGATGACATTAAACCCAAACTTCATATTCTCATTTGGCAGTGGTCAATTGTCTACGTTCTGCGAGTTAGTCTACCTTACGTAACATATCTTTAATATGCCGAGATTTCAATCTTAATGCATCTGCTCTTCAATTTACCCATTGCATAGACATATGTCCCTACACATACCAAACGACATTCACCGACCGCTTTATTACCAACACATATATATTTCACCTTAACTAACTTTACTATAATAACCAATTCACTCTCACTCGTCTCGCCATTCGAACTCACACACATATCCATATTATGTAATCATCAATATTTAACTATACTGTAGATCAATTATTAACCAATACCTACTGTTACCTGAATAACCCGTTAACTACGCTAGTTACACTACGCTAGTTACACTACGATATTATGAACAGTCATCGAAATAATAAGTCCCAATTAGAACTGTCTCGTCTAGCCAGATAACGAGCACAGACTCTGCCCAACACCTAAATTGGCATTGTTCTAGATTCCAACCTAATCCATGCTAAGTGATAACGTCCAAGGTCAGCTCTGAGTTTAGACTACGTCCCGTAAACAGAAACATACAACACACATCGAAGTGCCTCATCACCATGGATTCTGAATCTTCGGATCTCTGCAATCCCGTGTTGAAAACACTCAGTAGTAATATGCTTAAGACAGAGTCGTTTTGCAATATATTACGTTAGTAAATCTCCTCTCCTCTCCTCTCCTCTCCTCTCCTCTCCTCTCCTCTCCTCTCCTCTCCTCTCCTCTCCTCTCCTCTCCTCTCCTCTCCTCTCCTCTCCTCTCCTCTCCTCTCCTCTCCTCTCCTCTCCTCTCCTCTCCTCTCCTCTCCTCTCCTCTCCTCTCCTCTCCTCTCCTCTCCTCTCCTCTCCTCTCCTCTCCTCTCCTCTCCTCTCCTCTCCTCTCCTCTCCTCTCCTCTCCTCTCCTCTCCTCTCCTCTCCTCTCCTCTCCTCTCCTCTCCTCTCCTCTCCTCTCCTCTCCTCTCCTCTCCTCTCCTCTCCTCTCCTCTCCTCTCCTCTCCTCTCCTCTCCTCTCCTCTCCTCTCCTCTCCTCTCCTCTCCTCTCCTCTCCTCTCCTCTCCTCTCCTCTCCTCTCCTCTCCTCTCCTCTCCTCTCCTCTCCTCTCCTCTCCTCTCCTCTCCTCTCCTCTCCTCTCCTCTCCTCTCCTCTCCTCTCCTCTCCTCTCCTCTCCTCTCCTCTCCTCTCCTCTCCTCTCCTCTCCTCTCCTCTCCTCTCCTCTCCTCTCCTCTCCTCTCCTCTCCTCTCCTCTCCTCTCCTCTCCTCTCCTCTCCTCTCCTCTCCTCTCCTCTCCTCTCCTCTCCTCTCCTCTCCTCTCCTCTCCTCTCCTCTCCTCTCCTCTCCTCTCCTCTCCTCTCCTCTCCTCTCCTCTCCTCTCCTCTCCTCTCATCTCATCTCATCTCCTCTCCTCTATATATAAAATAACCCCTTCTTTCCTAAGCTTGTATTAAGAAGATATCATCATGCGGAGATAAACTCCATCAATTTTTTGCGATAGGAGAAAGTGAAGTTAACTTAAATATTAACGGGAACGTTATTAGCGGATTGTGCAGGTAATTGCTATTTAGTGTGTATTAATAATGTACCGCAACAATCTATTAGAGTATTAATAATGTATTAATAATAGCTGTTTATCAAATTGCATGCTACCATATATGGAATTTATCTCTGCCATCTTTGACTAATTAAATAATCAAATTGAGTTCATTTCAATGACATATAATATATGATTTAAAGCAGCTGATTAATATATTGTAGGCGCTATATATTTAAGAAGCATTGTAAAAAAAAGATGCATGTCCTCATTGTCGCGATCATAGTTTATTAGTTATAATATACGATGAACAATGAAGGTCATTAATTACAAATGATTATAACGTATTTGTTTAACAATACAATTATGTTTCCGATAGCAATCGCGATGCCATTAATCTGTGTATCCTGAGTACTGCGGGAATTTGCTCTCCAACTATAATCCATGGTTGGCACCAACACCAAGACATCTTGAAGATGGCATGTTCAATGGCAAGTTAGACACTATTGTTGTATTGATATGCTTATTTATATGTACAATATACTACTGATTTAAAAGAATCGTCATTCATCTCCTAAACTTTATATAAATATAGTATAATATATCTGGTCTGTACAATATATATCATATAATATATATATATATATATATATATATATATATATATATATAATAGCATTTAGGCTTCATATGTCCCATGTGCTAATAATAATTCTAACCTTTATAACTTATTTAATGTATAAAATATTAATCTATATATATTTATATATCTATGAGCATAGTTATATATATATATATATATATATATATATGTACGAGAAAGTATAAAAGTCTTGGTAATCTAGTATATAATATAATATTATTTTGATAATCTAGTTTATAATAAAATATTATCTTGGTAATCTAGTATAAATATAAAAACAGTAAAATTAACTAAATCAAGTAAATATTATTTACTAATACATATTTATACAAGGCAAAGTAGGTCAGAGATTATATAAATGTATGTAATAACATACACATACACATATAATGCCAAATATGTTATATAATATCATATTTATATCTCCAGAATGTTCAGATGCTCAGTCATTATGTACGCATAATATATTGGAGTTAATAATTGAAAGTCGAGGGAAAAAATCAAACATTTTATGCAGGTAAAAGTTGTTATTAGATTCTCGTTATTAAGTATATTCATACTTATTATATATATAATAAATAGTTATAAATATATATACATAGTTTATATACTATGTTTCCAAGACAATACATTCGGTGAAGATTATAACCAACTCTAAGGCAGTTTACTACGTTAGAGTTCTAATCAATTCAAAGTAACTCAAGTTACCTTCCTCTATGCTAGGCATCGCGAAGAGATTGTCAAATGTTTTGTTCAACTGAAACAATACTGTCCGAGTAATTATGTCAAAAAGCAGGCATATGAAGTGGACACGGCCTTTAAGTACTGTTCCTACTCTGGTCAGTAAACGACAGCATTGTGAACTGAATAAAATAGACAAACTTGATGATATATAATTCATATAAATATTTCAGAATTATAAGAGAAAATATCTCTTTGATAATTGCTTATATTTATAATTGTATTTTAATGAACAATAACTCCCCAGTTTTTGCAGACTTGGTATATATATATTGGTATTAGTATGCATTGTATGTATACTATACATTGTATCCTATAGGATATTTATATAAAACTCTCTCCATCAGAATGTGCTGATAGGATCCAGGCATGCGGAATGAAAATATCCTACGGATTAGATCTGGTTACACTGGACACCAAGACAATTGGCATACTGTGTTTGTTAGTATAACACGTTCTATAACGTCGTATCATATGCACAGTGTACAACAATCTATAAGAAAGAAACATTCTTTATAGATTATATTAAAACTACCTCAACTATGAATGCACTCTTTTTACATATGTATATATGTGTATACATATACATATACATATATATATATATATATATATATATATATATATATATATATAATTGTATTTATGTGTATATGTGTGTGTTTATATATGTGTGTGTATGTATGTGTTTGTGTATGTCTATATGTATGTGTGTGCGCGTGTGTGTACTGAATGGATATAGTTATTCCGTTTATACGATGTTAATCGTTCACTTCCACGTCAATAGACAGGTGTTAAAAGTTGGCCGGTGTCTAAAAAGAATCCAAGTCGACCGTGCGTGCGATCGCCACGTTAATAAATTCATGGACGAAAAATTCCGAATGGTATTAAACATGTGTCGGCGCATAGGTGTGTAATCGATAATAATGTGATTATATAATGTGATTATATATGTATAATAATGTATAGTCAATATATATAATAAGTATGAATTAGCTATATATTTATAATTAAATAATTAAACTTGATTAACAGTCCAGGATTTAGGTTTACAATTTAAAAATGATACACAAATTCCGGGAATGAGCGAAGAGAAACCAGATCGGAGCAAACCAGATCGGAGCAAACCAGATCAGAGCAAACCAGATCGGAGCAAACCAGATGGGAGCAAACCAGATCGGAGTAAACCAGATAGTAACAAACCAGATAGGAACAAACCAGATGGAAGCAAACCAGATCGGAGTAAACCAGATAGGAACAAACCAGATAGGAACAAACCAGATAGGAACAAACCAGATGGAAGCAAACCAGATGGGAAGAAACCAGATGGGAGCAAACCAGGTGGAAACAAATCAGATGGGAAGAAACCAGGTGGGAATAAACCAGGTGGGAACAAACCAGATGGAAGCAAACCAGATGGGAAGAAACCAGGTGGAAATAAACCAGGTGGGAACAAACCAGATGGAAGCAAACCAGATGGGAAGAAACCAGGTGGGAATAAACCAGATGGAAGCAAACCAGATGGGAAGAAACCAGGAGGGAATAAACCAGATGGGAGCAAACCAGGTGGAAATAAACCAGATGGGAGCAAACCAGATGGGAAGAAACCAGGTGGGAATAAACCAGGTGGGAACAAACCAGATGGGAGCAAACCAGATGGGAACAAACCAGATAGGAGCAAACCAGATGGGAACAAACCAGGTGGGAACAAACCAGATGGAAGCAAACCAGATGGGAACAAACCAGATGGGAGCAAACCAGGTGGAAACAAACCAGATGGGAGCAAACCAGATGAGAGTAAACCAGACGGGCGAAAACCAGATGGCAAGAAATCCGATGGAAAACCTGGTAAAAGAAAAATGGCAATTTCTATTCGATTGAAATTAAAGTGGAAACAAGTTTATGAAAATTTAAATTCAACAGAATCTAAAGAAATTGTTAGAAATATTGAAGGCTCGGTAAGTTTAAATTGATAATAATTTACAGTAATTCATTATACTTAATAAATACCTATTAATATTAATATTAATATATATTACAAGTAAAAAATAATATTCCAATATTATCTATTATGTATATATATATATATATATATATATATATATAATTCATATTAAGATTAATGTTATATCTACCAGTTGACTAATGTGTACAAAGATACTCCTGGATTTAAATATGTTACTGTCACAAGACTATTGTTAGTAAACACTGCCACAATCTGATGTCAACTCGTGTATTATGTAAATTAAGGAGTTTTTAGTGTTCAAAATAATTTACAACTTAATAATTCCGTGATTTGGAAAATGTAATGTTCTTTGTTTAACGAATAACTATTTATATATAGCGAATCCAGTATCGGTGTGGATCATACTGTTGAATACGAAAACGATATAACAGATCAATTGGTAACAACTATCGCCAAGACATTACAGGTATATATAGCAATGAATGGTGTATGTCACACTGTTTTATATGAGGATTTACTGATGATCTACTGCATATTAATGTATATCGCAGGATGGTACCAGCCGAGGTATAGTTATTGGAAACACTTTAGCAGACGTGGTTGGGAATCCTGAAATGATAATTGAAGGAAATTCAGGTTCAATGCATTTTGATAAATTACTCCACTTATATCAATCCCACATATATCTATTTTATATCTTATACTAGTTGAAAATATACCGCGTCTTTAATTTATTGAATATTTTACATATCTTGTTATTACATATGAAAATAAGTATTTAATATATAATATAAAAGAAATGTTATGTAGCCATGATATACTTGTAATACACTATAAATGTAAGTATAACATATACTATAGTACACTATAGAGTATATACTATACACTATTTTTAAACATAATATGGAAGTATAACTTATACCTGAATATACTATATACTATATATTACCTTTAGGCATAATGTATCATACTCAAAAAATACATATTCATAGCATTGCTATAAAAACAACAATTATATATAATATTTAATTGAACTAGTGAAAATTATAATTTAATATTTATATATATAACAATAATTAGCTAAGTAATTATCTATTAAAAATAGTTTCAATTGACGATCTCTGTTTTCTACACCGAAATAAAAACTTATGCCTGAATATGGGGACCTGCATGGTAACGATATTTGGACCTGAGTGTCAGTTAGTATAATTGTATACATATACACATATATACGTACACACACACCCACACATACACACACATATATATATATATATATATATATATATATATATATATATATAGTATATACTCATTATTTAAATATACTACATAGTGAATTTATTATATTGAATTCATTTATATTTTTGTAATTTGATTATATATGACTTTTAATGACTCATACTCATTTGTTATTAGGGTTTATCTAATGAATGTTTTTACAGGTGTGCTAATAATTACCAAGGAACGTTTTGTCAGTATTATGAATCCAGTTCGAACGCATTAACATCAACAGTATGTATATTATTTTCAATATTATCGACAATTGTTTTTATACTCTGAATGTGGTATATTGATCTCGAATTCCCGATTATATACTTATAAACTCTTCTATATGAACATACTATAATTAAAGATTATTATCTATAATACAAGTTATAATTAATATCTACGTATTATAAATTAGAGTATTATTTATTTGTATTATAATATTTAATATATCTTTGCTATATATGTTATATCATTATAGCATTAGTTTATTAATTTGTAATCATTATACCATCTCATTATATTGTATTTGAAAAAACTCATATAAACTTCTATTTTTAATTATATTTATATAAATATAATCTATTATATTAATATTATTATTCTCATCATATATAAAATCATAAAGCATTATGTTATTATAATAAAAATCTAAGGAAAATATATTATCTTAATTTATTATTATCTACATTAGCACAACATTTATTATAATATTATTTATTATATAAAAATATAGATTTACCAATTGTTATGTAAAAACCAGATATTTTATATCATTGTTAAATGTTATAGCATATATGGAGTTGTTATTAATTTTATTATTAATAATAAAATGGTGAATCAAAATATTAGCTAAATATTTTTTAATATTTAAAATTAATAAACTACTATATATGTCAGGATTTTACTTGTAATCTTTATAATATTTGTATATTCTAAATAGATAAACATTTAAATAATTTAATCAGATTGTAATCAAATAAATTTAATCAAGTGAATTGTATTTAATAATAAATATAATAATAGAAGTTAAGTGGGCATTTTATATAGTAATTTATTTTTTAAATAATGTGTTAGTAACATTGTGTTTCTTACCACTTATTTTAGAATTTACATTCAGTAGCTATAAAAAATTATATTAAATTTATAATTAAGTAAATACAAATGGTTACCATATATATATATATAAATTTCTATTCAGTATATATATAAGTATTATTAAAAATCAAATAAATAAATATGTTACGTTGCAATTATAAAAGATTTAAATTGAAAACAGTATATATAGTTACTATAGTATAACCCTATAGGTATAGTAGTATAACCCTATAGGGTTGTAAATAAAACCGAACTGATACATTACGAACTGATACTTTGACGTATTAAAAATTACGAACTCAAACCCGAACTGATACTTTTGCATATTTATATGAATTAAATAATATTTTTCAATTATTTCAATTCATAATTATTAAATATTAACTTCATACTTAATAATAACTTCATGGAGTTAATATTTATTTGAACTTTATTTAAACTTATTTATGAACTTTATTTTGATTAATGTATAATATATATATATATATATATATATATATATATATATATATATATATATATACTATTAGTAATAGTATTGGTACTAATTACCATATTTAATATGTATAAAGTTTGAATTATTTTATTTTAGTTATTGAGAATATATATTATCAAACAATTTAAAATATATAGGAAATTGAATACATCTTTATAGTAGAGGTAACGAGGAGTGATGTATAGAAGTTATTTTATATCGTATATCAAAAGGTTATTTAGTAAAACAACTAGGCACAATTATTAGCGAAATATGTAGATTATAACATACATTTTCGAACATACACCTCTTACAGTCATATATTTATAAATTTATAAACGACATAGGGCGTATACTTATTAATGTATTACAATTATTAAAGTAACAATATAAAATTATTATATTATATATTATAAAAATGTACTTTCTTTTATATCTTTATAATTTCCTAGATATAGATTTAATATTCTCTAATATACTATATAAAAATATATTAAATTAGAATAAATGCAGGTGAAAATAAAGGATGACAATAAAAATGAATTAAGTGAAATGGAGATATGTTTAGGGATACAGCATAAATATCCAAAGAGAATATCTGTTTATATACATATACATTTTTAAAATTATCAAATAATATTAAAATTAATAATATGCATAAAGTATCAATTTGGGTTCATTATTATATTACAATTAAATTTAATCGCATAATTACCATTGACAGATTACAGAATAATTAATAGAGGATTCCGTCGATATCCTTTGAGTCGTGTCCTCTCATGTTGTAGAAAAAACTAATACTCCAATATTACTTCCACCATTTAATAATCTAGACTACATCAGTCGAAAATTAACGAATATTTTCTTCAACTGGAAATATTTTATCATTGTCTAGAAACAGATTGACCGACAAAAACTTAGATATGCTTACATTTTTGTATATAAATAATAAATGAAATAATTATTATTTTTATTATTAAAAATGTAAGCATATCTAAGTTTTTGTTACCCACGTCTCTTTCTAGATGATGATCAAATATTCGCTCACTTATAATTACAAATACTATTTTTATATATATTATAAGAATTTTTATTTTTTTTATTATTTTTTATTAAATTTAATTAAGTTTCTTTGTGATTTACTGATTAACTTTCTAATTTTTTAATTGTTATATTATAATAGTCGCAATAATATTTAAATATATAATGTTGCTTTTGATACTTTTTCGAAACTTTGATTTTAGTTTTTGATACTGTTTCGAAATTTTTATTTTAGCTTTTGATACTGTTTCGATACTTTGAATTTGGGTATCATTTACTACCCTAATAGTTACTAGATATTATTTCAACTTCTACATATATGATACATAAATCAATAAAATGTTTTTGTTGGTTTGACGTGTATTCGTATTGTGTTTATAAGCACATAAAGTGTGCTATTATCTAATATTTACATACATAACCAAATATTCTTAATATATATTCTAAATGAGAGATAGATGTAGTCAACATATCTTGACATATTTTATATGCAAGTACATTTTCTCATTACCTAGTTTATAGAATTTTATAGAAGATATTCTACCCAAAACCAGAAAGATTATTCGAGAGTAATACTATTCTATTATTTCATAATTATATTATAGCTTATTAAATGTAGTTCTCTTGAATGGTTAATTTAGATCATTTAAATAAATAATGTTGAGTGAGCCGATTAGAATTATGGAATCAACGAGATATTTATTTTATTTATTTTCAATTAGTTAAGTGGTATTTTTATTTATCATGTTATAATATTATTTATCATGTAATTTTAGATGCATTGATTTATCTTCGAGGTTTATAGTGGTTGATTCTATTATGATTAAAACAAACACTGCTTCGTCAATATACATTATGTATATATATATTTAATAGTTATTAATTAAATGTAATACAAGAAGAAACATTTTAAGGAATTATTCAATTGGTAGGTTAAGTATTATTGGATATAGTTCTTTCATTTCTCCAAAGGTAGAGTTTCAAAGTTTCTATAATCCAGGATTTTATTGTATAAATATAAAGTATCGTATTTTTTTATTTTATCTGGAATTAATAAAAATACGTATAATAAAGGCATAATAAATTATGAAACGAAATATGTTTAATAGATTTTTTGTAATTTCTTGTCTACTAAAACAGATGATATTTTATCAATTTAAATTATATAAATATTATATCAATTAACATTTTTTTATATATATTTTCTTTATGGTGTATTTTTATTTAAATCTATAATGTCTTATTATAATTAAATATTATATGTTAAATTTAATAGTTGAAAAATCCTGAAAAGTATCCTTAATTTAATCTCTTATGATAATGATCCTCAGTGTATTTATCATTGGTATGACATAAGATACATCAATAGAAATAAAACCGCTGGTATGCCTTAGTAGATAACTATACATTATAATATATAATATAGTTGACCTGATTTAATAGATATTTTCTCTTTTCCAATGCAACAGCGATATCTTGCCTTAGACATTCGCATTGAGATTGTAGTCTACTCTTGATTCTTACTTCGCGTCTTTCTTGTATACACCTAGTTCAATGAATGCACATCATAATACAATAAACAAATATTTAATATAATCTTAAATGATCATCTTACCATTTTAAATTAATCTTTAATGATTTATTTAGCATCCTAAATTAGGATTAATACCTATCGCTCTCATTGTGTTATTGATTTAGGGATACTTCTATTAATATATTAATATAACATACGCTATACCGTAAACGCCATTGTAATTATATCTTTAGATATCTGTTATATGTGAAACTAAAGTTACAGTATTTGGAATTGATATACGATTTTCGTATACATATTATATATAACTATAAATATACTTTATAATGTATTTTAATTCATTTATTTTAGTAAACTATCTCTATATAAATAACATTAAATTATAAAAACGATGAATTTGTTCATTCTAATCATTTATTTTCATAAATGGATATCAATTTATATATTTAATCAAATTATATTTAATCATATTTAATTTATAGATTATAAAAATATAAATAAATTAAATTTATATTAAATATATTTCATACAAATTTCTTATAAAAACCATTTATGGAAGAGCAGTAAAAAAGCTATTGATATTATCATGCTTGCGAATATAACATATATCAACAGTATAACATGGTATTGTTCCCTTGCTTTGGACTAATATCAATATAATGATTAGTAACATATACAATTCCAAATAATTATATAATATATAATATATATCCTGTGGTAACATTGTTCGTACACGAACTATATAGTTATAATATTAAATATCTAAAGATATTCAATATTACATATTATAATATGTAAACTATATATACTTATTATTTATTCTACTATATTACTATGGTATTACAATATAAGTATCTCTTAATTCTATTTTAATCTATCCTCCATAAATAGAGTTTTCGTATAGTTTATACCTCTCATTTGATTGACTCACATTAATTGAGTATCTTAAAATTTCGAAATATGCAACATGTTATTAAACAATTATAATGGAATATTATTTTTAATGGCTAAGATATATATTGTGGGTATACCCTAATCTTGGATAACATATTACCTATTGTTTCAAAACTGTAATTGATATTATAATAATGAATAGATAATTATAGATTACATTTTATAAATTATAATAAAATAGCCATTATTATTGTATTCTATACAATGTATAGGTAGTGCTATATATTTGTGTATATTGTAACTAATGCCAAGGTCTAAATACACAAGTAGAGTAGTATTGGTGGTCAGTGCGCACTTAGTAGAAATGTGTTATACTTATATTTACATACATATATTATTCATTAATTGTATAAATACTACAATATATATTTATTATAATAGTACTATTATTGATCATTGCAATAATGAAAGTTAAACCAAATATACGCCATTATCATATAACTACAGATCACCTGATATATTACATAGTATGTTATGTAATATATATATATATTATCATCTATAGGACAGTTTGATATACCAATATATTTTAAATCTAAAACAATTATATATAAATTAATATAGCTAATATACAAACAGTCGACATATGTATATTTTATATATTGAAATACCATTATGAATGTAACATCTTGCTTTTCAATTCTATTAATCTATGAATATGTATAAAAGTTGGAATGCTAATATTCTAACTGGTCAATAATGTTACTTATCATGAGTTGATAGTATCAAATGATTGTTATCAACTGATAATACCATATATGTAAAACACATATCTGTTTATGATAATTCTATATTTATCTTTTCTAATTTTTAATTATAGAATTAAAGTATAATCTTCGTTACTAACCCATGTGTCTATTGTCCTACATAATATCAATTGTAAATTTAAACCGCAATAATTTAAACCCTTCAGATAAAATCTAATAAAGAAAATAAACTTTCGTGAATAAATTGATATAGAATATAGATGTTTTAATTAATCTAACATAAAATTTAAATAAAAAATGGATTGCAATAAATGAAAATTAAATATTATTTTATAATATTATTTTTAAACATTAATATTAGTTAGTTTAATAATTAAATTAATAATTAAATATATTTAAAACTATAAGTTAATATTAAGTACTAACTAGTTATTCGATAATTTTTTTGCATTACTTTTAAAATGGATACTACACCATTATTGGAATCGGTTGCAACCGAGAAACCTCGAAAAAAACCGAAGAAAAAATATAAAACTATGAAAAATATTAAAGCTAAACTGGTATTCGCAACTATATATATAACAGTTTTAGCAATCATGGTATTCTATGGTTAGTATTTTTAAACGTATACCTTTTATGATAACATTGAAAATCCTTTAACATGATTTCCATATATGTAATATATATTAAAAAAATGTATTATTACTATATTTAGTATTATTTTTTAGTGAATGCGTTATACGGTATTACTATGTCATAACACAACGTTATATAATCAATTATGACCAAAGGATAATTGCTAATTAATAATTAACCATCGTTTATTATCTTACCCTTCGTTCATGTTTACTCATATCAAATTAGTCTTTACAATTAGTCGCCTTAATTCCAATGCTAACAATAGATTAAATAAAATGGTATATTATATATAATATATAAAAGCGCATATAATATACTAGAAGTAAATCAAAAATACCTTAATAAGTAATGTTTCTCATTATTAATTATATATATTGATTAGTATTACTTATTATGTTATAATTTAGATTATATAACTCCATAAAGTGGTTCCTTTTTTTAACTGTATCAACAATTATATTATTATTAACAAATATATTTGTAATAGTATCACAGTATTTAATGGATGTTTATGGATATAAGACAGGTATGTAAATATATATAAACATATTGTTATAAATAATCATTATGTTTCCATACATCTATATTTTAATTTATATAATCTGATATAATCGTAAATTATGGGATTAATATAGTATACGATTAACTTTTTAGTAATATTAATCACAAATTACTTCCGACAAATTTCTCTAGGCTCGTCCCAGGCTCTTAGTCTATTAATAGACTATAGTCTGAAAACTAGTAAATTAATTTAATAGGAATTCATATTCTATTGCGAAAAGTAACCCGGAAATTCCATAATGCAGTAGGAGTGTGCATACATTATATGTTCTGCCTGTGAACCACCCACGTCCTGTCCATATTCCGCTCACTTCCCGCCTACGTCATACCCACCGTCCTACCTACCTCATAAACTAGATACGTCTATACACGATATCTTATCGAAATCGTAAGACCTCTACATATCTATCATTACTATTATACGCAACACTAATTCCGCAGATAAAGGTAATATGAAGACAGCTAACTGTCCACCTAATTACTGTGGCGAACATTCCGAAGCCTGTTGGGAGATCATGGAACCATATAATTTAGAGATCAGGTACAAATGTTTCTGTAACAAAGGATACACCGGATACCAGTGCAAACAGGGTACGATTTGAATTCAATTTATCTAGTTTATAAATACAAAATAACGAATACATATAGGAGTGAACTAAAATATTTACAAAGTTAACGGTATAGATTCAAAATGGAAAATGGGAATATGAAATAGTGATATGAATTTATAAATATTAAATTAAATAATTTTCTTAATTTAATGTATTTAATTACATTATAATGTAATTAAATGAACATAATATATTTGCATACTATGAGAGTACACTAGCCAATATATACTGTTCGTAGTACGATGTATATTCCAAATGTATATATACATATATATATATATATATATATATATATATATATATATATATATGTGTGTGTGATTAAGGAGTTTATTTAGTTTGTGAACCAAATTTATAATTATAATACTGAATATAAAAAATAGTAGATACTTAATAAAATTATGCTTATTTAGTCTGAGTTATTAATCTGTATATGTTCGCAACATAGGTGCTAAGTTATATGTTCGCTACATTTCTAGATAACTGACCATTAATTCACCTTGCAGAGAATGAGTGTTTCAAGATCAACTGTAAGTACGACTGCTACATAAACGTGAATAATTTGCCTCAGTGTACGGTTTCATCTCGTTGGATGCACTTTAACTCGTTGCAGATTAAACATCTCAAGGTCGGAGAACTCATACTACCCGGTAGGTTGGAACGTCTTTAAAATATATTAGAGTGCATTATATTGAGTAATATTTAGAGATTATATATAAAGTAAATTACTAGAGTATACTATCGTCTCTTTATGGAATTAACCAGAATTAACCTCATATGATATTTAATGATCTTCTCCATATTTGTAGTCTTTCCTATTATTATAATTATATCAACATTATCGTTATAACTGTATATCCTTTCCCTATACAACTGTTATAAATTTGTCACACTAATTATATATATATGTATTCATATCAATTATTAACATATGCCATTCTTCATTTATTTATTTAGATTTAGATTTTATTTTTCCGTCTCCCTGAATTATGTATTCATCGCGAATTATAAATAATTCCACATATTTTATTTCAATTTAAGATTTCTTCAAATAATCATTTTAGGCCGTCTCTAAATACTCAAGTATCAATGATTGATATGTATTCAGATTTCTCATTATATCCAAAAATACTAATATAACTACATACGCCATATTAGGTCAAACCCTGGTTACGACTCAATAACTCTTAACATTTATCACAACATGAGATAATTACTCATCCGTAACTATTGATTTCTCGCCCTTCGCAACAATACAATATTATCAACTCCAACTCTGCTCACAGGAGCTAGTCACGCCTTCTTCAACTTCGCACATCCCAGGCTCAGCGATTTCAGCCGTCTCCCCGAGATGTTCGACAACCGCGGCCTATTCGATGTACACCTCAAGAAAATGCCGAAGAAACAATATCAAAAATTGGCCCGCAACATCAGGGACCCGTTGGCGTTCGCCGAGAAATTTGGACGGCTCTCGAGCACCACGCAAAATTTCACCGCTTCCCAGTTATTCCGCAAAGGTGTACGCTACTTCCACGCCGACATCGAAAACAACAAAGAAGCCGGTATAGTAGTGACGAATTCTCTTATCGGCGATAAACTAGACACGTTGGTCAAGGATCTTACCAAGGAGTTGTATAGGAACCCGGGTGAGTTCTTGCTACTTCATATCGGCAAAGCGCTGTGCCATCCCGGGGATTGCCTGCACATGGATAACCTGGTGGCCAAGATGTTCGAAAAGGATAAACTATACCACGATGATCTGGTTTCGCTAAAAGACACGCGGGTCAACGACATCCTTGTATCCGAGGGCAGGTTCATCGTGGTGTACCCGCGTGTCTCGCGAAACTTCTACCTCGGCATCGACAGCTTCGATATGGAGATATACAATTCGGTGGGCTGGTCTCAAATGAATCGAACGCTGCTCGCCCAACCCGACTTATTCGACAACTGGCGGTCGGGCAACATGTTGAGCGTGATTAACTCGGCGTTGATCAGCAACCTCACCGAACTAGTGTTCGTGCTGCTCAATGAAGACGACATGTTTCGCGAGTTCGCCCAGTCCGTCTACGCGGAGTACATGAATCCCGGCTCGAGGGCGTACAGCGTCGTGCGCGCCGTCCGCCGTTACGCCAGCACGTACGACGGCAAGTACGAGGTGCCGTGCAACGTAGTCGCCTACAACTACGTGACCGACTTCACTGCTAGGACGATAATCGATATAAACGTTGGCGACTTCAAAATTATTACTAACGCCACTAAAATACCCGAAGATTGATGTTTTCGCTTACAAATTCCAATGTTTAATTTATTTTTCCTTGAAATAAGAGTTTCGTATATAATTTAGCTGTGACGAGTTCATTTAAAATAGAAAATTCCAATAATAAAAACTAATATTATACTACAATTTCTTGCATTTATTTTTTCTAAATTCTAAAAAAAATGATATAATAAAATGATTCCAATAAATAAATAAATACTTTAAATATACAGTAGCTAACTATAGATATCTATGTACTATAATATTTGTCATTAAATATGATAATTATTAATTGAATTAACTAATATATATATATATATATATATATATATATATAAATATATATTTATCTATTTATATTGTATATATTAATAATATATAAATAAAAATATATTATGTAATAATTAGATTTTACATAATAATAAATATATTAAATATAATATAAATGAATGTACTATTCAGTATCATTTGTAGATTATTGATTATATAAAAACATATTATATGTTACTACTATCATAATGGATATACGTGATATAGTATCACAAATCAATAACTATATATTTCCCAGGGTAAATATATCTAGTAGACTTAATGAATATGCGTAATAATGGCTAAATTAATATTAAATATTAACATAATAATGCATTAGGCTAATCTATGTAATATATTTGAATAATGGATACAGAATATTTTCAATAATATGCAATTAGGAAGCATACTTTGCCTCAATATCCCTGACTCAAAATATTAATTAATTAAAAAATATTACTGAATGTTTACATATATATTCAATATTGATATTACATTTTTTTATTTTCAGGTATGGCACAATAATGTATTACAATCTTATACTTAAATATAAATTTATATTAACTATCAATATAATGCATGATAGTGTATAACTAAATAAAAATGTTCAATAATACATATAATAATTTAAAGTAAATTGAATGCATTATAATTATCAAGGGCATACCTGGACTGCTTACCAATGATATCCTAATAATATACACTGTATAATATACAGTGTATAGTATACAGGGATGTAAACTATTGAGTTAATATATTATATTCACGATTATTTTAATAATATACAGATATAAATTATAGATTTATAATTTTCCAATTGAAAATTGTAAATTTATAGTATGAGTTCATAGATTTATATTTTCGTGAGAATAGAAACATATGAGTGAGTGGAATAACACCATAGATTTCTATTTTCCAAAAATAGAAATCTATGGACAACACTCAATGATATATAAATAAACTAATATATTTATTATCTTTGATATTTTATAATTTTTCATTAGGTGTCGTTACTTACGTTCAAAGTACTTATGTAAATTTTATGAATAATAATTATTTTTTATATTTTGTGATTTTTATTTTAGATTACTATATATGTATTTGTAATGCTATTACTATTTATTTACTTGTTTACAAAGGTTATATGAATAAATATTATATCTACATATTATTTCGAGCTATATGATACATTAAGTAATTAAATATTATATTTTAAAAATATTAAATTCACGTTAACACATTTTTTACATTACATAATTATACTTCGACATAGTATTATAAAGGTAATAGTATATTATATTATATTATATTATATTAATACATATAATTCTATAGTATTTGTGCTCACTATAGAAACCATATGGAATGACATTTTAATATTATTATGCAATGTAAATATTAAATATATGATGATGATTATGATTTTATGTTTAATAACATACTAATTATTAATTGTACATTTTAATTTTAAAATATATTATATTTATATATATAGCATATTGCAATATAATTTTTTGATTATATATATTAATTATATTACAATAATAATAATTATCAAAATGATATAATTTATTATATGATAAATTTGCATATACTATATAATTAGCTTATATATAAAACAGATTAATTTAATAATCCAGTAATAATTTGGTAGCACTTATTAACTTGATTTTAATTTAACTGGATTTAGATTTGCTGACTAATTTTATTTAATAAGAATATTTTTTTATATATTATAAAATATACTTATTTATTTATTAGTAATATATATATAAACTTCCTAATAAATACTTGCATACTTACATATTATATATATATATATATATTATATATATATATATATATGTATGTATATATATATATATATGTGTATATTAATAATAGTCCTTGTTTAGAGTTTATGATTTATTGCATTAATAATACTTTTTTAATATACCGAATATTATATAAATTTGTACTTACAAAATTCTTACATGAAAATAATCTAAGAAACCAGATGATGTCATTATTTTATAATCTTAAATAATTATTTAAAATAAAAAATAATTATAATATTTCTTACTTTTATTATAAAACAAGAACATTTTCTTGATATTTTCATGGGATGTCATACACAATAATAATTAAATTTCTTGTAAAGTTATATTGTCATTTAATGCAAATACAAAATATGATTTATTTTATTATAATTCAAAAATGTAACTGAATCTTCATGAATTAACTAGAATATAATATTTATATTTTATAGTCATGAGATTTGATAATAAACATTATATCTCATATCATTTTTAATTATACACAATAATTCATATCTAGTATAATTCATTAATAGCAATTTTAAAAGAATATACAAATTTAGAAAATAATATTAATTAGAATATTTCATTATATATAAATCTATGGTAATAATACATATTTAATAATTAATATAATTCATATATAAATATAAATATATTAAAATATTGTTTTTAACCTTTAACCTATTCTATATCTTTTATTTTATTTTCTCATTTATAATTATTTATCCATAAATATCTACCTAACACAACTATGTATCTCTTATTTATTTGCTCTGCACATATCAGGTATCAGCATGCTTTATTGAATAGTAGTTCTTGAGCCCTTAGAATATCTAATCTGATGACAATACTACTATAGAAGATGCATATAATGAGGGTATTATGCAACATTAACTAGTTTAGTCTCTCAAAGTAATTAGCAGATATATAGCATCACTAAGATCAACATATAATATGCTTATACACCATATTATTAAATAGCTTTTTTATATTTTGTTTAATTAACTAATTAATAAGAACATATCTTAATTAATATAGATCAATAATATATTTTTAATACTATTCAGTTTTAATATTCCAATTTTTTAATTTAAACATATACCACAACTTACTAAATAATTAGACTAGATAAGTAGCATATGTGTTCAGATAATATAACACAATATTTTAGATAAATCTATTAATTATTTAATTTCAATTTATTTCTATTTATTTATAAAAACAAGTTATTAATATATTGTAGTTTTGTGATTTTTTACATTTTAATGTTTATATATCATTAATATATAAGACTACAAAAATACTATAATACATTATCAGTTATGTATTTTCTAATGGGATATATTTTCTATTTGATTTATTCTTATTATAATTAATTAGCGAAAACCATTGTAAATAATTTTGCATTATTCTTAAAATTAATTAGCGAAACCATTGTAAATAATACTTGCATGATTTATTAGAATCATCATCATGTAGTTTAGTAGAATGTTTGTAGTTTATAGCAATGTAATTTAATGATAGGTAAGTTATTAGGTAAGGTGAGGATTGAGTTACATTAGGAGATTGAGGAGTGAGTTACATTAGGAGAGTGAGGAGTGAGTTATATTAGGAGAGTGAGGAGTGAATTACATTATGAGTGTGAGGAGTGAGTTACATTAGGAGAGTGAGGAGTGAGGAGTGAGTTACATTAAAAGAGTGAGGAGTGAGTTACATTAGGAGAGTGAGGAGTGAGGAGTGAGTTACATTAAAAGAGTGAGGAGTGAGTTACATTAGGAGAGTGAGGAGTGAGTTACATTAGGAGAGTGAGGAGTGAGTTACATTAGGAGAGTGAGGAGTGAGTTACATTAGGAGAGTGAGGAGTGAGTTATATTAGGAGAGTGAGTAGTGAGTTACATTAGGAGAGTGAGGAGTGAGTTACATTAGGAGAGTGAGGAGTGAGGAGTGAGTTACATTAAAAGAGTGAGGAGTGAGGAGTGAGTTACATTAGGAGAGTGAGGAGTGAGTTACATTAGGAGAGTGAGGAGTGAGTTACATTAGGAGAGTGAGGAGTGAGGAGTGAGTTACATTAGAAGAGTGAGGAGTGAGTTACATTAGGAGAGTGAGGAGTGAGTTACATTAGGAGAGTGAGGAGTGAGTTATATTAGGAGAGTGAGTAGTGAGTTACATTAGGAGAGTGAGGAGTGAGTTACATTAGGAGAGTGAGGAGTGAGGAGTGAGTTACATTAAAAGAGTGAGGAGTGAGTTACATTAGGAGAGTGAGGAGTGAGTTACATTAGGAGAGTGAGGAGTTAGTTACATTAGGAGAGTGAGGAGTGAGTTACATTAGAAGAGTGAGGAGTGAGTTACATTAGGAGAGTGAGGAGTGAGTTACATTAGGAGAGTGAGTAGTGAATTACATTAGGAGAGTGAGGAGTGAGTTACATTAGGAGAGTGAGTAGTGAGTTACATTATGAGTGTGAGGAGTGAATTACATTATGAGTGTGAGGAGTGAGTTACATTAGGAGAGTGAGGAGTGATTTTTACTATATTTTGTAATAAATAATCTTATAGGTAATTGTTTTTTATTTATGATATATATATATATATATATATATATATAATGATATCAAAATTTAATTTATTACTATTATTAGAATTATAGTTTCTTACAAAATATGTCTTTGTATACTACTTAAATTGTTTTAAGAAGTAGTAACTAAATGTTTAATGTCACTTAAGAAGTTCATAAATGTAATAAATAAATATAATTAGTTACGATATTTACTTGTGTTATAAATATTAATAATTTATTAATAAAACAATTATTATAAATCTCTTAAATAAATAATATAGTAATTAGTAATAATTATTACATGTTTATATATAAAGTAAGAATAATTATAATAAGTCATATTATGATAATTCAGATATATAATTTTACAATCTTTATGAAACAAATTTATTTGTGCAATTTGTTCTAAAATTGTGATATTGGAGATTAATTTTTTATATCTATAAAATAAGTTACAATTATAAACACTTTTACAAGTATTATCTCTGTGGGAACTTTCTTTAAAGTGATTACTTGTGTGAGAATATATTTATTTATAGAATATAATTTAATATATAATTATAACAATTTATAGAATATTTTTATATAAATAATTTCTCTATTATTTATTATTAATATGTTTTCATTATCATTATTCATCTATTCACATTGAGATCATATTTTTGTAATAAAACAAATTAATTCCAATAGTGTAATCAACATCAATTACATATTTTACCTCATTTATCCTAATGACTTATCTATTCAATTAACTGATGAAATATATGAACTAGATGTAGTAAATATCATATTTAATATCGCATATAAATGATTGCATTTATGTAATTATTTAGATCTATGTAAATATCTTTAGCATATGTGTATACATTCAATTTATTTTTATTAGCTAACAGTTGAATATCTGCTATGTCATGTTCAATAGTACGGTAAATTTCATAAAATAAATATACGCAGACTTTTGGATGTACTTACACGACCTATGATGACCCTGTATTGACCTCTTATTCTATGTCATTGATAAGAAATATACTGCACAGTATTGATATATTGAAATAAATAGTGGTGAAATCGTGTATATATATCATATATACTAATATACATAAATCTAATATGTATTGAAACTTACATATAACCTATATGTATCTATATTTACTATAGAGTTCATCTATATATACTATCCATAGTTAATTAACCAATTACTCTACATTTTCATTGGTATATATCACAAGATTGTTTCAATTCCACTCAATTTACCACCAATGGACATTGCCCACTTAATATCATTCAAATATTTTCATAGTGTCTTGGATAGACAATCGTACAGAGTGGATAGATCCACTTTATATGTATTATTAATGGGGCATTGACAAGTTATACCATACTAAATATATATTTATATATATATATATATATACATATATTTATATATATATATATATATATATATATACATATATTTATATATATATATATGTATATATATATATATATATATATATATATATATAAATATATCTGAATATGCACTGCTGTGGTTTCTAAATTATTGATATTCCATTATCACCAACTATAACTTCTAAATTGCATTGCCTTGCTTCAAGATGGCTCATGTCTTAAGGACACAAAAACACACACATCCATATGCGTACCCTACTACACTCATATGGGATATGTAAGAATGGCATTGACCGCTGGTCAGACTTCAAAAGCTGAGCTCATGCGGTACAGTGTATGAGAGTCGTATGATTTCATCAAATGTATTCACCCTATAACACCGGTGTAAGACTCAGTTAGAAAATAATAATAATATTAAAACTACTGTAAATTCACAGTTTGAAAATAATATTATTAAAACTACTGTAAATTCACAGTTTGAAAATAATAATAATATTAAAACTACTGTAAATTCACTGCTAGAAAATAATAATAATATTAAAACTACTATAAATTCACAGATAGAAAATAATAATAATATTAAAAGTACTGTAAATTCACAGATAGAAAATAATAATAATATTAAAACTACTGTAAATTCACAGATAGAAAATAATAATAATATTAAAACTACTGTAAATTCACAGTTTGAAAATAATAATAATATTAAAACTACTGTAAATTTACAGTTTGAAAATAATAATAATATTAAAACTCCTGTAAATTCACAGTTTGAAAATAATAATAATATTAAAACTACTGTAAATTCACAGTTTGAAAATAATAATAATATTAAAACTACTGTAAATTCACAGTTTGAAAATAATAATAATATTAAAACTACTGTAAATTCACAGTTTGAAAATAATACTAATATTAAAACTACTGTAAATTCACAGTTTGAAAATAATAATAATATTAAAACTACTGTAAATTCACAGTTTGAAAATAATAATAATATTAAAACTACTGTAAATTCACAGTTTGAAAACACCGGAGTAATTATATAATTTGAATTTATAATAATATTAACACGGCTTTAAATATCAATAATATTAACACCCATGAAAATACAAAACTATCACAACACAATAGTTTAAATGTAACAGAATAATTCTGCCTACCATTTAACTTGATATAGTATATATTATAAGTATATACTAATTAAATATTATAGTAATTAGTTAAATATTGTATTCATGGTACTATATATATTATTTGAATGTATTGCTTTGTTTATAATAATATTCACAACCATAGCTCTGCTGTCAATCTGCTTGTGTCATTAAATTGTTATCGACGACTGGTTTCCATTTTCTCAATATTGATTGATTCCATATTGTCAATTTTACAATATTTCAGTACATGATGTGTTCCAGGAAAATTTGCAATCCTAGTATTATATGATAAAAAACAAAGATTTATTAATTAAATTATTTATTAAG
The DNA here is from genome assembly GCA_964035775.1 of Osedax frankpressi. NCBI lineage: Eukaryota > Metazoa > Annelida > Polychaeta > Sabellida > Siboglinidae > Osedax > Osedax frankpressi. Next base: position 23,487,442 of record OZ038315.1, on the reverse strand, counting down.
ATTTCAATTTTTTTTAATTGTATTTCTTATTTAATATATAATGAGATTATTTTATTGATACATATTAAAAATATAAAAAATAACAAAATATTTACAATGAGACAATTCTAAATATATTTATATAATAACTTGCTAAGACATATACCTTGATTTTAACTATATTATCTTCATAATATGCAAGATTACTACATTAAAATTTAAACAATTTTAGATTAAAACTTAATTTAATATGTTTAATATTTTAAATCATAATTATACATATTTGTTATCTTCAGTACAAGTGGCATGATAACATTTAGAAAATGTTGTTCGAATATAAGAAATATTAGATTAAATACTTTATTTGTATCATGTATCGAGTAATAATTATATTTAAATAATTAATTAAGTTTTTAGTTATTATATTATTCTTCGTATTACCTAGATATTACCTAGATATTACCTAGATATTACCTAGATATTACCTAGATATTACCTAGATATTACCTAGATATTACCTAGATATTACCTAGATATTACCATATTACCTTGTCAAATGGTCTATGATTGTATTTGTGAAGTAATATTATATTTAGTTGAGTATTTGATTTATTACATTTTGATGTCTATTTAAATTTATAAGCGGAAACTTCAATTATAATTCATCTAATATACAAAGCAATTTAGGTCAAAAATGAGATTTATATTATAATTTGTTTTATATTATTGAAGTGATTTATGTTTTCAACTTCAATTAGAAATATGTTTGAAATCTCTGTAAATAAGCGTACATCATATAACAAAAATTAATTATTTAGTTACACTCTTGACTATTGACTATTGCTCTTATAATTTAATCTCAATGTATATTTAGATTACCAAATAAATAGAATTATATTTAGAAATAAAAATGATATTATTAAAATTCTATGTATTAAAATATACTGAAGTCTAAAGGTTAAGTCTAGTTAAGACATGATCACTTATCACAAACATTCATTTTTTTGTTCTTATCCTATTTTTTCAGTTGTATAATTTTACAATGCCAGACAATGCTCCAGTTTATTTATCTGAATTATCTAAATGGTCAGTGAACTTCTCTTTATAAAACTCATTAATATTTATTTTCTTTCTTATATTTTTCTTATTGTCTTTTTATTTCATTATTTTAATTAGTTTCTTTGTTTTATTTCACTCTATGTTACTTATATTTCTTTGGACTTAAGATTTAAGACTCTAAGACTTAAGATTTTGTATATCTCTTATTTTTTTACATTAGATATTCATTTCTTGATAATATTTTTTGTTAATTTTATGATTTAATTTGTGTTGTTGGTATTTAAATAGTGAGTTATATAAAGTAGGAGCTTGATAATATCAAGTTATTTTAATCTAATATTTATTATGTATGGGATTATAAAGTCGAAAGGTATTTCATTGTCAATGGTATCAAGCAATTTTGCATTCATTTAAAATTAATTAAGAATAATTAAATATATTCTAAATTTACTAAATAAATATCATATTAATCGAATTATTTATTAGTGTAGGATTATTAATTTTGAAATATTTTGTTATAATTTATAGTAATTTGATTGGTTAGTTTTGATTCATATCTATTGTTTGTTAAAATCTAAACATTAAAATACATTTGTTTTAATCATTATCATAATAGAATAGATCAATATTTACAAAACAAATTAAATAAATCCGTATTCCAAACTATTTCTTACTATTGAATATAAACATATCATTAAAACAACATTCATGTATATGCATTAAATAACTGTATTTGTAAACTATTATCACAGTTGTTATGTAACAGTAGTAATAGCCAGCCACCAGGTGGTCAAACAACCTACCATGTTATTTCTAGGAAAACATGCACCCATAATTACTCTCACACTCTCTCACTCTATATATATGTATATATATATATATATATATCTATATATATCTATTTATATATATATATATATATATATATATATATATATATACACACATATAATCACAATATAATGAATATCATATTAAACAATATAATGTTACATAACATATTGCATAGAAAATAGAGTATGCATTATTGTATATATTGATATCCAAGAAATTTATATTATTTTTCTTTTAATCATAGAAACATACAATAAGATACAATAAAATCATAACAATAATTATTTTAATCTAATTGTTTTACTCATTTACTTTCTATCATTGTGTATTTAATTTTTATATTGTATATTATTAACATCATTTATTTCATTTTGATTTTCTCTTGTCTTTATAACCTCAGTTGAATTATTATTCTATGTGGTAGTGCCGGAAATTGCATTATGCATGGATAAAATTGATAGATAAGAAAAGATTGATTTTCATAGTAGAGATTATAATATTCATTAAATAATAGGAAAACATTGTTATACCAGATTTATATTTTTAATAACAATAAGTAATATAAATATTATTTGTAAAATAGAAAATTTATATTTTATTTTATATAATTTGTATAATTTGTATATTAATAATTATATAATAAATATAAATAATATTATTTTATATTATGGATAATATCAATTTATATTATAAAGTGTATTTTTTTATATGAAGTGTATCATTATGTAGAAATTCAAATATGACAGGGTTGAACGATCTCAAGGTCATGTCTTCTTGTTCATCTAATTATGATATCCAAAAGATAGATCAAATATAAAATATTGATATATAAATATGTATATATATCGATTAGATATATAATATATATATTTATTAGAAAATATAAATATTATATAGTTTTATTATATCAAATTTTAATATTATTAATTTATAAAAAATATTTTTGAATTCTTTTATTGATTAAAAAATGTAACAAATTATTTCATATTTTTTCGACATATCTTATATTCCTCTTCATAATTGTACTTTTAGCAGAATATCATTTAATCTAACTCTATTAAAGTATATTACTACTTTTAGTATAGCAATCTATTATTTTAGAGTTTGATTTAATATAATATGTAAGATTTTATAATTATAATGATATACATAATTAACTCAATATTAAAATATAATTAGTTATATTATCTATATGTATATATAATTTAAAATTTAGAGAATATATTCCGCTATATTAATATTCTAAATCATATTTGATATAATAATTGTATATAAAATTATTATATTTAAATATTATTGCTAATAAATGAATATTAATTTATAAACAATGTATATTATGTTTTGTATCTTATATTATTAGATCCATTTGTATAGTGATAATAATATAACTTATAAATAATTAATTCATTAATTTATTAGAATACTATGATTATCCACTATTTTAATAATAATAATGTAAATCATATTTATCTATTTTGTAAAAACTTCTATTTTATGAGAATCTACGAAGCATAAAATACTATTTAAAGAGAATATTGTGAACAATATTTCATATGATATTAAATATTTCAATTTAATAACATTTATACAATATACATATATATTATTTAGATGCAGACTTTAGTGATCTCTAACCAATGCCCATATTCATATAGGCCATACTTTGAACCCTAAAGTTCCCATATAGACTCGTGCCATGTTTTTATGTTGTATGTAATTTGTTTATTTAAGTGTATGTATAACCTTTGACTCTACCAAGTATTCATCCTTCCTATTATCCTTTGCATCTATCTATTTTTAAATAATTTATCATCACTAGTAGTGATTTACTATAAAAAATGTGTATATTCTAAATTAAATTTAATTCATTACATTTAATTGTGATATAATGTATTCGAAATTCATTTGTACTTTTGTTTTATTAAACAGTTTTGGTAATTTTTCTATTATGAAAAAAATCTATTATGATCTAAAATGATGATATATATATGTATATGTATATATATATATATATATATATATATATATATATATATATATATATGTATATATATATATATATATGTGTATATATATATATATATATATATTTAAATAAAGTTACAGGAAAACTATATTAATTATCATTATTAATTAGCATTAAAAATATATTAATAAAACAAAACTTTGCAAGATATCCATATAGACCATTGATATACATTTAAAATAATGAATCGAGTAATGGTAATTATGACATAAATAAATTACATTAAATATTTTATAAGAAACTGGTATAATTAATGGATACAATTAAATATATATATTTATAAAATTGTTTTAAAAATAACCAAAAACTTATCTTTTTTTTTATAAATTAGTATTATCTAACATATTGTCTAACATATTATCTAACATATTGTCTAACATATTGTCTAACATATTATCTAACATATTGTCTAACATATTATCTAACATATTATCTAACATATTATCTAACATATTGTCTAACATATTGTCTAACATATTATCTAACATATTGTCTAACATATTATCTAACATATTATCTAACATATTATCTAACATATTATCTAACATATTATCTAACATATTATGTAACATATTGTCTAACATATTATCTAACATATTATCTAACATATTATCTAACATATTGTCTAACATATTATCTAACATATTATCTAACATATTATGTAACATATTATGTAACATATTGTCTAACATATTATCTAACATATTATCTAACATATTATCTAACATATTATCTAACATATTATCTAACATATTATCTAACATATTATCTAACATATTATGTAACATATTGTCTAACATATTATCTAACATATTATCTAACATATTATCTAATATATTATCTAACATATTATCTAACATATTATCTAACATATTTTGTACAACTTATTATTTACACAGGCATAAGTTTTCTCCTAAATTATAAAATACTAATTAATAAATATTTTCATCAACATGTAATATCCACAATAGATTTATCATTATAAATTAGCAATTAGATTTAATTTATTATAACTTATATATATATATATATATATATTAATAAATACTATAAATACAATATTAAAATTACAATTTACTGAATATATTAAAATGAGGTTTTATAATAAGATGTACACTTCATTTTATTCAAATATTTAATCAATTTATTTAAATATATTTATTATAATATATTATAATTAGTTAGACATGTTATATAATATTTATAAATTATTGCATACAGTTCTACCTTTATGCAATTTATGTTCAACGAGAACAATATGAATCTGAAAATATTTTAAAATCTGATAATTGCTTTGAAAGATATATAGATATCTAAAAGAATTCTGAATTAACAACAAAATCCATTTATGATAAAGCAGAAAATGTATGATTTAGTATGAAGTATGAATTTAAAGAATCAAAATATATCAATAGCATAAGAATATCAAATAAATTTGAATTAATTAATTCTTATAAATGAAATATTTGTTTCAAACATATACTAAATAAATTTGTATTAAGAACTAAAGAACTAATTTTAAATAATATTTTATTTAAGTTATATAATTCATTGCTTCAATAAGATTGCATTTAAATGACTTAATTATTTATTAATGTAAGTTTAGTTAGTTATATGATATATTATTAACTCAGTTATTTATTATAATTAATATTTGTAATATTATTATCATATTCAGATCATATTAAATATACTTCAACCACAAAATCAACCACTAATAGATACATAATCACCAGGCAATGTTTAAAGTAATAATAATAAATGTATACCCAATAAAACATGTTTTAATCTAATAATATAAAATTTCATAAAATTAATTCAGAATAATAATTCAAATATTCAATAGTACAGAGTTATTTTTTGATTTGATATTTGAAAATATAATATTATATAAAAATTCAAATTTGCAAAGTTTCAAATTTAATTATATTTAAATTATCTATTTACAATTTATAGCAATTTGATTGGTTGATTTGATTCAAATCTAATAGTTATTAATGTAAACACCAAGTTTTCAACAATATATTTAATTGATTATTAATGGGTTAACATTATACTATATACACTTACTACTATTAAGTTAATAGTATCTAATAGAATATTTTATGGTAATTATATAATTTATATCAAATTTAGTATATTTTAATTATAAGATTTATTATTTTGAAAGTACATTTTATTTACATTGTTGATATTGATATAGTATAATATAGGCTAATTAATAATTCATTATTATTTTTATAATAATCTAAATCCAGCAACTTATTAGCTATTAATTAATAATATTTGTAAAAATATTGTATTAATTTGATATATTATTTGGCCTAAAATAAGTTACTAACTTAAAGCTATATATAGTACCATATATATTGATGATTCAACAATTTAAAAATTATATTATTATTTTTAATGATAGAATTCATATATTTCATAAATGTTGAAGAATAGTTATTCACAATTTTATTTGTATCCTACAAAATACTGATTCAATAACAGTGTTTATTAGTTTTAATAAATATGTATGATGTCAGATTCAGTGATATACTAAACTCTACTCCATTTCATAATTTCTATCAATAGAATAAATTACAAAATATCCAATTAATTATTATATATATTATTTCTTATATAATATATATAATGATGAAGGTTGTTATTTCCAAATTTATACTAAGGTGAATATAATATATTCTGAACTAATACGTTTATGTGGTTTAGAATATATGATTCCAGGTATTTGTAATGATATATTATTATATTAAAACTTGCTTTATTGGGTTTGTTATATACATCTATTATTATTACTTTAAACCCTGCTTGGTGATTATATAGCTATTAGCTATTTGTAATAACTTTTTGTGTTGAAGTGTATCGCATATGATATCAATATGTTAATGATCTCTAATAATGAGTGTCAATCAATTCCCCGGACAGTGTTTCCTAGAGTTTATTCTCTAATCTACTGATTAATTTGTTCAAATCAATACTATCTTATAACACATCTCATCTGGTTTGTATCATCAGCTCTCCTAGATTGATAGTCACTGCCCATAAATGATTTCAACATTTATATCTAATTTGGATTTATAATGACATTGATTCTAATAATTCATTATTATGTGTTACCCTACACTGTGCTTGTAATAACACTTGTATTTGCAATTATCAATTAGCGTGGTAAGCTAAGTTTATCTCACTGGATCAATTCACTTGATATATCTGCTATTTTCTGTGATTAATTAATATCAATATTAATATCTCAGAATATGAAACAATTATACATATAATTTACTGCCGCATTTAAAGGTGATTTTTTATAATTTTAATATTTAATATTTTGTAAATTGTGAAAACTAAGTTTTATTTAAAAAAATTACAAACCTACGAAATACTCCCCTGCTAAATTTTACTAAAATTCAGTTAAAATATTTAAAATATTTTATAAATATCTTTAGATTTATTTTTTATTAATTAAAATAAAAATGAAATTATCAATTCTGAAGAAAATATAATTATTTATAATAAATCAAATTTAGAGATATAGTATTTGTAAATATTACAATTTTTTAACTCAATTTATTTTTTAACCTATCTTAGAATTATTAATTTTTTAATAACATCATTTAGAGATATTTATTTAAGGCAATCTTCGAATGTATTAAATTTCAGAAAATAATTATTTATATTTTTATATTTACATAATTTATTTAATACATTAATCAATGTATATAATTAATACATTAATCAATGTACAATAATTCATTAAAATATTCATTACAAATTAAATCAATATATTTATAATAAAAATATTATTTAAAAATAATTTTGTTATTTAAAAAAGTCATAATAACTTATTTGTACTATATTTTTATCTTCTATGGGTATAAAATACATTATTATTAAGTATAAATGATAATTTGTTTTAATTAATAGCCATTGATTGCGACCATATTGATTATTTTATAAAATAATATAAGTGTATTATCCTTGTCTATTCTATCTAGGTAATTACTCCTGGTGTCAATGATGAATCAATATCGTTAATGCACTAATACCTGTATCAATACTGACATACTAGCTTATGCAAAATTTATACACCAGCTCATTTACTGTCAATGCCGACGTACATGATTACTACATCTAGTTAATATTAATAGATTTTTTGGTATTTTATCAATATTAATAGATTTTATTGGTATTTTATCAATATTAATAGATTTTATATGTCAGTATTTCTTATATAGTAACACTTTATTTATTCAGAAATAATATTTTCATATTTTGTCTTATGTTCTAGAGTACCACAATAACAGGAGCATAAGAATGATTACCATGTATATATTTATATATCTATATATTATTCATTACTAATTAGGAAGGATTAGTAAACTTGACACTTAATGAATAGAAATTTTCAATTATAATCATCCTAAGTAATGTCTTCTCCTAATCCAACAATTTGATAATATATAATTGCATAACAAATTGCTGCTGTTTATTACAGATACAGAAACACGATTTATAAGCACAAGACTAGACACACCAATCCAAAGACTAGAAGCACTAAAATCAATCCATAGAAGTTAAAGAATATATTTATTACCTTTGAAATCACCAATTACTTCATACAACTTCAAAGAACAACTCTTCGATACAACTAAATTATCAGTCAAATAATTGCTTGGAGTGCGTACGTCAGAAATGGTCGAAGAGCGAAAAATTGACGGAGGAGGCGATTGCGAGCAATTTCCTTGCGAAGACTTTAAATGCGGCGAAAAGGATATTAGCAATTTGTCGGCGGTGACCGATCTCGCGCCTTCCTTGGCACGTAAAGCGTCTCCGTGCATTATCATTGAAACTGTTGAGATTGGGGGTCGAAGATCCGGAGTCGCAGATCTTGAGACGAGGATGAATAGCGATTCGGATGGAGATGACGCCGAAATGACCGGTGGAGGCTGTGAGGTCTGCATCAACATCAAGTCTTTTGCTTTTTTCTGCTGCGTATTCAGTATGATCAGTGGCGCCCTCGTCTCTGGGTTAGTAGCACTATGAATTAGTGTAGAGGTGCCTTAGTCGAGAGGTGCCTTAGTCGAGAGGTGCCTTAGTCGAGAAGTGCTAATAATTAGAGTGATAATAATCAAATATATTTATTTCTGCGATAAAAAATATACCTCAACACTTTTAGCGTCAACTTTTGCGTTACATGCTGATCGGAATCACTAGATTTTACATGTTTTTCATTTTTTTACTATGGTCAATAAAATAGCTCATAACTCGTAAAATACTAATATAATGACTATAAAAGTAACGAGAATATTAAATAAAACATAAATATTTAGTATATTTTATAATTAAGACATAGTATATTTTATAATTAAAATCAATACATTTCGAATAAATCAAGAGTATGTAAAAAAAAAAATTGTTTAAATTATTTTGTTAAATTTACATAATATTATTTTACTATATTTATATTTAATTAAAGTATATACATATCTCGTAAAAGTAATAGATAATATAATAATCTTTATAATATATTTTAAATTTAATTAAAATAATTAATATATAAAAAGTTATGTTATATAAACGGCACCGTATATTACGTCCGATTTACGATTACATTTTTTTAAATATTCATTTCTAAATTTAATTTAACATGGATTATTTAATTTATCATAACTCATGAACCATGAACATTTCTTATATAAAACTAAAACTCATATTAAAGATATTTAACTACTTCAAACTAATATATTATCTATTTAATGTTAAAATAAAATAATAATTAATTATATTCATGTAAACTATTTAAAAAAAAAAAATTTTAATATAAAATTATAAGAAAGTTGCTTATTGCTATTTTACCAAATTAAATATATAATTTGGGAATATATGTATAAAAAAATTGGGCCAGAATTCACCCAAAGAATCATCTGATGATAAATCACCTTGATCATTAGAAAAGTCTTGAGGTATAGAAAAAGCGGACATATTAAAAAATTAAAAACGTAATGACGCTCTCTTTGTTTGTATCGTCTTTATTAAAATTCAAGCATTATTTTCATATGTATTAATGCATTTTATTCATAACATTTCACTATTTTAATATATTTAATAAGTTTTATAATGATATATGTAATTATTTTTTGTTCAACATAAGTAACTTTATAGATCACATTTTCCCACCATTTAAAAAAAATATTTTCATATTTTTTTGGGGTTTAAATCATAATTTATTAACAATATGGACTATTTTCTTTAATTTTTATTCCTAACAATAAACTTATGCTAATAAACAAGCATATATCGCAAAATTTAAATATATATATATGTTATACATTATAAAATATATGTTTTATTAAACCCTAATTGAATAAAATTATTAAGCTTAATTTATTATTATTTTTTTTAATATATGGTTAAATATTTAAATAAATTAACATATAAACTGTTTGTTATTTTAATATAATATGATACATTAGATTGTTATCTATAAAATGTATATTTTGGAATTATATTAATATAATTTAATAATTTATTTTAAGTAATTAAGTATTTAATTGATTTGCGATCCGTTCCGATCCTTCGGTTATTTCGCTAGGGATCCTCCCCGGTCCTTTGACGCAATAAGGGTTAATACATAAAATGTTCAATTTTGTAATGGTAGTTTAAAACATTTACTTGGTGATTATAAATAATATTATTTGAAAAATGATTTACTAAATTATAAATTTACAAGAAATTCTTGATAATTTTCGATTTTTAATTATTTTTTTATATGTTTAAAAAATTAAATACAAAAGATTCACCAAAGTTCATCAAAAATACTAAGAAATATTTATTAACAAATATTTAATGAAAATTTTTCATATTTGGTTAATATCATAATTCCAGAATTCATTTTGTTTTAATGTTTCAATTTTTTGTTTCCATTATATTTTTTCAAAATTTATCAGAAAAGATTATAAAATTTAAATTATAGAACCCCAAGGACAAAATTGTTTTGATATAATTTGGATTTATATATATATATATAGATATATATATATTTTTTAAATTAATAATAAAATAAAATATATATAACTATTATTAATTGTAATACATGATATAGGATATCTATATGATTTTCTCATCTAATATCGCTGATGTAAGACTACTAGATAACACTACACCATATGATATTGCAGGTATGTTTCAAGCGTGATAACTACCATTGAAAAGCGCTTCGAGATTGGTAGTTCAGCCTCCGGTTTCATCGCTGCCTCCGTGGAGTTTGGCACCCTAGTGGCAGCTATTTTCATTAGCTACTTTGGCAGGTTAACTTGTTTAAATCTGGTGGTGAGTCATCAACGTGATCATTAGACACTCTACACCACACCATACAACCACTCTAACTACACACACTAACAACATACACCAACATCACACACTAACATCACACACTAACATCATACACTAACATCACACACTAACATCACACACTAACATCACACACTAACATCACACACTAACATCGCACACTAACAGCATACATGTGTTATATACATTTCACATCACTTGATTCTGTTAATCAACAAATTCGCAATGAAATAATCAATAATTATCCTATTTTGAATATTCATCAAAGTTATATATATATTTATATGTATATATATATATATATATATATATATATATATATATATATATATGTATATATATATATATATGTATATATATATATATACGATTCTTATCCAAACTAAGAGTATAACAATATTTCAAGAAAATTCTATTCTACTCTCAAATTATACCTAACTACATCTCACTCCAATTGAAGATCTTCACTACATGCTTAACCTATACAATACTATAATACAACCACTAATTCTAGACCATACCCTCCTAAACTATCGCCAACTACAACCACTAACAGTCAAAGTCGTATTCCTGCATGGATTGGCTACGGGGCATGTATCCAGGGTATCGGGGCGTGCGCTTTCGTCTTGCCCCACTTATTAGCCGAGACCTACTCCGATGGTGATGCATTTGCATCGCAAAGTCGTAACATCTCGGAACGCATGTGCCGACCTAAAGGTGGCATGTCCTCTCCGGTAGGGGGCGTGTCTTCATCTGCGGTGGGCGGAGCTGTAGCCTCACTTCTACGTCTGCCCAAACCCATCTGCAACATCACGGGCTACGGTTTTAGATACTTTTAAAGTAATAATAAATCAAAATATATAATTATCAAAATGTACTACTGATATTTTCTCAATCTAAATCTTTAATTATTTATATTTATATTTTAATCCTAAAAATCCATAATTGGATTCTAGCCACGCACGTGTTTGTATTGGTGGTGGCTCAGACCCTCGTGGGGATAGGGGTGAGTCCTCTATTCACGCTGGGTACCACTTACATCGACGACCATGTTTCCAAAGAAACTGCCCCAGTCTATATCGGTTAGTGCTTAAATAGTCTTTGAATAGTATTTAAATAACATTTAAATAGTTTCTATTATTTGATTTTTCCCCACGTACATTTAAGCTCTAGTCTTTCATCTTTCTCGTCCAATCCATATCCCTTCCTTCACTCGTTGTATGCAAACCTGAACCTCGCACCCTCCTCCCGACTTTCTCCGCTATATTATCATACCGTAACCCTCTACCTACCAACACTACCCGTGTCTCTCACTCCTAACTTTCTACCTACCAACACTGCCCGTGTCTCTCACCCCTAACCCTCTACCTACCAACACTACCCGTGTCTCTCACCCCTAACTCTCTACCTACCAACACTACCCGTATCTCTCACCCCTAACTCTCTACCTACCAACACTACCCGTATCTCTCACCCCTAACCCTCTACCTACCAACACTACCCGTGTCTCTCATCCCTAACCCTCTACCTACCAAAACTACCCGTATCTCTCACCCCTAACCCTGTACCTACCAACACTACCCGTGTCTCTCATCCCTAACCCTCTACCTACCAACACTACCCGTGTCTCTCATCCCTAACCCTCTACCTACCAACAATACCCGTGTCTCTCACCCCTAACCATCTACCTACCAATACTACCCGTGTCTCTCACCCCTAACCCTCTACCTACCAACACTGCCCGTGTCTCTCACCCCTAACCCTCTACCTACCAACACTACCCGTGTCTCTCACCCCTAACTCTCTACCTACCAACACTACCCGTATCTCTCACCCCTAACTCTCTACCTACCAACACTACCCGTATCTCTCACCCCTAACCCTCTACCTACCAACACTACCCGTGTCTCTCATCCCTAACCCTCTACCTACCAAAACTACCCGTATCTCTCACCCCTAACCCTCTACCTACCAACACTACCCGTGTCTCTCATCCCTAACCCTCTACCTACCAACACTACCCGTGTCTCTCATCCCTAACCCTCTACCTACCAACAATACCCGTGTCTCTCACCCCTAACCATCTACCTACCAATACTACCCGTGTCTCTCACCCCTAACCCTCTACCTACCAACACTACCCGTGTCTCTCATCCCTAACCCTCTACCTACCAACACTACCCGTGTCTCTCACCCCTAACCCTCTACCTACCAACACTACCCGTGTCTCTCATCCCTAACCCTCTACCTACCAACACTACCCGTGTCTCTCACCCCTAACCATCTACCTACCAACACTACCCGTATCTCTCACCCCTAACCATCTACCTACCAACACTACCCGTGTCACTCACCCCTAACCCTCTACCTACTAACACTACCCGTATCTCTCACCCCTAACCCTCTACCTACCAACAATACCCGTGTCTCTCACCCCTAACCATCTACCTACCAATACTACCCGTGTCTCTCACCCCTAACCATCTACCTACCAACACTACCCGTATCTCTCACCCCTAACCATCTACCTACCAACACTACCCGTGTCACTCACCCCTAACCCTCTACCTACTAACACTACCCGTATCTCTCACCCCTAACCCTCTACCTACCAACACTACCCGTGTCTCTCACCCCTAACCCTCTACCTACTAACACTACTCGTATCTCCCACCCCTAACCCTCTACCTACCAACACTACCCGTGTCTCTCACCCCTAACCCTCTACCTACCAACACTACCCGTGTCTCTCACCCCTAACCCTCTACCTACTAACACTACCCGTATCTCTCACCCCTAACCCTCTACCTACCAACACTACCCGTGTCTCTCACCCCTAACCCTCTACCTACCAACACTACCCGTATCTCTCACCCCTAACCCTCTCGCAGCATGTCTGTACTGCAGTGCAGCATTGGGTCCAGTACTTGGCTTCGGACTAGGAGCTCTGATGCTACAGTACTACGTCGATGTGTTTACATTTGACAACAGAATCCTGAACTTGACCCCAGCTGATCCCCAATGGGTCCGTAATGTAACTCCGTGTATCTGTATGCTTACATTTTACTTATAATATAAATGATTTAATGTCATATTAAATTAGTAAAATAAATTATGTTATATTATATTTTTCTAATTTCATTCTGAATTTATAAATAATGAATTTGTTCAATACTAAATAGGTGGGAGCATGGTGGGGAGGTTTTGTAATTATTGGCCTACTTCTCTTGCTGATATCAATTCCTTTCTTTGGTTTTCCAAAGAAATTGAGGAAAGAAAGGAAAAAATTAAGAATTAAAACTAAGGTTAGATGAATATTATATAAATAAAGGTTTAAATATATATATATATATATAATATATATATATAATATATATAATAAATATAGAACTATATAAAATAAATGATCACCTTATTTCATATCATGAGTTATAGTAAAGTTTTATCTAAAGTTTAGCATAATTTTCTATCAATAAATAAAATTATTTACAAAATGTTCAAATCAATTGTATAATATTTGTTTTTAAATAGATATTTTTTTAGCTATATAAAAATTCTGATTAACAATCATTTAAAATTGATTTTACATTCTTGTACATATTATTTTATGAATTATTGTTTATATTAAAACATTTCTTTATATAATTTATATTTCTAAATATTTATATTATTATTTTTTATATTTAATGTTTTTAGAAAATGTTGGAGGAAGTTAAAAATAAAAAGATATCGGAAATAGAATTTTTGAAATCAAATGATCCTCCCAAACATAAACTGAATGTTAAGAAGTATGGTTCTAATCTTAAAGGTAATTGCACACCACATAATATCTTATTATACTTTTAGCCATAAATAATATTGTAATCATAGAGTTTATTTTATATAATAAAAAATAAAATATATTTTATTTCTAATTAAATTATATTATAATTTTATAAGATTGCATAATAGTTACATCATCTAGTTATTAGGGATATGATAGCCATTTTGATATTGATTTTAATTAAATGCAATAATTGTGAGATAACAAAGATTATTTAATAATTATTAATAGATAAACATTTAACTATTATACATATTAATCATAATATCATATTTGTATATAGAAAAGTTACAATTGTGCATTATCTCCAATATTACATATATTGTACAACACTACTAAAACTCATGCCCATCCTAACCTTTAGTCCTAACCCTACCTGTTCTTCTACACTTGACTTCTCCTACCATAACTCTCTCTAACCTATACATAAAATTACTCAAAATATATCGATATATTAATTCTCCATGAACCTTAGACCTACCTAAAGCACTGTGGAACCTTATCTCAAACCCAATCTATCTGGTGACTTCCCTGGGCATTTGTTGTGAGGTATCCATTGTGTCCGGCTTCATTCTATTTCTGCCCAAGTACCTGGAGACGCAGTTTGCTCTCTTAAAGTCCACTTCGAACCTACTTACCGGTTATTTTCTCTTTACAATATTATTTATAATTACATTCAGTTAAACATTGTTTAATTATTTAGAAAATTAATAAACTAAAATAGATAATAAAATGATCTCAAATATATTTAGCTTAAAAATACCTAGAATATATTTATAAATAATAAAAATACCTAAAATATATCTGTATTAAAATTAATAATCATGACAATTGAATACATTAGATAGTAACTCATTTTTTTACATTAATATTTTTAAATTGTATTATTCACAAATATGGTTCTTGTCATTTTTCTGATGTGTGCATTAACACTCACTTTCAATCTCACAAACACACACTCAAACAAACGCATACCCTCATAGGTGGAATAGGTATTCCCGGAGCAGTGGTTGGTATTATGGTGGGTGCCTATTTCTTAAAGAGATTTGATCTAAAGCCTATTGGTTTGTCTTAATGTCACTCTATATTGTTAAAGACTCTCTGCCCCTATTAAACTCACCATCATATTTTCCTATACTACCCCATCCTTTGCCCACCACTAATGCCAGTAAACCCCATCGCAGGTGCCATTAAGCTCACCCTACTATTAAATCTATCTGCTAGTATTGGATTTGCAATGTTACTATTCCTCGGCTGTGACAATGTGGACCTAGCTGGAGCAACTATTCCTTATCACACCAATAAGTTAGTTTTATACTCTACTATCTCCCACGGCATCCATTTCATACTCATATTTCATACTAAGCAAAGTTTCTTTAGAGAATAACTTTTTAGATTATTTATAAAATTGCTATTGTTAAGTTTATAAATCTATTAATGTTTATTTAAACCTTAAATACCAAAAATATCAAAGTTAATATTTTAAATATAAGCATCATGTGTTTATAGCAATAAACCCCACCCACTAAGTCCCGCCTCCCACAATAGTACAACGACTCGAGTAAATCTGCCCAACTTACAATCTGCCTGTAATTCAAATTGTACTTGCGACCAAAATGAAATCAACATTATATGTGGAATCGACGGTTTACTTTTCAAACATATCGACATCAATTCTCATTCTGCCATTGACTTCAATATTTTACCTATCTCACTCTTACAGGCAAATCTTACTTCTCTCCATGTCACGCCGGCTGTACTCACTTCAATGATAAAGGAGAGGTATGTCTCTTTGTATCTCTATTTATCTAACTGCCATTAATAGATAAGCAAATCTACTTTTCAATGTTATAGTTCTTACATACTATACATAGTAGATAATAAATATAAATATACTTTTGATATTAAACATAAATATGCTCTAGATAACAAATTGACTATGTCATAAACCAAGATCAACGTTATAATAAGTACTTGTAAGACATTATTTTATGCAAATTTGTGTTAGAAAATGTATGTTCATATAATTAATGATAGGTGTGTTTAAATTATATAATTAATACCCTTCAAACACGTTTGTTTGGGAATAGTATGCAAACTGTGCATGTATCTTCAAAGACCAGAATGGACGTGGTAAGAGGCCTACCGATGAGATTGCGATGTTGACCACGGCTACAATGACTATTAGTGGTCAAGCTCGCGACGGTCCCTGTAATCCCGAACGATGCGATACCTTGACCCGCTTCATGATCATGTTGTTTGTGATGACCTTTCTGGTCGCCAGCACTCAGATGCCACTTCTGATGACTACACTAAGGTAGGTGTAGTGATGCGTAGTGGGGTGGGGTTTGGAGTTTACCATGGAGGCGTTACTTATTAGCTATTACCTATTGGTATATCATTTTCATTACATATTCTTGAATTTTTCGACTGCTGATTGCAGTGGTTTATATGTCGGAGGTAGTGAAGTTTATTGATGAAAAGAATAGATTTTGCTATTGGATTTGAGTGTTTATATCGTTGTTAATGATAGAAGGCAGAAGAATTTTATTTGGGTAGAAGTAGTGGGATAGAACATCTGGGCGAGGTGAGGTGATTTGGTGGGTGGAATGTAGGTGGAATGTGGGGATATGGTTGGGTGGAGTTGGGTGGGGTTGGGCGGGATTGGAAACAAAACTTAGATAAAATCAGTGACTAATCTTATATCAATAGGAATATCATTTAAATTTGTAATTTATCATTCCCTATTATTAGTTATATAAATTATTTTCCCTTTCAATTGACCTATAAAATATATAATCTATTCAGAAGTGTATCAGTAGAAGAAAGAGCTTTTTCACTTGGTCTACAGTTTGTGATGCTTAGAATTTTTGGTAAGTTTTCAAATAATAAATTATTTATATGTGTTTTATTATTTATTATTTTAACATAAACGTATTAATATATTTTCTTAGTTTCTCTAATTTATTTGTATTCAATATAAAAGTATCCATTAGAACCTGTTTGTAACAATTAATAGATATCTGATCTTCCATAACTTCATGGAAACTACTTAACATGTATGTTCATTTCAGCTTACATTCCATCTCCTATTGTTTTTGGAGCGATGATTGATAGCACATGTATCTTATGGGAGAAACTCTGTAATGGATATGGAGCCTGTCTCCTTTATGACATTGCACACTTCAGATACAAATATATAGGTTCATATATATATTGTAAAATTCTAATCTAAGAATAATCTAAACTTGATTTGTTTCTATATTTTAAAAATAATTTTATTTTATTAATCATTATTATTTTTTTGAGACTTTTTCACAATTCTCTTTTAGATAATTATAAAATAATTAAGTTTTAAAATCTCGTTAATTTTATGAGATGCAGTTTTGTGATTTGACTATTTAATAATACAATATCATGATGTAGTATTTTTATTAGAGCTACTTTATAATATTTAAACAATGAGAAGTTAGAATAGATCCAAATGATATGCAACTCTTAATAATTACCCACTCCATTACATTGAAATATCCTCCAGTAAGTATTCACTTCACCATCAATAGGTTATGCGGCTTGTATGAAGTTCATAGGAGCGTTGTTCTTCTGTCTCGTCGGTTACCTAATTAAAAGGGAAGATAGGCGTAATGCCAAGATACAGACTGCTGATGCTGATCAGATCCAGGTTATTATCCGACTATTTATATAATTTACTGAATTCGCTAATAAAGTATTTCCAATATCACAATAAACTCTCTTATGTAAAATAACATTTTTCTTTTCATTACAATTATCCAATAAAGAATCTCAGAGTTGAAAGTTGGCAAGCTGAAGAAAGACCATCGGATACCTCAATGTAAAGCGAACACTCACATCCCCATACCTCTTCGCTATAAACTCGCTATAAACTCTACCATATCTTCATCAAGTATTCCAAACCCTATCATCGTTAGCATCAGGATTTATTTATACTATTTAATAATGTATTTCATAGCAATTATTGCAACTGTATGCAGTGCGTACATATAGTTTATATATATATATATATCTCGTTCATATCCGGTGATGCTATTTGAGAAGATTTTCCATTTATTTATTTTTATTTATCTCAGCATAGCCCAATATGACTTAATCTTGTTCATTTTTTAATTTATATATATATATATTGTTATGGAATATTATATAATATCATATTTTGATATACAAATAAATATAAATTATGTTTTTATTTACTTTTCATTTTCAAGTTTAAATAATAAAATAGCAATTTTTTCAATAATAAAAATACATATGATATAAAATTTAACATAATAAATAAATTAAAATGTATGCAACTATAATTATATTTAGAATTATTACATCTAATAATTTGTATTTACATATTTTGTCTCGGATATGCTATGGATATAATAATCATAATACATGTTTTCATGGTTCAGAATCATGATGCTCATCTGCTTTACTTAACATATCTAAGATAGTTTTGAGAACATTCCTTGACAATGACCTTCACCATGACAATGGTGTGACCACTGACGAGTATATGGGAACAAGCAAAATGACCAAATTACTAGAGGAGTTAGAGCAATTAATGCTATTACCATCAAAGCGAAATTGATCAGTGGCTTCAGTGTATTTCTGTTTTACATGAAAACTAATATTAATTATAAGGAGAGTAATTATGTTTAAATTAATAATAAATAAATTATTATTATTTGTATGCATATACATTATTAAGTAAAAAAATATGATAATAAATATATTATATTATTTAGTAAATATATATTATTATTTAATATGGTTTAATGAAGTTTAATATTATTTAATGTTGCTTAATATGGTTATAATAATTATATTATAATTTTATTTATTACAAATCCAAATAATCCATAAGTTCATAATAACGTTTAATAATTTCTACACCAATTTTTTATTTAAAATATAATTTATATATTTCAATCAATTTAGATAAATGTGTATTATTTGTATTAAATTATTAATGTGCATACAAACTTGTTACTTGGAAAAATAAGACAAATTGACATCCAAATTAAAATTATTACTAATCCACAACATTCTCTATAAAAATGTGTTAATTTTGAATAAGAAATATTGATATCATCAGAATTATCATTAGTATTATTAATTATGTCATACGATGTTGAGCGTTGACATATTCTATAATAATTATTGCATTTCAATATAACCTTCCTTCTTCGTAAGCAAGTATTTTTGATGCAGAATCATTGCTCAATATCTTAACGATGTCTTCCATAAAACTCACTAAGAGCCATATGATGCAAGCGGAGTATAAGAAAATAGATACTCTGTAACCTCGTAATTCATTCAATGGTATGCAGTCTATCAAGTAGAGGAACTTATAAATACTCAAATAATCTTATAAATTTAGATATTTTTTCGATTCGTTCAAGATTATTAGAACTTAGATTATAGTTTATGAGATTGCAAAATATTAATTTCATATAAAGAAATTTTAAACTTATTTATTACAGTATTTTGAATATATAAACATTGAAATTATATTAATAAAAGTATTATTTACAAAGATATGCTAAAAATATTAGATATAGTTATTAAATGTCAATTGAAGAAATTATTATCAAGTGCTCCAATGACTTCACCATATGATTATTAGGATTTTATATGAATTAATGCTTAAAATATGATATAAATGATATAATTCCTTAATAACCACAAATGAAGATCCAAATATTCAATATCCTAAATTCAAATATTCAGATCTAAATATTAGGAGGCATTAGATTGCAAAACACATTTAAATACACACAAAAGCACACCTTATTACCAGTGTTAAGTTATTTAATAATACATAAATCACATTCTAGGTAGAATCATTTGCTAATAATTCTTAATAATTCATAATTTTGATATATTTATATTAAAATAAAGTCACCATCGCCCATAAATATATGATAAATATAATACATCAAATATAAAATAAAAACTAACTTGACATGCAATTTGGAAAAATACTACAAAGTGATATTATAGCTGGCAACAAATAAATTGTCTGCAACAATATTAGACGATAATTAAATTATAAAAATATCAACTGATGATTTATATCAATACAATAAACTAAATAATAAACTTTGTATAATTATATATGTTAAAAAATGTCCTAAGTTGATAAAATTAGTAGTCTATTCATTAGTAGAAAAATGACAATAATCTAAGTATCTTTAAATTATAATCTGAGATTACTGTATTTTTAAAATTAAAATTATATTTCAGTAAATAATTATAATTGTATAAATTGATTGCATTATTATATTATTACATTATATTAATTATACATTGGTTATATTATTATTTTAGAGGAAAAGTAATTTATTATATTATTTAAAATAATATAAATTTATATATAGATTTAAAAGTATTACCGTTAATGAAATATAATAACCGTCCACATGATTGGATCTGGATCATTGATCTGTAAATTTTGTAAAACGTTAATATTTTGTTTATATTCGCTATTAGTTTTTTAAGTAGACTCATACAAATAGCTTCAATAATTTTCATTGATAAATAACCTGAACATATGCGGCCAAAATAAAAAAAATTATCATTGACATATTAGCAAGTTTCCATATAAATAAATAAGTATTATTATAATTAGGATTTGTAGTTGTTAAATCATGGCTATTTGAATTTTTTATATTTGACGCAGATGTTTTGTTTTGTAAATAATTCAATTCTATTAAATATCTGTTTTCTAAACAGTTTACTTGAGTTTCAAACTCTTTAGATTTTCCAAATTCCATTGTAATTGGTAATAATATATTTGTGATTTAAAAAAACCAACTAATATAAATTGAATAACTATTGTTTGAATTAGGAATTGAAATATTTTAAACCAATTGTAAATCTATGGTCGTTTGATATATGAAACACATGTCATGTTATTTGTTTTCTTTGAATACTTATCAATACCCGGATCAATACTATATTTTAAAAGACATTGTTGATTTATTCACATTGTATTATATATTTAATAATTTATGCAATTCTCATGTGCTAGGTATTTTCCAATATATGCAATAAAATAGTATAACACATTTTGATATTGTTGACAAATAAGCTTTTTACACAAATTTAAATCATCAATTTGTTATTATATAAATAACTTAATTTGATAATTAAATAAATATATATATTAAGAAACTGATATTTATATTATTAATATCATCAGATATTTCCAAATATATTCTATAAAGATGATACGAACAATTTCAATATCATAAAAAATGTACATTTTTTCATATTAGTTTTCTAGTAAACTATTAAATTTCTATTAAACATCAATAGTGAAAAATAAAATAATATGATGAAAATGCTTATTCAACAATATTAAAATTTGTCATACTATCTTTATGGTATATATTTTGAAATATATGTTGCATACAAAATAAAAGCTATAGTGAAATCAATTAAATATCTATATAAATATAAAATTTAAATCAACCATATATGAACCATAAATATGATCCAGGATATGAACCATAAATACATGGACATTGGACATATTAGATATATTATTTGTAAACAAATCAGCAGACTTCACAGCCTATATAGTATCGTGTGTAATTTTGCAGGCTTTTCAATTTTGCACACCTTCCGTGATATTTTCATTGTAAATATACTTTAAAAAATTATATAAAAATTATTTATAATACTAAAATGAATACAAATAATGTTATTTATCATAATATATTTTTTTAAATTAATATTAAATATTATATTTCATTTTTTTTAAATAGGCGTATTTATAGGCGTGACTAATTTTAAATTTAAATTATTACATGTGTATAATTTTTACATAATTTGTATAGCCATTACTTTTATTGTATATTTTTATAAGTAGAATTAATTATCATGAGTTTCGAGTTAGTTAATGAAATTCATAAGTTTTATTAAATGATACATTTTCAAGTAACACTTTACTAAATCAAAAATCTAACAAGAATACTGCATAATAAATTATCACGATCTAATGATAATTTCTTCGTCATAAAAAAAGTAATAATTATTTAGCTTGTCTATTTTGTTTCTATTCAAATCGTTATACTTTCTATATAGCATAGTAAGCTAATTACTCGATATATATATATATATATATATATATATATATGAATATCTATAGATAGTCACAAATATACATTGTTAATCATTTAAAAATTAACGTTATTGATATTAGAAACATAATCATGTAAATATTATTTATAAGTACATAATTATAAGTATTTAGCCATACTTTAATAATTATCTATTCTATTTAATATGTGTTATATATATTAAATGAAATTAATGTTACAATTATTGATTCAATGAATTTTTATACTAAAAAGACAAAAACTATTTATAAATGTTTGTATTTATTAAATATTACTAAATTATAAATATAATATAAATATTCTTTATAACATTTGCATATTTGCACATGAATGAATATTTTGATTAATATACATATATTATATAATTATAATATTGAATACAAATACAAATATACATTATTTAATAAAATTAATTTTTAACATTGTATAATTAGATACTTATAATATAATATGTATACATATATTACATTTAGATAATACGCCTATATCCACAATAACTAATTTTGATTTGAATACCTTACTATTCAACTAATACTATCCTTAAAAAATAATAACAAATAATTAAATATATTGTATGCCATTTTTTAAATATCTAAATTGAAAATAAATATTGTAGCTGCTTTAGACATTTGATGTATAATGGACGTCCTAAATTGTAAAGTTTATCTTAATATTAACTAGAATATACAATCTATTAACTTATTAGTTTTTTATATGTAGTCAATAATAAATTATTGGTATTTAATAAATAATATTTATGCATACTTTATATAATACAAATAAATGTGTTTCTATTATATTTACTATAACTGTTCATAAAATCTATAAAGAAGAAATGATGAAATACAATGCCATAAATTGATTAATTACTGAAAAACAAGATAACATTTTCAAGCAAATATAATTAATATTTCATTAATTATTTGTATGTTAAATTTATTTTAAATGTCTTTAAATACAGAAAACAAAAATTTACTATAACTATATATAGAGATACATGTATTAAGGTCAAAATTGCTGTTGCATATATATAGAAATTAAGGGAGTTGATGATGAAATTGCAAATTAAATTTTTATTCTATTTTATTTTTCAATTATATTATTGACACAAAATATATTAAAATAGTTTGAATATTATATTTAGTACACTAATATTTTTATTAAATGATTGTATCTCAATGTGTATTGATGTATACTTATATAATTTAAGTGAATTGTATATATATTATTGACAGTTTGTCTTTTAAAGAACAATGCTTAAAAAAGTTGTGTAATATATCAGTAAGTTATAATTATATATATGTATGTATTAATTTTTATTTAGATAATTTAGATAAATTATTATATGGGGAATTATTAAGTACTATACTTTTTTTATATAACTAGAATGTATCTACACAATATTCTTTACAAAGACTTTATAATAAAGTATGAAACATATGCATATAGTACTATATACAACAAGATTCACTCAATTGTGGAGTTTATGATTATATGGTTATCAGAATTATATATATATTATAATATAATATCTAATCTTACAGCTTTAAGTTTAAGTTTTAAGTTTATCCAATTATAATTTTAATATTTTAAATTTTAATTTCAATTTGATATCGGTATTCAACAAGCAGCATCGAAAATATTAAAATAGCATATTATATAACATATCGACGACAAGAAAACATACATTTAATAAATTAACTTTGTAAAATTATTTATCATTTTATATAGATTGTGAATTATATTTAAATATATACAAAATGTATTATATTTAATATAATAATTGATATTTAATAATATCGAGTTAGTAAACTAATCAATTAACTACTTTTACAATCAATAGTTTATGACATATATATTACTTTTGAAATTTACTATTCAATATTCTACTCGTATTATATGGCTCTCTAATTAAAAAGTAATTAGATATATTCGGTGGTACATTATATAAAGAACTATTTTAGCAAAGTAATTAGATATATTCGGTGGTACATTATATAAAGAACTATTTTAGCAAAGTAATTAGATATATTCGGTGGTACGGTATATAAAGAACTATTTTAGCAAAGTAATTAGATATATTCGGTGGAGGGTATATAAAGAACTATTTTAGCAAAGTAATTAGATATATTCGGTGGTACGGTATATAAAGAACTATTTTAGCAAAGTAATTAGATATATACGGTGGTAGATTATATAAAGAACTATTTTAGCAAAGTAATTAGAATATTCGGTGGTACGGTATATAAAGAACTATTTTAGCAAAGTAATTAGATATATTCTGTGGTACGGTATATAAATAACTATTTTAGCAAAGTAATTAGATATATTCAATGGTACTGTATATAAATAACAATTTTAGCAAAGTAATTAGATATATTCGGTGGTACAGTATATTAATAACTATTTTTGCAAAGTAATTAGATATATTATTAAAAGTATACAATAATATTTGTATTGCTGCAGATGCCCACTGGGCGTGTCTATTTTCAACTAATTGACAGTATGAATATTGAAATTAGAAATTATTTTATTAACCCTTTAAATTAAGCATGCAAATATTTTTAAGTACCTCTCTTAATTTAACCTTTAAAAATTACAAATTAATTATATGTATATTATTACATCGTAATAAAGCAATTTCATTAAACTTTCAAGATAATATATAATTTATATTGTAGTTTTTGAATGTTGAAATAACCTATCAGTCAATTATATGTGCCAAATTCATAAGATTTCTATTTAACAGGCAAATAGAAATCTATGACCAAATTGCATAGCATGACAAATAGCTGATCTATAGCCAATACCATTTATATATTACAGACTATAAATATACTAATTACATTTGCCATGATTATTAACTGTAATAAATTTGTTTCTATAATATTCAATTAAAATATTATAATTCATGAATTTATTTATTTAGTTGTAGGTCTAAAGAGTTTTGTTAGAAAATTTACATTTTTACATGTTAATATCGAATTAAAGATTACATTGTAATTAGTAATATTTATTTTCAAAATATGAGTTTTTTTATTTTAACAAATTATATATATTTTTAAATAATTCATTTTGTGTTAATGTTTTTTATAAACAATTATATTTGGTTATAAAATTGAAATACGCTGCATCGAATATATCAAATAATTTTTTCCAAAGTTTAATGTTTCATTTTATTTATTTCTTTCGATTATTATAAAATAATAAAAATTGTGGTATCACAGTCAATAAAACATTATTTTAAAAATAACAATAACAGGAAAATATCTTTAATTACACTTTTAAAATTTTTGAAATAATATATATGCATCATAAAATGTATTCAATAGTTTACTATCATGTTAAGAATATATAAAATTTATTTAATAGTGTGAAATAATACTTTATTACCATTACAAAATAACATTATATGGATTATAATCGAAATTGCTACACATTCCATTACATACGACATTGGTTTTAAAATAGCTATATATGTAAATACACAATTAGAATATTATAGAAGATATTTAGAAACGGTATACTAAAATAAACATGGAAATGAAAATAGGTTTTAATGTATGGTACTACTCAAGATGTTATGTGTAATAATCGTGGTTAATAATCCTATGATTCTTATAAATTCTTCACAATGTACTTACATATATATAGTATAACTACACATATATTGCAATAATTGTATAATAAAATAATGTGGTAGACAATAATTATAAAATGAATGAAGGTAACATTAGAAAGTGAGTAGGTTAATTTGAATATCATATATATATTAGTCGTATGCTATATTTTAATAATACTCTAATATAACTGCTTATAATTTAAAAAATAAATGAATTTTACAAGTATATATCATTATAAGTTTGATATGATTATAAGCTAATATTATATTGTTAGCGTTATCGTAAATAAAAATATACCGAAGCAATATTCAAATGAAGATATAACTAATTTATTAATAATTATGAAGTAAAATAATTTTCAATTTAATTCTAATTCAGCACTGCAGCCTTATAGGCTGCGGTGCTGGGTATAATGCTGGGTATAAGGGTATAATTTGTATAATAGGTACTTATTTTTGCAAGCGAATAAATTTCCTATCAAATAAATAACTACAAAAAAAGTATGATAAAATGACAATACTTACAATAAGCCATATTAACATAATTGTTGTATGTTAATTTACTAATATAAATAATATTATTAAACTAAACTATAGCTTTCTTTAATATTTTATAATTGTTGCATACAATCTAGCATTTAATTAATGAACTTCTTATGATTTTACTTTGATACTTTTCGTTTATTATATTTACATAATTATTTAATACATATAATTTATATAGTTTCTGCAACATGAATAACACAAAGCTTGTTATTTAAGGTACAGAAATAATAGTGAGAATTATTATCAAAGCCTTGCATGTTATATATTCTACCAACTATGATATATTAGAATATGAATAATTACAAAATTAATTAATAATTTATTCAAGTTTATTTTAATTATAAGAATTATATAATATAGCTATTAATTAGAAAATATTAACAATTATGCTGATATTATTTTTGATATATATATAATAAATTTTAAGACAACCTAAAATGATATAATATAGTATATGTTATTAGCAGACGCCTTCCATATTTAACAGTATTGACAATACATATATTGGTAAATAATGCTGCCATTTTATATAACATTTATTAATTGTAAGACAAAACGAAATATTAAAAAAAATGAGATATTCAATATTAATTTATTGTACAGATTGATTTCTGCAATTGTATATTTCCTAATCGATTCATCAAAACTTATAAATAAATCCTCGACGCGCGTCGCCGATGGGAAACGTGTTTGTGACGGGAACTGATTGACGGGAGGGCATGCCATTTCATATATAGCAACACTTATATAAATAGATAATTGGTGGGGTAGTCGAATCCGTTTGGTTCGCCTCATTTTAAAATACTGATCAGTAACTAAATTTATCACATCTCGATAGTAGTCGGGGGGTGAGCGGGGGCTGCGGGGATGCGGACGTGGGTAGCCCTCTTTGCATACGGTGGCCGGTAGTGGCGAGATCAAGGCCTATTGTTTTTGATTTGGTTTAGAGATGCGCCGACCAAATCCGTAGTGTTCGTAGCGGAACCTGTGCGCAGAATAACCGACATCATTATTTATGTTGATGTAGATAATCATTGTTTTAATATATAGTGTATATAATGATTATTTAATGTGTAGTGTATATAATCACTGTGGTATATCTAGTATATAATCATTATCTTAGTGAATGGTGTTTAGAAATAACTAATGATATTGAGAGATAAGTCAATATTTAAGGTAAATATTATGATTACACATCACTAAAATCATATCGACTATTATGGAGATTTTATTCTGTTGATTTTTGTTGATTAGTGTGATGAAATTGCAAAAAGTAAATATACTTATAGTAGTTACGAATAGAGATTAATACTTCAAATATGAGACAACTATAATACAAGTAATGTAATATGAATGAATTAGAATAATATTAGACTTTAATACAATGAAGAATATATTGACATCATATTTTTGAAATTAAATTGAATTGGATATTTAATGAATGATTAAATAAAACAGCTAGGACTAACTATCTAGGTCATTTCAATTCAAGCTCCCTTATATTATATCTAACCGGAGGTGGAGGAGGCCTTCTGTTTCAGGAGGGTCCAGTCGAATATGTAGTCGTAGGAATGGTTTAGAGTACGACATAGTATTCTGAACAACTGAAATACCAAAAAATGTAATTCTTTAGGGCAGTTAATAGTTGAGTAAATTCAATTATATTTTATATTAATTACTAGATATTCAAAAAAATATTGAATAATTTACTCTTCGAGTATTATTAATAATGCTATTATTAATATTGATCAATTAACAGTGTTAGTACTAGATGGTATATAATAATTTACAGTTGAATAATATTGTTCTTCATATATAATCATTATAATGTAGTTATTAATTATTTTAACTATTACATCTCATCAAAAATATAAATTAGAGAATTTTAAAAGGAGAGATTATATAACATTGGATAATATGTCGAAAAGTATACAAATGTAATACCTGTCTTAAATACATATAATCAGGAGCTTCTTCAAATCTTAATCCCCGACAGTAGTTTAAGTACATTGCAAACTCTGCAGGGAAACCCTATAAAAGTTCAATTGATTAGTTCAAGAGATATTAATTATTTAAATTCTTAGATAAGCCATATTCATTATTAAATATAAATAACTTCTATACATAGATTTTAGTAATATTTATATAATATTACATAACAAATCAAATATAATTTCTCTGATTAGCAAAACTCACTTTACATAAAGATTCTACAGGTGTTGACATTTTCTTCTCAGATATCTTATCATATTTCTGTTTCTTATTACCAGCTTTCAAACCTGTGAATAAGAAGTAATTATACACCTAGTTTATTTTAGTTGGAGTTTATGTTATTTTGAGTTTATCTTAGTTATAGTTTATGTTAGTTGGAGTTTATATTAGTTTGAGTTTATCTTAGTTAGAGTTTATGTTATTTGGACTTTATGTTAGTTGGAGTTTATGTTAGTTGGAGTATATGTTAGTTGGAGTTTATGTTAGTTGAACTTTATCTTAGTTTGAGTTTATGTTAGTTGGAGTTTATGTTAGTTTGAGTTTATGTTAGTTTGAGTTTATGTTAGTTTGAGTTTATGTTAGTTTGAGTTTATGTTAGTTTGAGTTTATGTTAGTTTGAGTTTATGTTAGTTTGAGTTTATGTTAGTTTGAGTTTATGTTAGTTTGAGTTTATGTTAGTTGGAGTTTATGTTAGTTTGAGTTTATATTAGTTGAACTTTATCTTAGTTTGAGTTTATGTTAGTTGGAGTTTATGTTAGTTTGAGTTTATGTTAGTTTGAGTTTATGTTAGTTTGAGTTTATCTTAGTTATAGTTTATGTTAGTTTGAGTTTATGTTAGTTTGAGTTTATGTTAGTTTGAGTTTATGTTAGTTTTAGTTTATGTTAGTTGGAGTTTATGTTAGTTTGAGTTTATATTAGTTGAACTTTATCTTAGTTTGAGTTTATGTTAGTTGGAGTTTATGTTAGTTTGAGTTTATGTTAGTTTGAGTTTATGTTAGTTGGAGTTTATATTAGTTGAACTTTATCTTAGTTTGAGTTTATGTTAGTTGGAGTTTATGTTAGTTGGACTTTATGTTAGTTGGAGTTTATGTTAGCTGGAGTTTATATTAGTTGGAGTTTATATTATTTAGAGTTTATGTTAGTTGGAGTTTATGTTAGTTGGAGTTTATGTTAGTTGGACTTTATGTTATTCGGAGTTTATGTTTGTGTGTCATATTGCTTATGATGGAATTAGCGCAACGAATATTAATATATGGAATCTAAATTAATAGATATATATACACATTTGAACACATAATGCTAGTACAACTGTGCCATACACACATGGTTGCAATACTATTTCCGGAGTTGTAGGGAATACACAACGTGACTGACCTTGCCAGGGCAGTGTACCTCTCAGGAAGTACATGAACACATAGCCCAGCGACTCAATATCGTCGCGCCTACTCTGCAAACAACAGAGGTTAGAGGTTATATCGCGAAGGGTTAGAGTTCGCAACCTATGGAATCTGTATTGTCAATTTTTAGAGTAATGTTGTTATTTAATATCAATTATTGAATCAGACTATATAGAAGAAAATTACATATTAAATATACATTTTTCACAAGGCCTATATTCTATAAATATAATAGCTATACTTAATATAATTAATATACTTAACAATTCGAATTGTTAAGTATATTAATTATATTAATAGAAACGATCGATCGTTTCTTTAAAACATATTATATTAAATTTCAATATAATATTTTATAGAAATTTTAGTAAATTATTGTTTTCAAAAAAGAATCTAAATTTTATTTCAGTATATACTTTGGAATTTAAGAGATTTTTTATTTGAAAAGTAAAATCCTTGAGAAATGTAGATCAAATGAACTGTCGACAGATTAACTAATATAGAAATCAATAGAAATGGTAATTAAAAACATTAGGCTATTTGAACATTTAGTGCTATTTACCAATTTATTGATTACTTTATTATAAGTATATTATTGACATGTATAAGTTTTTATTAATTCCTATCATTTTCTAATCACATTTATATGTAGCAAAGTTCTATTAACTTTACATATTAGACTTATTCAATTCTAAATATACAATGTATTGTAAAGTGTTATATATGTATTATAAATATACAATGTATTGTAAAGTGTTATATATGTATTATAAATATAAGTATTAGAGTAAACTTGCAAACAGTAAAAATTCACTTTCACCATATCATAAAACATATTAACATAAAACAGAATCCTATTAAAATATCCAATACTTAAGTACACAACATTTTAAATATTCTATAATATACTAGTAATAACCTAGATACACCCTAGTTATACCCTAACAACGCCCCGAGTATACCCTAACAACATCCCAGGCATACCCTAGAAACGCCTATACAAACCTGTTCTATACCGAGGTGAGCATTGATAGAAGCGTACCTTGCAGTGCCAGTTAAACTTTTGTCCTCGCGATATGCGATATGTGCTCTTGTGCGACTGTCCCGATATTTCTTGGCTAGGCCAAAGTCCACAATGAACACCTATGATGGAGACAGTGTAGTCGAATAAGTAAAACATGAAATTTTACCTAAGTAAAACGAGTTTGAATGAAACTCCCAAAATGGTTATGTAATGAATAAAGTTCTATGATAAAAATTATAACTTTAAAGAAAACATCCTGTTATTAAATTAATCATAAAATATTATAAATGTATAAAATTGACAAAATAATAACAGATCAGAACACTGTTTAATTATTACTAGCTTTATTGCAGTGTTGCCCTATTCCCATCAAGAAATTGTCAGGCTTCATATCTCTATGTGTAAATACAGTTTAAACGATGTTTATTTTATGTTAATAGAATAATATAAATACGATTTTATAATGAAAAATACTGAAAATATTCTTTGAAGTAAATAAAATAGAAATATAATGAACAAAATTATTATCATTGGATAAACATATTTTTCCAGTAACACTCTTTTCAAGTAAGTTGTGATTTAATTTTCTCATCATTTCAAAATATCTATTATATCTTTTCTATTTATTCTGTGTTTGGGATTTTATACTTATACTATAAATCAGTGATCTTCATCACTACATAATCTTCCCAAACTACCTGTCAATTTCTACTGTCACCAAACATAAAACAACTATAAGTATCCACATATTTCTACTTTTCACAAACTATATCCATCTCTTCTCAACTCCCCCAACATGTACTTGAATTACCTAACTATATTCAAAAAATTACTCACTAAGCACCTCTCTCCTACATACATACCCATCAAAATTCCACATAAACGACCACCACTACTCCACTTACCTGACCACCATTATCCAAAATACCCATAGCGCCACAACCCCAAATATCTGCAGCATCACAATCCTATATACACATATCATCTTAACCCCGCATACCCACATCTTGACTACCCCACATACACAAGGCACTACAACCCCACATATACATATCTCCACCTACCATTATCTCCACTACCTCACACGCACACACCACCACAACTTCAACCTGTGTATGAAGTTCTTATTGTGAACATACTCTATCCTAGCGATCATTTGGTCTGCGAGCATTAGTACAGTCTTCTTTGTGAATTTGCGGCCGCAGAAATTGAATAGATCTATGGAATCATTTCAGTTATTACCAGTAGTTATTACTTAAGCATGATGGGTCACATGACCATAATAATGGCACCAGTTCTATCAAAGTGTGTGCCAATCTATAGTTTATAGAACTTTTAGTTATTTAATAACTTTGAATTGGATTCTGATAATCTATATTATATATTTATTATTGAAATATGAAATTACATATAATATAAATTAGTAGAGGTATACTAAATGATATAGTAATGCTACTACACACTTTATAATTTATATATATATAAAATATTACAAATTATTGAATATTTAAAAAGTATAATTTAATAAAACAATCCCAATTTTAGAATGTATACACTAAAACATGGCGTCACATTATTTCATCAATACTGAATTTGCCTTGTAACCTTCAAGAGATGGGCCTAGCAATTCCATGACTAAGACATTGTAGTCACGGTCATGAGTACCAAACCATTTCACACGAGGCACTCCTATTCCACCGGCTAGAATACGGTATACCTAATGTGGTGGAACGAGGAGTTCAGTTTTAAGAAGGATTAGGATAGTGTTATGGGTAATAATAGGAATAAAATAAGGTAGGTATTAAGTATCATATTACAGTGTTAATTTGTGGGAGATAGTGTTCGTGTTCATATGGTAATACAGAAGCCTTGTTATTAGTTTTAATTAAGAGGTGAGGAATAGAAAATAAGATGGTGAGAAATTGTGATATATATTATATATACGAGTGGTAATGAATGAAGTTAATATATTCAGATGGGCCTGAATAAGCATTAAGTTTTTATTGAAGTAAATATAAAGTGGTGATGTGTCATTAATGTAAAGAACACTCCTAGTAACCTTGCTTTCGTACAACAACTGAGGATGTTTTGCACGCTGAGATTCTAATTTCACAGCTACTTCTTCTCCATTATTGATGTTAACGGCCAAGTAGATGTCTCCAAAAGACCCGCTGCCTAAACATAGATATATAATTATATTGCTATAGAAGAGCATGTATACCCATAATACCCATCACCAAATTATGATTTTTACAACGGATATTCAACAGAAGAAATTATTATTCTGTAATTATTAATGATTTAAATTTTGCTATTATATGAATTATAGAAAATTGTAATATATCATTTTCATTTTGAGTATGTTTTCAAAAGTTGTAAACTATTAATTTAAATATGTATATTAACTTATAGATTATCACAAACGTATTTAATACTCTATTAACAAGTAATTAATACTTTTATCCAAATTTTAATTATCTCTCTCTCTCTCACACCCTATATCTATCATTCTATCTAACCAATTTTCCTAATTAGACGGAATTTCGTAGTTGCACCAACATAGAATTCACTTTTCGATGAACCAGCTGAAATAATGAAAAAATAAAACATGCAAAATATATAATTTTATAAAGTAGAACATTAATATTTAAACTTAAAGTAAATTTTAAAACTTCTCACAAATACAAATTTTAATAAATTGTTCTTGTAGCCTAGTCAGTAGACTATGGCAGAGCTCTAACGGATTATTTGCGAAGAAGATGATGTGCGCTCAAGTTTATCCGTCATTTCTGGTCGCCTTTGGCTTCAGATATCCTTGAATGACAAAACTGTGTAAATTTGAAATAAACTCAATAAAATTGGCCATTATTATTTTACGACTTTACAATAAATAGAGAAATTTTAAAACACACGGAAAAATAAATGTTTATATTTACTAGGATATAAGTACATAAAACTTACTTAAGTGAGAATAGGTTGCTATGAAACAATTTTATTGATTGAATCATCTAATTGAAGTGATTTAATTACCCAGATTCTATCTGAGTATATTGTATTGTGAAAGTGTCTAGAATTCAAGTATTAGAATTTACAATTATTGAATACATTAAATTGAGCAAGGAAAAGAAGTCATGTTCTATTCAGATAAAGATTAGTTATTAATGCTTGATTACAAAATTAAGTTGATACAATAACTTTTATAAGAGTAGTAATTATTCATTGTGTTAAATCAATATTGATAATGTTATTGTTATGGTTTTCTTTGTTGAATATACACTGCACATAAACGCTAGTCAACTACAGTTGGTGCATATTAATGAACCTGTACATGTATACTACATTAAGAATTAATAACTTTAAATATGCGGCATTGATAACCTCCGGGTTTAGAATTCGTATCTACTAAATATGAATTCGGTATTAATAATTAATTAAAAAGGCAATAACAATATAATATCTGGTTTTATTATCTAACAACTACTCTACAATTACTGCTAGAAATCTCACGTATTGTCGCTGTATAGTTTTTCTATCTTTACTATCCATTAACTAGCACGTAATTTGCCTTAGAAACTAACAGTGGATAACGTGGCTGGGGGAATGAGAGGTCTCTATTCCGCCCGTATATCCACGACCATACCCTGCTGACCATTAGTGCCCATTCTATTACAGCTAAGGCACGCTGCCAGTGCAACATTAACTCCGATCGATTTCCAATGATTACATCATTGAGAGAAATGTAAATAGTATATGCTGTAACGAAAACGCACGCACGCAAACGCGCATCCAGGCAAGATCATCAGCAGATCGGGTATAATTTTATGATAAGGGATATCCGGTTGATATATGTGTATATATACACACTAGCCACTATAGTGGCTAGTATGTATAATACAATTTATAGAATACAGGATTAAATTGTACGCCGTACAATGTACCGCAAATGAGAAGCAAATAATCTAAACAATGCAATATCACAGCACGATGATATTTCATAAAGTAGCTTATGACAATAGGCCAACGTGTGAGCGAACGTGATGAATGATCAAGATTTGAAATGCGTCATAATAATACTCTTTGTATTCAGGTGTGTCTAGTAAACCACCAATACTATATATCCTGTGAGACAGTACAATCTATATTAGACAGCGCTATCGTATACACTTCTAATTTATGTAAAAACACCACATTCACTATATATTTCTCTCTCTCTCTCTCTCTCTCTCTCTCTCTCTCTCTCCCTCCCTCCCTCCCTCCCTCCCTCCCTCCCTCCCTCCCTCCTCTCTCTCTCTCTCTCTCTCTCTCTCTCTCTCTCTCTCTCTCTCTCTCTCTCTCTCTCTCTCTCCATCGACAATTCTTTCGGAGTTTCTTGATCAATGTGTTGCCTAGAACATAATATAACATAACATCATATTGTTATTATATAAATATTCGTGTTTAATTTTCGTATGTACCGCTAAATATCTCACATAGCCTGACAATATGATACCCTGGATGTTTAGGACATGGGAATGTCGGCTCCTTGACCTCAGCATATAGTCAAGTGAAAACCCCGGGGCGTTACATAACACATCATAACCCTCGTTTCCGGTATGCGACTAGCGGTAAAACGGGTAGTAAAGTCGATATCTAGTTGCATAAGGAATATGATACAACTAGGGAATGTTGATAGTAATATGTATGTAGAAGTATGAAAAGATAGTAGTTAAGGAAGATATGATTATATATATTGTAAGTTAATAAAATAGTGTATATATACCACTAGCTACATAAAGTAAGCATATACATACATACATATATATATATATATATATATATATATATATATATATATATATATATATACACACACATACACACATGCACACTCACACACACACACACACATATATACATATATATATATATATATATATATATATATATATATAACAATATCTTTATATATTAAATACAATTTAAAAAATCACTTTTTCATAATTTTTGCAGTGAATATTTGACTAAATTATAAAATAGCATACCATGTTTCTTATTCTCGAGATATCATACCTATTGAAATTATTTCATATGAAGATTTTTTCATATGAAGATTTCAAAACCTAGCTACCTATATGAGGTTTTTATTGTTTAAAATAAATAAGAGAAAGGAAATTTTACCAAGATTAAAAATAAAAACTAGTACAAATTAACATAAACAGTATATGTTAATATAATTAATAATATAATAAACTCGATAAATGCTTATATTAATTCTATGATAATATTATATATTAAATATATATATAGTATACATATACTCAATCATAAAATAAGTTTAAATTAATTTGACCATCATTATAGAAATAAAATAACTTAGAATAATTTGTTTAATAAATTTAAATATAGAGCTAAAAACAAATAATGTATTTAATTTTTAAAATAGAAAGGCCGCAATGATTATCTATATATTAATTAGATTATATAATTATATTATGTCAATTTTATAAAATATTATATAAATATATTTATATATTCCATATAACTTATATCCTGTCGTATATGAATGATACTTTTTATTATAATTTTAATTAATCAAAAATCATATATGATAGATCGTATTTTACTTTTAAAATATTCATAACAAATTATTACAAAATTCATTTATTAAATATATAAACTAATTATTTCAACTACTACATATACTATATATACTATATTATCATACGAATAATATTATTGAAAGTTAATAACATACCTGCATTTAATATATTTTAATGTGAAATCATTAATAGTAATGCAAGAATATGACATTTAACCGATCGTGTGATTAAATATTAGAACATATTAAGGATAATAAATTGGTTTACCAAACATAAATGTATTGAATTTGTATATAATTTCAACTAACCATACACTTATCTATAAAATATTCATTTATTAACAAATTTACACTAATATTATTATTAATAATATTATATTACATTTTAATATTATATGTCAAAATAAGAATATATATAATATAATTTTAAAATTAAATTAAATTAAATCACATCTGCATTTATTAAAATAGTTTTCAATTCGAAACGTCTTGTATATTGTATTAGAGTTATCTTTGTATAACATTTTGATTTCATTCAGGTTATATGTATATATATATTCTCATTATCATCATGTGTATTATAAGTTAACATTGTTTATATATTATATATCTTTACATAACTATGTATAATGTAATATGTATAATTTAATTTATTATGTTGTTTAATTTAAGTAAATATTTTATATACAAGCCTAACTATGATATAATTATATATTATGGTTTAATAATTAATTGCTATTTGTTTATTAATAGAATATCATATTAATAATGTTGTATTATATGTATATGTTGGCAGCAATATTATTTTGACACAATAACACATATAATTACCAAATTAATTAATGTATTTAAATTATAATATTATTTATAAATATCTATTCCTAAACAATTTTTGTATACATATAAATAGGTATACCAGTATTCATTATAACATTATAACAATATATATCATTAAAACATTATACAGTAGAGAGACATTTTATAATAATACAAATTATAAAATGATATTATATTATAAATATATTATATATTATATTATTATTATATAAAATGTATTGAATTTATAAAATTACATTTACATTTGCGTTTACAATTATAAAATTGTAAACGCAAATGTCGTTTAAATATTATTTACATACCTATAAAAACATGAATACAGAAATAAATGTTTTTATTATAATAATCCTAATTTTAAAATAGTTTGTTTTTACAATAGTAATATTCATACACACGCATTCATTAAATTGTCTGAACAAATATGATCTAACAGTTTTAATTTGGGTCGCCCAAAAAACTATTCAGGCGTATTTAGTTTTTTTGTTATATAATAAAAGAGAAAATATATTTTATGTTTATTTAAATAATATCATGAATTTATTTAATTTAAAATAATTATATAAGAATTTATAATCGTTACATCATCTGGTTTATTTGGTGACACTCCCAAATTAAAATATGTTGCCAGTATATTTTAAATATATTCTGCTGCTTATAGTAACCCCTCATGGATACGTATCATCAATTGAATAATCGTGTCTGGTATCAGAAAGTACGGCAAAAAATAATTATAATGAAGTATATAAATGTAAAACTTAATAATAATGTCATTAGTGATATACAACTATATATAACATGATGTCCTCCAGTAATTTGAACACAAAGATAATTTAATAATATCGATACAATTAATAATATATTTTTAATATATTATAATTATCAAATTAATTAATGAATCTGTATACTGATTATCCCCTTAATATAATGTAAATATAATTATTATTATCTTAAGGTTAATTATAAAATTTATATATATTTGAGCAATTGCATTATAGTTAATTATGTTGTTATTATTTGTATAATATATAGCGTGTTATATATTGTCAATTATTTAAGCGTATTATTACTTATTACGACATATTATTTAATTTCTGTAAACATTGTAATACTATTAATCCGTTTATTAATGATTTTATTATTAATTTATTTGTACATATACGATTTAAATCAATTCTATCAAAAGAAAATCATGATATGTCAATTACCTTTAATAAGAAAGGTATCCATCAGTCTAATGTTGAAAATGTTGGTAATGGTAAATGTTGAAAATTATTAAAATTAAAGCATGTATTAAATTAAAGTCATATATGTGTATACTATTTTTTTATACATTATATATAGCATGATGTTTATTTATATTTTATTAATTTATATACATGTGCTAATAAAACAAAATCACAATACAAGTTTTATTCATTTATATAAATCTTTTATAAATAAAAATTAAATAGTTACAATATATATATATAATATATACATTGTAAAAAATACACTTATACAATGTATGTATATAATATATACATTGTATAAGTGTATTTATCAATTATTTATATAAAATATGGTAGTATTTTGATTATATATATATATAATAAGTATTTATAATAATGAAATTTATATATCTATGAATTAAAAAACTATCAACAATGGCGGTTGTTTACCAAAACGCGGGTTTGTTTACATTCGCTATATTTGCATTGCGAGATAGCGGAGTGAAACCCCTTGGACCTTGGCCCTTGGATATATAGTTCAGATATATAACAAATGTGATTATAATTATTATTATATAAATATATTTATAATAAAAATAAAAATTGTATTCATTAGTTATACATAATATATAATACTTATACATTATAAAATTATACTTACCTTTTAACATACACATATTTGCAACATACACTATAAATGATTACGAATTAAATCATAGTAATCTATAATTAGGTTTATAAACTAATAAAATATGTAAGATTATAATATTTATTAAATATTTGCTACGATTGGTTGATTATATATCACATGATCGATTGGCTAAACTAATTAATGGATAACTCAAATTTATAAACAATACTAAATATATTATGTATTATAAATATATATAAATATATAATATATAAATATAAATAATATACACATACATATTAGTGTATCTAACATTAATGTATTAATTTAAATAATTTAAATATTTATTAGAAAGCCATATATAATTTAGTTAATCAATATTTTGCTATTTTAATATAAATATAATTTGTATTATTTTATACAATAATAAATATATATATAAATATATATATATATATATATATATATATATATATTATATTCCAGGGAGGTTTGTAATTTAAGATTTAAATTTTGATGTGTAACAATAATAATAAATTAAATTAAAGTAATTAAAATATTCGAATAATTAAATTACATAGTTTATGTTAATTATTCATATACTTAGTTGTATAATATAATGTTATATATATATATATATATATATATATATATATATCTACATATATGAACAATTCTGGTATAGATTATTCAACACGCACGCAACTATTTACTACCGTTTGTTTACTACTCTGCATACATTTCATTGCCCTGTTAACTTGTTATATAAGAATAGTGCGAATTTACTATATGATGATAAAGTGCTTATACATATTCAACGTACATTGTATGTCGTACATTGTATAATCGATATTACTTAGTTATTGTATTATATTTTGAACGATGACCGATTAATAAATACAATTATTATTTTGCTATATTACTATTGAATCTAGATCTTTTTTGTAAGGAAATAAGTGTATACATTTAGATTTTGGATATATCTAGATTAAGATGTATATATATTTAAGATATATTTAGATTTAAGAGTATATTTCAATTATATCCAGTATTTATGTAACGAAATTATGTGTATGCATATCAATTTAAATCATGACATAAGTAATTGATGAACGAGAAGTGTACCAATTATTAGTATTTACAAATAAATATACCATACTATACCAGAGTTATACACATGTAAAATATTACTTAGTTACCTGGGGATTGACAATTTTAATAAGTAATAATCCAACACATACATCACTATACATGTACATTGTACACGGTATATATACTGATTCATACCATAGTACACACAGAACACTGATGACATAGTAAGCGTATTACATTATTTTGCTGTTAATGTAAGTCACCACATATCGTATGCAACCTAATAAAGCAATGCCTCGGGCTCACTACTAAGCCAGCATATCTCTCATTCTACTGTGTAACATTGTATTTCATACAGTATTATATGTGTTTATTAAACATATGTTTCAGAAGAATTAATATTAAAGTTACATTATGAATATATTGATCATTAATTACAATATACATACGATACTATATATTATAGATATATCATTATAAATGTATACAATATATAAAGAATTAATGTATTCGGTAGGATACATGCCGAATAAACCCTATAAACAAAGATTACCTTTAGCATGTATAATCTTGTCTATAATTATAAAGAAATATATTTCATATAAATATAAATTATAATTTATAAGTATATCAGATAGTATGTATGACTTTTATAACATTGAAGTTATATATATATATATATATATATATATATATATAGATTATATTGTATATTATAAAATATAATAACAATAAATAACCAAATTATATTTTAAAATAATATGAGTATTTAGAAAATCAAGTTGATAATAATGTAAATCAAGTTTAAAATTAATTAGTAGATAGGAAATTACCTAATATAATTAAGAATTATAATTAAAATCTTAGTAATAAAAGACAATGCATGTTATAAATTATACAGGCAACACACACTATACATATATCTTTGTTTAGAATTATATTTGTCTATTCTATAAATGAAAAATTTGCTTTATTGCAAATTTATAATTTACTTTGAACCTTCACATTGTAGAATTCACCGCCCGTAGCTTTCTTTTCAATATATAGAATACTTACAATTAGTATATATAGTGTATGTGAGTAGGGTATCTAAACATTATCGCAAATTAAATCGTATTGAAAAATTGAAATTAATAATATATTATTAATAATTTACACTTATATTAGTATGGTATACACACAGATTCATATATAAGAAGCTATTGCCTAAACATTATTGTCATCCTACTAATAAGATTTGTTATGCATAAGTATTAATATATAATAAATATTAATATTAATACTTATGCATAGCAAAACTTATTAGTATGATAACAATACTTTTAAAAATTTAATTATAATTTGGTAATCATTTTATAATATATTGTATACTAGAATCATTTTTGTAAATATGGGAATTCAAGGTGAATATTATAAATATTTTGAAAAATTATTAAATTATTAGTTTCTAAATTAATAGAATTATGATACCTCTAATAATTATTATAAGTAGATACATATAATAGACATTATAAATTTAAAGAAATGAGAGATAATTATATCATTATTGGAATCAGAATAGAGTAATAGAATATGCCAATGATTGGTAATATTTATAGAAATTTATTATAATTAATTTCAATTCTTGAATATCATTTTAATATTTATTTATAAACCTAAAATCCAATATTAACCATAATATATTTGAGCTAAATCTTCAAAATTCTAAAGTTAAATAGAAAGAGCTAATTTTTCAAAATGCACTTTTAGAAAATATCTCTTATGGTAAAATATATTAGTGGAATAATTATAACATAATTATAAATAATAATAATGTATACTATATAATATTGCATTAACATTATATACATTATATTAATACAATATACTCTATACTTAAAGAAATAGCATAATCCAACCAATGCATATATGCAAATAATGTATATATAGATATATATATATATATATATATATATTGTATAATTGTAAAAGGTAGTATTGGTAACAGGCATTTTATTATTTTGGTCTCATGTTTAGTTAGAAAAATAAGTATCATTCGTTTTTATGTCAGATGTGTTTTTTTTCAGCAAAACTGTAGTTATAAGAGAATATCATAAAACTGTAGTTTAAACTAGAAGTATTAGCAGAACTGTAGTTCAACTAGAAGTATCAGCTGTAATTAAATGCAAGTATTAGTATATTATATGATAAATGATATGAATTGTAGATAGAATATGAAGTGCTTATTATATATAAATAAAATATTATATATATATAAAATGCATTACATATATACAAAGTATCTGAAAAAAGTAATAAGAAATGACATTATGACAGGTATTGATAATTGCATTGTCAATGTAAAGTAAATCTTGTGTGAATGTCAAGTAAATCTAATGTCAGATACACACGTATGTGTCAGAATAAATGTCAATATCATTATAACAGTGGTCAGTTTATACCAAGCGCTCCGTATTGCAAATTGAGCTATAAAACATCTGTTCATTACATTAGTAGCATACTGGGGCACCGTTTCTTCACTAGCCCCTAGGGCTCTTCAATAGTCTAAATATTCAGCATGCATATACTCAGTTTCCGATTCACGAATAAATATTCTATGCATATATTCTTGATGATATGCAATCTATACTGTGTATATACACAGTGTACAGTGTTCACTTTACAAGGTAATATGTACATTTTACATTGCACAATGCACAGTGTACAATGTACACTGTACAATGTACACTGTACAATGTACACTGTACAATGTACACTGTACAATGTACACTGTACAATGTACACTGTACAATGTACACTGTACAATGTACACTGTACAATGTACACTGTACAATGTACACTGTACAATGTACACTGTACAATGTACACTGTACAATGTACACTGTACAATGTACACTGTACAATGTACACTGTACAATGTACAGTGTACATTATACATGGATTTCAAAATCAACCTATATATAGTATTTATATTTCTATTGTGAAATCCATTCATATAGATCCCGTCAGATAGATATCGCTCGATATATGGTAATATCACTATTGAGATAACCTTTTGTACTATATCGCCGTTACCATGATAACCTGTATATATAAGTTATGCGATATAAATTGAAACACTATGATGGTTATAACATATGTGAAGCAGAATGTGTGAGAGTTGAAGTTAATATATCTCACGCTACACCTTTTTTCTCCAAGCTATATTCATCTCATTTAAATTTATTTCTATGCTACAATCCCCGACTATCACCTACAACATTCTAACGAGCAATTACATATACGTTAACATTGCATATGACGTAGACATATTTCGTTTGAAACGTAATATATTTCCTCTTATTTATAGTATAAGATACGAGATAATATAAATTTGGTAAATTTCAGAATGAAAAAGATAAATTTACGATTTCAGATATTATCTTAGAGCGTAACTTTA
The DNA here is from genome assembly GCA_964035775.1 of Osedax frankpressi. Taxonomy (NCBI): domain Eukaryota; kingdom Metazoa; phylum Annelida; class Polychaeta; order Sabellida; family Siboglinidae; genus Osedax; species Osedax frankpressi. Next base: position 23,442,843 of record OZ038315.1, on the reverse strand, counting down.
ACGTATACGTTATGGTGCCTGTTTATATGGGGATGCATTTTCCGTATGTACTATAATGTCACTAAAAACTTACTTACTATCTCTTCATCACGAGCCTATTCTTCTCTATGTAGCGTTACTATCTCCAGAATGTAGCTAACTTTAAGCACACACACTTATCACCATAGCATATCGCATACTCAGTGTAACGCATACTCCTCATACCGAACATTCATCCTACCGTATACTCCTTGTCCGGCGCACTAATCGTACCATGTAATCCTCGAACCTGACACTCATCGTACCATATAATCCTCGAACCTAACACTCAACGTGACGTATACTTCTCGTAACTGAAATGTCCCTGTTAATGTACACTTCTTGTACAACACACTACTCGTAATATGTACTCCTCGTACCGCATACTCCTCGTACTGCATACTCCTCGTACTGCATACCCCTCTTACTGCATACTCCTCTTACCGCATACTCCTCGTACCGCATACTCCTAGAACCGCATACTCCTCGTACTGCATACTCCTCTTACCGCATACTCCTCGTACCGCATACTCCTCGTACTGCATACTCCTCGTACCGCATACTCCTCGTACTGCATACTCCTCGTACCGCATACTCCTCGTACTGCATACTCCTCTTACCGCATACTCCTCGTACCGAAAACTCTCAGTACTATATCCTTTTTTTTTAAGAATACACCCTTCTGCTATTAGCAAATTTTCTCTATATCGCACTCTTCTCTCTATATCGCAATCCTCTCATCATATCGCACTCCTCTCCATATATCGCACTCTGCTTCCATATCGCCATCCGCTTACCATATCCCACTCCTCTTTCTATGCTGCACAAATCTAGACATATCGCACTCTTCTCTCTATATACTGCAATTTTTCTCCATATCGCTCTCCTCTCGAAATATCGCACTCATATCTAAATACTACACTCCTCTCTCCATAATGTATACCTCTTCATATATCACCCCTCTTTCTATAACCCACTCATCTGTCTATATCATACTCCTCTCTCAATATTGTACTCCTTTCTCCTTATCGCACTTATTTCGATATATCGCACTCATATCTCTCTATAGAGATGTATACAGCAAGCTGCTCTCAATAATGTATTCCTCTCTCTATATCAGACTCCTTTCTCTATATCATACTGCTCTCATCCATGCCGCAATGTGCGATGCACACAACCACAATCTAACTTATGTCAACATAACATACTAGACAAAATACAAAGTGTATATACTAAACATAAAAAGCAATGCGACAGATATTATACATGTCCTCGATAAAGTATATTATTCAGCTTCATCAACATATTATTAACCTTTTGACACATTTGATACTTTCTATCATACATTCTCAACTTTAGATTGTCATCTATAAGTATATATATCACTATTCTTGAATAGTTCTCCTTGTGTATTTGACAGACAGTATAGTGTAAACATAAAATCCAACATTTCTACCACAAGTAAAATCACCCATGGTCTCTCATGATTCAATACTTGGTCAACTAATATTTCATTATTTATGTATTTCTCCTTTTTCAAAATATTCATAAAATATCCTAACATTTAGTCCCTTAATATACCGATTAATATATCCGACAAATTTATTTTATACTGACTAACCATGATAACAACTATAATATAAATAATATAATTACTGAAATACATAACTTGTCATCGACATACTCTCTCTCAAATTAAATGTAAAATACTGAATACCAGACATCCTACAGCACATACATATTATATGATCTCCTCACTAAAATTATAATGAACAATGCCCTTATTTAATATAAAGATAAAATCAGAATACTTGGCATCACAATTGATCCTAAACAAAATGATGTCTTCATTCCTAATCCATCTCAATATCAACTCATTATATTCTCTACAATTTACGCCTTATTAGATATTTATTAAATTCAATTATGTTAAAATATTTCTCATTTAATAATTATACCTCGTCTTGACTACTGCAACTCTTTATTCTTTGAATCACCATATTTTGTCATATAAAAGTTCCATCTCCAACTTCAAAACTCTGTAATTAGATGTATAAATAATATATCTAATTACCCCAGAAAACATATATCTCCTTACAGATTAATCCTGCATCGGCTACCAACCAAGCAAATAATTGTAAGCAAAATATTCCTTATTACTCAGACTGTCATACACCATAAAAACCAGATTACCATGATTTTTTCTTCATCTTAATATAACTTTCTCCAATCAAAAACAGTGAACAAATCTGAAATCAAGGTTTACCTTATTCAACTTCGTCACAACTTAAATTATTTTCTAATTATACTCCAAAAATCTGGAACCTATCATCCACTGAGCTATAAAATGCACTGCCAGTTTCAAACCAAACTAAACATCCACTTCTTTTCTACATCCACATACAATTGAATAACATATGTACAATCGAAAACTTTAAGAAAGAAGTTGATAGTAGTGCATGCCCTATTATATAACAAGTAACAGGTAACAACTGTTACCTGTTAGTTAATAGTTTAGGACTACTATCAACTTCTTTCTAGACTTTTTCGATCAAGCATATGTAATTGAAATGTGTGTGGATGTTGGTATCCTAGATAATTCCTCTATATATATCGCACTCAGCTATCTATATTCTAGTCACCTCTCTATATTGTTATTCTATCATCATATCATACCTATATATCTATATATCATGTTATCATATCTCCATAGTTATCTCCTATCTCCATATCACATTCCTCTATACATATCACACTCCTCTCTCCATATCCAATTTTTCTTTATATATCTCATTATTCTCTTCATACTCTTCTATTCTCTTCACTATTCTCTCTCTATAGCACTCCTCTATATATATCATACTCCTCTCTTAATATTGCATTTCTACCTTTATATCGCACTAATTTCTCTATATCACACTATTTTGCCAATATCGCACTCATCTCTCTATATCACATACCTCTTTCAATATCGCGTTGCAATTTCCATATCACAATTCTATCATAAATATCACTCCTATTTCTTTATCTCACTCATATATCTATATAGAGTACTCCACTCTAATATCGTACTCCTCTCTATATCTTATACTTTTCAATATAACACTAATCTCTCTAAATCGCATTATTCCATCTATATTGCATTACTTACTTTATATCACACTCTTCTTTCTATAGTCTCTTTAATCACAATTATCTCTTTATAGCTCAGTCTTCTATCTATATCGACCTCATTTATTAATATCGCACATATATCTCTATATCGTACTGCTCTAATAATATCTAACTTATCTCTTTATATATAATTCCTTTATTTATATCACACTCATCTACCAATATCCTACTACTATTTTCTATCTAAATCATCTATCTGTTACGCACTCCTTCGTAATATTGTTACGTAATATTGAACTTATCTCTTAACTAAATCTATTCCATATCACACTACTTTCTCTATATTGTATCCCTTTCTCTATATCACACTAGTCACTTTATATAGCACTCTTATTTCTATACCATACTCCTTTTTCTATATCACAATCCTTTATTAATACCGTACTACTCATTATATATATAATTCTCTCTCCATATCGCACTCCTCTCTATATATATATCACACTCTTATCTTTATACCGTACTCCTCTCTCAATATAGTAATACTCTCTATATCGTATTCATATATCTAAATCGCATTCGTTATAATTGTTATATCATTCTATTCTCTATATAATAATCTTCTATATGTATCTAACTCTTCTATCCATAGATCTCTCCTCGCTCCGTACTGCACTCCCAATATCCTCTCTCCATTTCGCACTACTCTTTCCATATCGCACTCATCTCTATATATTGCATACCTTACTTTATACCGCACTATTATCTCCATATGGCACTTAACTCTGTATACCGCACTCCATTTTTATTACCTAACATTTCTTTATATAGCCTATTATATAGTCATTATTATGAATTATCACTGTAACTTCTCAAAACGTTTCCGCATTTTCTCAAAACCATACAACACTTTCAAATCACTTATTTAATACCGCACTATACTTACTTAAAAGCATACCACACTTCTTCAACATTGCAGTATACTACCCTAATATATCTTATTAACATTAATCCTGTCCACGTCTATCAATTATATACGCAATCTATGAGTCATAAGTTATTATGGAAGTTTGTATTGTATTATATAGCGTAATGGTATGGGTATACTAACAAGTAACGGTCTTTTTTCTTCCTCCGTTGTTATGGTGCGTTTTAAGTTATACAATCAGAATGTGCTTCTATTAGTCTAGTTTCTCATGCTAATTGAAAGAGCTCAATGGTTGCATGCTCAGATCGAAGTTTTCGTTATTGTTGTGGAACGATCCTTTTCAATCCAGTGAAAAACGCAAACAAGCGTGCTTGACAACCGAGTCTATCTTTCGCGCAGAACAAGCGCGCCTACGACGAACGCAAACATGGACGCGAAATATTTCACCTCGACGCACGCCACCTCGAAAATGTAGGTCATGTCGGGCTTCTACGCGTACAAGCCAGTCCTGGTAATACAGTCAGTAGTCTGTATATATGTACATGCATTCGTCGACTGTTAATAACTATTAATAATACACAGTATTAATGGGCTTTAATTAATGTAGATCACTGATTATATTGTCTCCAGCAATAGAGGTTACAATGGATAGTCTGTTGTTTTTCTTTGACAAGATTTACAGTTGTTTACAGATTTCTATTATCGAAATGATACTATTGATAAATAGTGTCTTATCTATTTTAGATTATAAATGAAATTATAAAAAATGTAAATACTATGTATTACACCATTATACAGTATATGAATATATATATATAATTATGTAAGTTACTCATATTATTATATGTATATGGCATTTTATACATGGTTGTGCTATTATTGATAATGTATATTGTCCCCGGATGTAATTATATAATGCACGTAGAAATTGTTTGTATTAATCTATACATTATCAAATGTATATTATATGTCATATAAGTATATGTACGGCGTACATTGTACGGCGTACGTTGTACCCTTAGCCGTACAATGTATGACATACACTGTATATCGTATATTTAATATGCATCTACTTATTTCCCTAGCTTATATATTAATTAATATATTCGATAAGGTCATTAAATAAACTCTATATTATACGTGGATCATATAAATCCTTTGTAATATCCCTGGTACTATTATAATGAATATAAATATACTGAATATACTAAAAGTATAATGAATATATAAATATACACGGATACCGTTAAAGTAAATTCAGGTGTTACTTGAATGATTTCAATTTATCTTTCAAACATTTATATTTACCATTATAATTTATATATTCCAACTCTACTTTCATCTGATAGTATCTATTTAAAAAAACATTGATATTATATTGTACCACTTATATTTTCTAATATTGACTTATAATTATTACGGTCTTGATTTTATAAATTCGACTATTATTTGCATACATCATTTATCTCAAATCATTAGATGTATATATTATTATTTTATTGATTTATAAATCGAACTTGTTGAATTTTAACTCGTAATTTAAAAAGTCAATTATCTATTCTTTAGCGCGGATCTATTATTTTTGTATTAGAAATAACCACTACATGTTAAAATAATATAATTATGTACATTAATATAGTATATAGTATATTAATTTATGTAATATATAGATTAATACAAATATATCAGGAAAATCCATATGTATTGTAAATATAAAGTAGGGAATATATATCATATGATCACTAGTAAATATAAATTTATAAAAATATTTTTAATTTAAAAAAATTCGAATATAATTATAGACAATATGAATGGAAACTATCAACTTGGTATAACGTAAATAATATATACTATTTACTCTGTATATGTTTAATATGTATATGTATTGAATAAAATGTAATTGGTATTCAGAGCGATCAACTAATCAGATACATATATTCTCTGTGTTAGCCCTGGTTAATTAATTTATATCTATATGTATTCTATTTATTTATTTTTAATAATTGAGATATATAATTATTTGTAAATTATACTACTATATGTAATACTATCTATATCTTTTGATATTTTGATTAAATATTTTGTATTAATTATGATTATATATATTAACTGTATATTTTTTTATTATAAAGCATATATATATATGTTATCATGTTTGATTATCAAACATGACAATATATATATATAATAATATTGCTAATAATTTACCTTAAAAGAAGACTAACCTTATTAAAAGAATAATTGAAGAATAATTGAATTTTTAATTACTCATCATTTTTGTTGAGATTACTAATGAGTAATTAATAGTGAGCATACTGTTGTAGAACATAGCTATAATATATTGTTATTTCATTTCCTGAATTATTTGAACATCTTTACTTTTATTAAATACTATCTAGTATGTACGTTCTACTTTGAGACCATATATTTCATTAATCTTGACGTATAATTTGTTTTCATTTGATATATCAATATCGATGCCCACTGGACATTGTTTTACATTTCCCTAATCCTTTCATATTTGTGAATATGAATTTATCCATTCGATCTAAAGCAAGTTTATAAGAATATGATAGACATGGCGTATTCTAAGTATTTCAAGTTATTACCAGAGTTCAATAGAGAGTCTTTCAAGTTCTGTAAAATCAGTATTAATATAGAGGAAATACCGAATAAGAGTTTAAGCCTTATATACTAAGTTATTTTCCAATTTCGATTTCTTCATATAGTATGGATTAAATGTGTAATTTGAATGAGCCATGAGCTGAGTTATTAGTGCATATTCTAAACTTAATGATCATTTCTACTAGTTAAATTATTTATTTTTCCAAACTATGTCATCAAAATGTATCTTGAGTCAATATTTGTTTATTATATTAAATTATTTTGCTGTATTTTCACTTAGGAGAATTCCAAATCCTACGAACAGATTTGAAGAGTATTTTACGGTGTTTTAATCTGGGTTTGCTGGCTATTATTTTTGGTAATGTCTAGACAACTTTTGAATTTGAATTTCTTCATTTAAATTGTATTTTTGTGTTAACATAGGACAATCGAGTCGGTTGATTAGAATCATTTTGGTACATATATACATACAAACACACACACACATATATATATATATATATATATATATATATATATATATATATCTTTTAAAGCCAGATGTAAAAAAAAGATTTATTTATTTTAAAATTATTAAGAAATTATTGTAAATAATAGAATATATTTTCAAATTAGATATTCGTTTAATATTAATTTTTTTATTATTGATTTCTGTTTACTAGTTTTATAAGTATTATATCTTGATAATGAGTCCAGGCAATTGCCTAAATTTAAATAGATAATTTAATATTCATGTACATTATCATTTATTTATTGGTACTTTTTCGGGTATGTTTAATATTTAAAATAGTATTCGCGCTAATAATGTAACATTTAAAGGTTTATGTAGAACTATTAGAAAATAAAACAACACTAGATTTCTTACTGCGTTGCCGTACAAATACCAACTGTACATATGACACATACCATAACTCTAACATGTATCTGGGAGCCGCTTTAATAATGCGGTTCTATTTTATATTATATTATGTCAAATGACTGTATAATATTATTTGTATTTAATTTACGTTTATGTTTTTTCATATAACTATTGACCAATCCGGTTAATTTATTTATACTTATTTTAATTTTAATTTTATCTTTTATGTTAACTAATACTTTTTTAAAACATGAAGGCATTTAATAAATCTATTACTTTGTTTACTAAGTAGAATTGTAGAACCAATTGAGAGATAATGTACTTTACCCTTTTTGGGATTATTATCTAATAGCCGATGTATATATCTAATTATTTCTTAATAAAGCGTTGTTAGATGATATTTACATATTTAATAGGATATACTATGGAATTTATAATACTAGGTTATAATTTATACACTCGTACAATATATTGTAGGAATATGGTCGCTGCAGTTATTTAAAAAGAAAAACTAGTTTTTACTATAGTTAGCCACCATAGCAGTACACATATTATCGTAAACATTATTATATTGGCTGTACGGCGTACAGTGTACGCTTAGCTATAGACTGATATAATTGGTTTTAATTAAAGAGATGCATGATGCATTCATATATATTAATTGTATATGAGAAAATACATAGATTTAACTTACAACTAAAGAATAAATATTAAGAATAAATATTAGGGTATAATAAAAACTAAAGAATAAATATTAGGGTATACACAATGTAGCGATTTTATTTAAGTGACATTAATTAATCTAGATGCATAATAATTCTATATTCTTAATAATTCTCAGCGTACTCCTTGCAAATTATCATGATTATACCAGAGGTCATAGTGTATTATATTTTATTTTATAAAGTTCTTACAACCAAACATCAGATCGATACTGAAGCTATATCTCATAAAACCGATGACTGATAATATATTTTTAAGCATATATATAGGGCAATGGTATTTGATATTTATAATTTATATTTCTAATTTAGTTAGTAAGTAAATACGGTTATGTATTCATATTAGTTCTATCAAACACATTCCCTATTTCAAATTAATATATTATCAGATGAGTAAATGTCCACCAAATACCCTGAGAAGAATTCTATAATTATGAGAATGACTACCATTCTTCAACTGCATTCATTTTACTGATTACTACTATGCAATAGAGCCAACTGTAGATAACAAAGGAGGTATTTCTGCCTGATATGGTCTTTAAACATGAGAGTCATTAAATGGTATAGTGTTAAATCATTATTAGTTTTAGGCGCAGAAGTGTCATGCGTTATTCATTCATTTTTATGAAGTAACTTCTGTGAGTAGAATTTAATAAACAAAGTGTTTGCAAATGGATTGCATTTAATTTTTAATAGAAAACATTTTATTTCATATGATTCCATGAACGGTGTTTGGAAAAGAATTGTTTATATTGTATCGGTTATCTAATTTTTCAATTTTCTTCTTCAAAATTTTATCACCCATTATATTAAAATATAGTTGACAGTAGATATTTTGCAAGATTCAATTGTATAATTAAAATAGGATATCATGGGATATCAGTAAATACATCATGCATTAACCACATATTTATTATTACCAGGGTAAAGACGATTTATGATTATCAAATAAAGGAAAATGTGCGTACACAATTCAATGATTCCGTTTCGAGTTATATAGATCACGCAAATAATAGTGACAATATATTTATCTAAGTGAAGGGATTTAGATATAAGTAATTAGATGATTTTTGTTTCCACTATCGATACTAAAAAAGAAGTATACTAGTTAAAAGCAAACATATATTATTCACCTTACCAATGCTGAAATAAAGTCTTGAAGTGTGAATTTCCATTTCATTTGATGATTTATCCAGTTACTTTATCTAGATTCATGTAATATAATCATCTCCATCACCCTCTCGCTCTCCTTCTCCCTCCTCTATGGAAGATTAAAATTTAGAAAAAGTAGCATTATTTCATATTGGGATATGCACCGTACCTAGAGATAATCCAAGACCGTAATCGAGTATTGTATTCCAAATATTATTATATTACGATTAAAATGAAACGCACGCAATTAGTACTAAAATGTTTACTTCCGGAGTCAACTTAGTTAATGTATTATAAAATGATGGATTGGCTACTGATCCAGATAATACAACTGTAATTTCATCATTACCATTACCAGAAAATCTAGTAAAAATTATGCCATATTTTTTGGTTAGCCTCATACAATATCAAAGATTGCTACGATACCAAAACCAATGTAGGAATGTACAAAGCAATTTGAAAGTAATGGTGGATATGTTAAATTATTTGGCATACTAAACGATACATTTATAAATCCGCTTATTCTTTAACCTATAGGTTACCCAATTTTTGGTATGTTCTTTTTATCATATAAACTGATTACTCAGTTTAAGGTTTAGACCAGTATTATCTCAATATAAATGCAAAGGAAAGAGTAATATTGCAACATTCTTTTTATCTAGAGTGACGTATGGCATAAATGCCATACATTCTAGTGCGATAAACATATACACTTACATGCCATACATTGATGTATGACTAAACAATTTCGCTATTTTCGATGGGACAATATGTTTTGGATTCACATTCAACAATATCCTTGCCCAATACAAACATTAAGTATCGACACTGAGAAACAATATGAATATCGACTCTTTGAACCTGTGTCGTATAATAAAACATCACCGAAGAATAAAACATCGCCGACGATTACGTGACTTTGTAAATTCAAATAATTCGTTAACTATAACTTTAAACAACACATATATTTACGAGGTTATAGAGTATATTCACATTCGTATTACATTTGAATATTAAATTATAATATTGTGAAACTATGGAGTATTTTGAATTTTAATATTTTTAAATTGAATAATAAAAATATTATTAATAGTATTTTATTCTATTTATATTTTATTCTATTCGTAATAATGAACACTCATTTTTAAAGAATTATAACAAAATATATTTAATTGAAATATAAAGCCTAGTAGATATTTAAGACTACATGCATACACGCTTGATTTCGTATATTAAATTTACAATTTTCGAAAGTATTTAAAATCATTTCTATACTATTTCATATCGCCATGTACTCGTGACTCTGTATTTGTACCTTTACATCACTATATTATAAACAATATTTTTTAATTATGAAACATCATTCGATGTTATTATTCAAGTTAATATACATTTTAAGTATCTTATATTATTTTATATAGGAAATATTTTTTAGACAAATATATTAATACATATATTAGGAATAGTTAATTTAATTATGCTTTACATTACATGATAATGTTTCTATGGAGGAATTATATTATATTGTTAATGGGGAATACCATAGAGTGTTATTTTATTTTATATAGTGGGGCAGGTGTAATTTCTATTTAAATTTATAAGCCATCCATAATCATAACAGAAAAAGTAGCATTATTAGTAAATATAAATATAGGAATTAATAAGTGATAGTATCAATTTATTATATCTCAAGATTTATATGTATATATATTAAATCAATTTTTAATTTAATTAATATTTAAAATGTATCAACTAAAGTACCAATATAATATTTAGTTAAAAGTGTAAGAATACATTATTGAATATCTATATTTTATTTTGCGTAATATTTTCAAATACTTTCTTTTTATATTCATTGATTTGATCCTGATTAATAGAACATATATCTTCATTCTTTAAAATTTGTTCGGCATGCATCAATGTAAATAATTCACATGAACTAGTATCTATCTGAATCCCACCATCATTGTCTTAATAGTACATTTATTGCTGGGATTCGAGTTTTAGTCATTTATCCAGGATAATAAATATTTGTTATAAGTAATAAGTATAAATAATTACATTATATATTAAAAACTGATAACAATTACTCAGGATATTGTATAACCATTATACTAACATAACTTTATGTATAGTATCTAAATTATCCTTATTTAAACTATCTATTATAAAAACTTTTTTTTATATAATCTGCACCCTACCAATGAGAATTATTGTTAGGGTATTACAGCTATTAGTACTTCAATTGAATAAACATTGAATTTATACTTATCATAATTAGAATTTTTCCAATAGATAAGCAAATAAGAATTAATATAATACAATTATATTTATATCGATTTAATAAAATATACATATATGAATTAATAATCTGATCATCTAACCATGAATCAATCGATAATATAATTTCTTTATTAATTATATATGGAACTATCTTATGTTTTATTTAAACAATCTTTAAGATTTTTTAGTATATTGATAGTATATTTAGTATAGTTAATCGGTTTATTTATTATTTTATTAAATTCTTAATATAGTTTTAATTTAGTTAATTTAAACATTTTATTGTTTTTCCATAATCACTATTTTTTATTCTTGCACATTTCCCCTTATATCAGTGATTGCATACTTACCTAACCACTTTGCATTCAATTTACCACCTTTTATCTCACTATCTCTAGAGAATTTTTCCATAAACTATTTCCCATTTTCTAATACTTTAACACCATGACTTATCTTATTATACCATGATAGTGAAGTATCATCTATACATTTATAAATGTTAATATACAATTATTTATGTATAAAATATAAAATATATATATATTTTTCAATATTTCAATTTAAAACCTTTCAAAAAATAGTGACTTTTTAGTTTTATTCCATTTTAGTTTTTGTAAATTGTAAACATGCATTCGTAATTTATCTTTTTTCTTTTCTTGTATTATGTGTCCAACTAAAAAAGGATTTCTTTACATCAAATCATAAAAATTACTACATATCGACAATGAAAAAATGATATTGCAGAATATCAAACGCTAAAAGAATATACAGCAATACCAAATGGCTAAATCATCTAAATTAATATAGATAAATATTTATATCTAGTTATATATGTCTTATTAACTATTAGAATGTAAATGATCATAAATGAATCAGATAGCGCAATTATAAACACGTTTTATATAGTTAAAACTTTATTTTACAAAATGTAATACTATTATAGATTATATACTATATAATAATAATATCTAAATCAGACATGGAAAGTTTTTTTTAATTTAAAAAATATACTTTAATAATTTTCAATTTTAAAGTAATGATGTAAAAGTCCAAATACAGTATCACGAGTTCATGTTTTACTTTTAAAAAATGAGTGTTCATTATTATGAATAGAATTAAATATAGAGAGAATAAAATACTAATAATAATATTTTTCAATTTATAAATATTAAAATTCATAATACTCGCTAGTTTAAGAAAATTATAATTTAATATTTACATCTAATATTAATATGCATATAATCTACAACCACGTACATATTTATATCGTTTAAAGTTATATGTAAAGAATTAAATGATTTTATAAAGTCATATGATTGTTGGCGATGTTTTATTCTGCGGCGATGTTTTATTACATGACACTGGCGTATACACATTTTATCTGTGAAAATGTCATCCTAATCAATTTGTACTTGTTTTTATTAATCAATGAAGTAAACTATGATTTGTTATAATCCGTCATGAAATAAAACTACTATCCGAAATTTAGCAAAACTATCTGATACCTGAAACAAAAAGACCGATCTAAGCAAATTCATACTGAGTTTTCTTTTCATTGAATATTTGTTGTTTGGATCATATATTTATTCTAGAATTATTTATGTATATAAATGCTTATATAAGTATATCTGATAAGAATAGCAGGACTTCTATAGAATATACATGTCTATTATATAAGGTGTGCAATATATATAATAATATAATAAGATTTTATATTTATTTTTTCGTAAATATCTGGACATCAATAGAATATATATGCTATAGATATAACTATAACCTCTTAGTAAACAGTGTGCTTTAATAGCTTTAATACTGGTAGCTCACTCAATATTTCAGGTAATTTCATTTTTTGCATTGCATAATTTCTATTATATTATTTTTAGAAATATATATGGAAACCAGATGATGTAATTATTATACAATCTTTTATAATTATTTAATTCAATAATAGACGTAATATAATATTTTAAAAAATGTTTTCCTGGTAGTTTCGCGTAAATAAATTAATGCAATTCCCATAATACTATAAATTCATCATTTATAAGCAGATATAGAGCTACTTAATGGGTGTGTTTAATAATTAAAATATAATTCGCGTTTTATGACTATGTTAATAATATATAATTTGTATCTATATATCTGTAATACGTTTTATAAGATACCCATTCCTCTAATATATATATTTAAAATGAATGAAAGTATTTTTGTTTCGTATTATTGTTGATATAAATATTAGTATCATTTCCAGTTTTATTCTAACTATTTGTTAAAATAGGATTGTATACAGGATAATCAAAAACAAATAAAATATATATTATAACCAGATATAAGATAAAGTAATTATATAAAATTTTAAATTAACAAATTTAAATAACTCTCATAGTTTTTAACATGACCATTTACTAACATAGTATATATACTTATAGTAAATATATTTAAACTTAATTATAATTAAATTAGTTTATATTCTACAAAATAATAAGCATTTTAATGTATTAATATAACTTTAAATACACTCTATTTTGCAGAATAATAAAACTTATACTTTAAATATTTATTAAATTAGTATCCTATCACATTTTGTGTTAGTATATTATTAAAATACTTATGATATAATAATTATTACATTATGATTTTATTAATTTTCTTATACCATTTAATTTATATTAATTAATACATTATACTTTTTAATAGATATTATCTAACTGTATTATATTATATTATTATTGATATTATCTTACTATTATAAACTTTATATAACTTAGAATACAAAATTCTAAATATATAATATAACATATATAAATAATATAACATTTATTTTTTATTATTGAACATATACTAGTATAATTATAATTATGTAATATTGATATGATGATCTTGGGAGGTTTAGTAATTTATAATTGCAAATAATAGCTTTGAAACAATATACTTATTATTCACTATCAATAAATAATGTAATTTAAATATAATTATTTATATCAATAGAAAAAATAAATTAACCTTATGATTTATATCCAATCATCCATAGGATGTATCTATTAAAATAAGTATATTTATAAATGGATCTCAATTATGAATTATATCTTTCTATATATACATTATAAACCTAATGCACCAATTTGTATTTTTATATATTTCCAAATAATTATAATATTGAAAATTTCAACTCAAATATAGAAAGAATTACAGTTATTTATAAAATATTATTTTATTAATATATATCTTACTCATAATCAACTAAATAATTTATATAATAAAAATGTTCTATAAATGACAGATCTTAAATCATTTCTTCTTGGACCGATATCGACTTTTGGGAAATAAATGGTTAACGTCAACAATTCAATTATTTCGATTACAAATTATTTTATATAAAATGCATGTACGTATTATTTAAAATATAAAATCTACTCAAACTAGCAATTTATAATATGAATTAATTTTATTTAAGGTTATAATAGTTTATAAATACTTATAAGTATTTAGGAATTACAATGTTGAATACTTATACATGAACAATATATAATAGATATATGTTCATTTTATTTCATATTCTTTTATGTTATTTTGATAATAATTGATCCAAGTTGGAACATCAAAATTATGAAAACCTGGAAAAAATAATAAAAACAAACAATTTAAATAAAAAATGGAAAAAAATCTATTACATTATTTTTTATCAAATTAAAAATAAATCTATAAATTTATATTAAAATAGTTACTATAAAAATTACAATATTATTAATAAAATAAATAATATATATAAAAAATATAATACGATATCGAACAGACGTTAGGCATAATTTAAACTATTATACAATAATGTTAATTATAATATTATTATATTTAAAAATAAACACCTTAATAAAATTGTTTACAATATATATATATATATATATATATATATAAATTATTATATAACATTTACTACACGTACTCTACTAAAGTTAAGTATATGTATAAATGCATTACTTATTATAATAATATACCAAAGAAAATAGAATAAATCACAAGAAATTTATTTTTTTTAATCTTTAAATAAATAAGTTAAGTTAATTAAAATAAATTAAATAGTATAAGAAAAGTTAATAAAATCATCATGTATATAATAATTATATCATAAGGTTTTATTATTCTGTAAAATAGAGTGTATTTAATGTTATGTTAACTCTTCAATGCAGTAAAATGATTAATATTTTGTATAATATAAACTAATTTAATTATAATTAAGTTTAAATATATTTACTATAAGTATATATACTATGTTATTAAATGGTCATGTTAAAACTATGATAGTTATTTAAATTTGTTAATTTAAAATGTTATATAATACTTTATCTTATATCTGGTTTAAAATAGATATTTTTATTTGTTTTTGATTATCCTGTATACAATCCTATTTTAACAAATAGTAAGAATAAAATTGGAAATGATACTAATATTGATATCAACCATAATACGAAACAAAAATACTTTCATTAATTTTAAATATATATATTAGAGGAATGGGTATCTTATAAAACGTATTACAGATATATATATATATATATATATATATATATATATATATATATATATTATATATATCTGAATATAGATATAGATCTTTGATCTAATCAATTATATTAGGTATATATCGTGTATCGAACATTATTTATTTTTATAAACGTAATAGTATTGGGTTGGCTATTTTAAAGCTAGTTAAATTAAGTAACAATTTATAAAATGTATTCTACTGATATGATATCTGCATTGACCTTATTAGATTTGGTGATTAATAAAAGTAGTTAAATAAGTTTTGCATATATGTGTTATCTGTGGATGTATGGTACATGACAAATGATGAACATAATCTAACTTAATTGAATTTGATTTCAATATCATTTTTCTAAATACCATAAGTTTAATATATATATATATATATATATATATATATATAATAAAACTTTAATAAAAAAAATATTACATTTTATTATAGTTATCTAAACCTGCAAATTATATATTATTAACATAATCATAAATGCGAATTATATTTTAATTATTGAACACACACAATAAGTAGCTCTATATCTGCTAATAAATGATGTATTTATATGAATATTAATGTATCTATTTATATTTTGGGAATTGCATTAATTAATTTACACGAAACTGTCAGGAAAACATTTATTTTAATATTATATTACGCCTATTATTGAATTAAAATAAGTATAAAAGATTGTATAATAATTACATCATCTAGTTCCATATATATTTCTAAAAATAATAAAATAGAAATTATTGCAAAAAAAATATATAACCTAGCACAGTAAACAGGGTGACCTAATATATTAGTAATATATTTTGATGTGTCTACTAAAATAAAAAATAATATAATAGAAATTATGCAATGCAAAAAATGAAATTACCTGAAATATTTAGTTAGCTACCAGTATTAAAGCTATTAAGGCACACTGTTTACTAAGAGGTTATAGTTATATCTATAGCATATATATTCTATAGGTATCCAGATATTTATGAAAAAATAAATATAAAATCTTATTATATTATTATATATTTTGCACGCCTTATATAATATACATGTATATTCTATAGAAGTCCTGCAATTATAATCACATATATTTATATGATCATTTAGATACATAAATAATTCTAGAATAAAGATACGATCCAAACAACAAATATTCAATGAAAAGAAAACTTAATAGGAATTTGTTTAGATCGGTCTTTTAGTTTCAGATATTAGATAGTTTTACTAAATTTCGGATAGTAATTTTATTTCATGACAGATCATAGTTTACTTCATTGATTAATAAAAGCAAGTGCAATGGATGAGGATGACACTTTGACAGATAAAACATGTATACATCGGTACAAAGCGTCGATATTTTTATTCTTTATCAATGTTGATACTTAATATTTTGTATTGGGCAAGGAGATTGTTTTCTTTGAATCCAAAACATATTGTCCAATCGAAAATAGCAAACTTGTTTAATTATACACCAATTTATGGCATGTATGTGTATATGTTTATCGCACTAGAATGTATAGCATTTATGGCATATATCACTCTATATATAGTATATATATATATATACTATATACTATATATATATACTATATATACTATAGTATTAATAGCGTGGGTTTCATTTTAATCGTAATTTAATCATATTTGGAACACAATAAAGAAGGTCTTTGATTATCTTTTTATTTCGCATTTCAAGAATCCAATTGTCAAATAAAATGTCGAAAATAAAGAGGATTCTTTCAGATTATTTAATTCCCTGTGAATAATTTTCTGTGGATATACATCCCAAATAATCTTAGTGTTTATACCTCTAAACTTACAACACACCTATAACGCAGAAGTTTATGTTTAATTAAAACTATCGTAAACAATTTGGTTTTATAATACTGGAGTCTAGATGTACGATGTACATTAAGGGTGGTCATTTTCATGCCTATTTTAATAAATCTGAAAAAAACTAGTCCAATCTTATAGAGTTATATAATATTAATCTACAAAAAAGTCAAACAATTTGGTAATGTATGGGTTAGCGCCAGCCCATTGAAATTTTGCATGTAGGAGATAAGAAAATTAATATTGGAAAAATACGAAATTCGAAAATATTGATTTAATATATTGATAATGAATATTATTTTTTGAAACTCCGAAAAACGTATAATATGAGTATTGTGATTGCCAAAACAAAATGTAAGTAATATTTCTAATTTTTTTTGGAATTTATTTGTAAAATATATTTTAACATTTTTTTGAAATTAACTTTTTCTTACAATTCGTTGATTTATATTTATTATAATCTGTGTAAATGTATTTAGTTTAATTTATATATTTGTTATGTATGTAAAATATAATTAAAAGTTTAAAAAAATATAATAATATGTATTTTATATAAGAATAATAGTAAAATAAGAATAATAATGTATTGGTGTATTTATCTTTAAACATAATTTTGATTATAAACAAATTTGCCTAAAGTTAGATGGGATATTGGTGGGACTTTTTTATGGATTAATACCTTATTTTTTTTTCAAAAAGCTGTAATATCTAATCTGTTCATATAATTTTAACAATGATCAACTGATTTGTCTACTAATTTCAGTTGAATGTATCCACGTCAATTCCTACCAGGTGTTCTATTTCGTGAGCATTTTAACTTATTCATTATTAGTAGGTTGATTTATTAATATATCGCTTTGATCCTCGGATTGATTATTCCAGAGGAAATTGTTATATACCTTTTTCATTTTTATTACTATTTATATTATTTGCAAAATTCTGTAGATCATATATAGAAACAGAATTTCTCCAGTTAACCTCTCCAATAATTTTCCTTCATTCCCGATGAAGGAAACTTCTTAGAGTATCTTTTAAACTTGCGAACTCTTTATTTTTGTCTGGATTAATGTTGTGATCTATTATATATGTTTGCATCTTCATTAGCATACTGTTGACTCTTTTGAGTAATTTTGATATTATACTTTATAGCAATTCGCATGTGAAAATAAATCTTTACTTATTTCAATAATTATATTGTCAAGATTCTGGTACATCAAACTATATCAGAATTAATATGCTATTTTAATAATATTATATAATTTTTATTTATTAAATGATTTTCAATAATAAATATAATGTTATACCAAACATGATTGTAAAACTACTGCGTAATGATATTTACTTTGCATTTAATTATTATTGAAGGTAGTGTATTTTTTATTTTATTTATTTAGGCTTAACAAATACATGTTTTTATTATCCATCATTGTATACATATCATATATCACATTAACAATATATCATTGATAATGATTATATATGCTAGAAAGTAAATTTCATAGTAATATACATACACACATACACACACACACACACACACACACACGCGCACGCACACGCACACACTCATATATATATATATATAATATACATCGAAATTCTACAGTACATATACTACAGTACATAATATTTAGTAACATTTACTATTAATCAATTATAATGGAAATATTTCAATTTAAATTTATTATTTTTTAATAAGATCACGAAAGAGTGTTATAGATATATTAAAAAAAATGTTAACATATGCATTATGTTTATCATATGCATCTAACATTTGGCACAATTAGTAATATTAGTTAATAAAGGAATTTAACATAGGTTTATTATAATGTAAAATGTGCTCATTCATCCTTAACATATACATATTATTATACTAGGTACGTAAGCGAACAATACAAAAAAGTATAGAAAATGATACAACATTATTTCGTAAATATTAATGTATAATCATGTATAATGCATAATCTGTGCTTAACATATTATATTTATATATAACTTAAAAAGTAAACGATATTTCATTATTTAATGGGAATGCATATTGAATAACGAATATATAATAACATTAGGATGGATGGTCTATATGACCGAAAAATACTGTCATACCGATTGTTGATTGTAACTATGCATATTACAGCCTATAGACTATTACATCACCGAAATTAGTACCCATTGATAGTGTAACACGTGAAAGACGATATTTAAATTATTCCACTGAAATAGATTCAGATGGAACTTGCTCGGAAACATACGCATACCCAAAATCGTCATCATTTGCTGACTCATTTCTAGATATTAAACCACAAATCCATTTCTTGGATGATGCTATAAATATAAAATCACAGGTACTTTAATTAACGCATATATATATATATATATATATATATATATATATATATATATATTACGCCTGTATATTAATAGTATTTACAGTATAATTTTATTTATTTATTTAAATACCTAAGTATATACATATATTTATATGTAAATATACATATTCTTAATATACATACTATATTATACACATTATAATTACAATATATTCAATTTAATTAAAGTATGTTGATTATTTGTTATATAATACAAACTAAATATATATAATATTTATTGAATATATTTAAGATATTAATATTTATTAATATTTAGTAATATTTATTAATATTTATTAATATTTATTAATCAAATAACTTATTATAATATATCTACGATGTATTTATAATAATGACATTTTTATAATTACATTATTAAAACTATAATATTAAAATTATTAATTATATCGATATTATATATTTACATAGATACATGCTATACATAATATTACATACATAATAGTTCAACAATGCAATTTATTTTAGTTTCTGATATTACACACCATACTACATATCATAAGAGTATACAACATCTAATAAAATATGTATATAATTACATACATATTTCTATATATAGAAATACACGGAATAAATACTATTTATAGATTGACAATTTCTGAACAGCACA
>OZ038315.1:23420440-23421584 GCA_964035775.1 Osedax frankpressi | reverse complement strand
ATAATACTATTTTTTATATCATATTATTTTTTATTGTCCACCGATATTTATAAATTAATATTTTTTAAGTGTGTTATGTATAAATATAAGTTATGTTAAATATAAGTACTAAAATATACAATTGTATTATGTATTAAAACTAGTATAATATTAATTAAACTACTGAACTTACACCTTAAGTTCTAGGTTATCAACAATAGAACCCTCTCGAAGATTAGATGGCACTATCTAATCCTAAATATCACATTTTTACCATATGATTAATTCTAGTATAAAATAATGATTACAAAATGTCAAGGGAATAGTTTAATCTTTTTATAATAACATGATAATGGCATAGCTTTATACAATTCATATAGTTCTTCTATATATATTTAGACTATAACCAAATTAATATATTCTGCCATCAAAATGCATTATAGAGTCAATATACTATAGAATTCAACTAGAGTTTAAACACAGATCACCTCAAATGTTGATTGCTATTATAGGTTTTATTTGATGTTATTCTTATAATGAATCAATTGGATATGTTCATAATAGACTATCTATGTATATTAGATATATATATATATATATATATATATGTATATATATATATATATATATATATATATATATATATATATATATATATATATAAATGTTTGAGCGACTTCAATTCATATCTACTAGTATTTTATACCTCAGCTATACTATGTACTATATACCTATAGCAGTAAACCGATGAATCCTATGTCGTATACGGTAAGTTACACATTTAACCATTGTTTAGGCACACGATCTACTCAACGGCCATTTAGTAATTTAACGGTAAGCGTAGTCTCCGTGATTATATAATCTATTGATTATGTAACAGGTCGTAATACACACACGCATACACAAATATACATACACATATACATATACACATACTGCATACACACACACGTACAAATACATACATACGTACAAACACACACATACATACACGGGTTGCGTTGTGCACTGAGATCGATATCGCAGCAATATTAATATTTAAATTTAACCAATGATGTAATAACTCGCAAAACTAAGCCGAGTTTGTATACAAGAGGTAAAACAACCTGCGTTATCATTCAGTTACATATGTCATTACCCAATCGTCTCGGTTAGCTCAACATTT
>OZ038315.1:23377940-23417940 GCA_964035775.1 Osedax frankpressi | reverse complement strand
TTGCTACATCTAAACGCTACAACTAAACCGTACCCCACCAATAACCTACTATTACACCCATAATTTGTATTATCTCATGACTAACTCTACACTACTTAACACTATCCAGCACCACTTTACATTTAACTTACCTTAACAATTACCCTTAACAAGCACTATATCATCAGATATTCGGCAAGAATGGCAAGAAATACGATAAGAACGAAACTAGCACGACAACTTCTTCTCAAAAGGATTCGTGCAGATGTACGTTCGTTTTTGACCCTGCCGGTCAGCTGTCGTACTATTGGTCAGCAGTGGTCAGCTTCGCTTTCATATACAATTTTTGGGTTCTCATATACAGGTAAGTGGACCTAGACACATATCCTTTGTATGGCATATTATTTTTCTACGCTATATCGTAATATACAATATATCTATAGCCTTATTGTGCATAAAAGTGTATATAAATAGCATACTATAAAGTTATATATATACATATACACGCATACATTATCATGCAGTAAACAGTAATTTGTATCTTATTAAACATTATACATTATATAGATACAGTAATATAAGAGTATACAATATAACGGCTATACCTTTAATTAGATAGTAGACTTGTACGTAAGGTACCTCGGGTTAGATCCCGTGTTCAAGTGTTGAGAGGTTAATCGTCTACTTCATTAAAATAGATATATAACTATATCAGAAATAAATACATAGCGAAATTATGCTAATCTTTAGCATTTAACTTAATGTAGGAACACGGTGTATCTTGTATTCGATTTAAAACAAGAATAGCAAATAAGTATAACTTATGTTTAATATACGTAGTATTATATATATCGTAAAAATGTAAACATATATATTTTGTATATATATTTGATATATTATATATAATATATATAATAATCTTTTCATATATGTTATCAATATATAGTTTACTATTATATGATGTACATGGACCTTGCTCGTGTCTGCTTATATAACGTATTACATATATTCTATTTTGTGCATATATTTATATTGTTTTCTATTTTACTAATTGAACTTTTATTTTCCATCATTAATTTATATCACGATATATCGTTTGTCCTATATTAATATAATTTCTTCAATCACATTTATTTCATCAAATGCTAATATCCAATTTGATATAAACACCAGACTATCAATTTTATAATATTAATATTCCTATTTATTTACATATTCTGGATTAAATCAAATTTTATTTTTATCAGATATTTGTAGACTACGTTGCCAATCGATTCCAATGGAAACACTATCGGTATATTCACATTATTTCATCATGTCATCAAAAATAAATGTTAATTTATTGTCTATTTACGAGTAACGGAATACTAGTATCTAGATTTGCAGATAAGTATTAATAATATATATTCACAAAGAAATTAATCGAAGTCATTCAAAGGAAATGTTGAAATTGTTATAAATTTCGATATTATTATTAATATTTGTACAAATAACGCATCGAAACAATATGTTACTTAACGATACACACATATTTATTTCTGCCCTTCTTAATTACATTACTTATTCTACTACATCGAGCTCATCAAAATATATACTTCTTATCGACCATACATACACGACTCATCGTGATTCCAATATTTTAATAAATTAACCCGTTTAACTGATAACCTGTCTTCCAGTTTAACTCTATAATATCTATCATAACCTTAACTCACCAATATCTTCACAGAGATATACTATACTTTATAATCTATACTAATGTACTCAATATAATTACAAATATACTCATTCATAATAATCATCAGATATCAGACGTAATGAAAATATCCGATATTTCATCTTATACAACATAAATGAATTATTAACAATTTTCAATCGTGGATATACATATAACTTGATGAAGTAATATAAGAAATAATAATAGATAAAAATAATATATAGAATAGTATCAAAATCGAATATATTAGTCAAAACCTTTTTGAAATATGTTTTAAAATACCATTCGGATAAAAACTGGGGAAATTAACAAGATATATATATTATAAGTTCATTATATACATAATCACGACTATTTTCTAAACTTTTCGTTACATAGCTCATTTATAACTGTACTTATATTAAGAAATAGTCGACTTTATATCCAACTAACTCCTGATTAATAAATCTTCTTCCAATCCTCTAAAAATTATATTAATAATAATTAAAAATCTAGAATTAAATGAATTAGTAAATAGATGAATTGTCTCTAATAAAAACGTAAATGATTCCTCATGTAATTATTATTATCCTAAATCATACGAATACACTAGAAACTCTAATTATATAATTGATGAATAACTATTTTGATTTACTCATTTCTTACCCCGGCCTTTCAAATGTATTTGTATCAATATAGCATTTGATTCATTTCAGCCTATTTAATTAATTGACAATTGATAATTATTTAAAATATATTCTTAATTAGATTTCTTAAATACATGTATACGATGAATATTAATATATATATACTTATTAGTATACGTTGTATTTGGTATTTGATCTAATAATTGGTCTTGAGATGATGATGGAATATCCTTTATAAGTATTATCTTGGTATTTAAACGAGAGCATCTTAGAATTTTACGATTGTAAATTTAGAGCTATTCTAGGCGATACGGAGTGATGAAAATGAATGAGTTAAATAAAAATAAGAATTAATGACGTCTCATTTAAAGTAGTACAGATGAGAACATTATTGCAAAATAGGCTGTTTCAATTTCTACGAATCTGCTTTTGCAAATAAAAGATGATAATCTCCTATATTCATATAAAATGATATAAATAATGATTCATATAAAATGCATATATTCATATAAAACCATCATACATATTTTTTCTCATTTTTCTATTCTTTTATTTTATATCTAGTCTAAATTAAATTGTGTTATTATTACAAATTATTCGATAAGAATACCTACTGCCATGAATAACAACGGCATACACAAATGTCCGATTCATGACTAAACGAAACAATTCTATTCACCAAATAATGCTCGACTTGTTATATATCTATACTATATATTAGTCTATTGCATTGAAGGTAGTGTGCAACTTATACGAGTTAACTATATTCATTTAATCTATATATAACTAACTAAATAAGTACATAAGAATATGGGAGATATACTACCAGATATCAAGATTTTAGGTTATTGGATCAAAAATAAATTATATTATGACATTAGTACATAAGAATATCGACTAAAAATAAATATTTAAATCAATACAAGATACATATAGTTTCGTCAGATTCCAGATAGTATCTAACATATTTTTAAGTATTTTAATCTTATTTCATTTTTATCTGATTAAAATGTTTTTATTATATTTATTATCACTTTTATTATCACTTTATAATATAATGTATATTTTAATAAATTTAGAATACACGTTTAAATTATTATAAATAATATACTTATGTGAATAAATGCACTATATATATATATATTTATATAGGCAATATAATAAATGGATGAACTAAATCGTCATATGGAGAATAAAGGCTCATATGGAATGGTAAACCAATATTGCTAGAAATATAAAGGGGTAATCAATTGTTCATTAACTATTCGATGATTGACAGTTTATATGCTTAATTCGTAATATGCACGTCATTCAATATGAAATGTAAACTATACTTTGTATTGAGTATACCATATTATATATATAACTATAGTTGCACCATATTACTATTTTTAATAACACATTTTATCATTAAAAAGTTATTTGTATGTTTATATGTTTATATGTTTACAAATTTGGTATAAATTTAGTATTTATAGACTACATTAATATCTAAATTTTGATTATTAATATAATAAAGAATCAAATTTAAAATACATTTATATATACAATTATATACTATATCATATATGATTTAATTTATTGTCGTGTTAATTGTAGATTTGCATTTGATGAAATTAATATACATAATATGGCCGTGTGGTTTTTATTCGACTACCTCGCCGACTTACTCTACATCTGCGATATCGCATTCAAGTTAGTGCCCACACAAACGTAAACATATTAGTTTACAACTTATATATAACTAATTTAGTTTATGTATATCTCAAACCCTACAATTTGTAAACGAGTGTCGCATGATATATTTTACTATCAATCCTTGATTATCATGTGTATTTAGTAGTGTAATTAAAGTATATATATATTATTTAAAAGATTCGTTTTGTCCTATGGAAAAACAAACTTCGATTCATTATAAAATACTTTGACAAATTTTGTTTTAAATTGGTGTTATTTGTAATCGCGTGTATTAGTTATCCCAGTAAACAGGTTAACTTAATAATTTTGTAAAATATTTAAAAAATAATGCAATGCAAAAAATGAAATTTCCTGGAATGTTTACTGGGATATCATTATTTATTATCTTTAAACTACCTTACTATATAACTCATGATAAATATCTCTATATATATCTTTTGAAATCATACACTTTATTTTACTGCCTAGAATACGCAGTACAATTATTTTTTATATGATATTTTGTTCATTTATATTCTTTTACGGATTTTTAAATCATTGATATATATATTATTTACTAGATATTAAATATACTCTATAGATGCAATAATAATTGCTATATTCTAAATTTTTTATCTTGTTTAATTACATTTATTTTTTATACCAATTAACAAATATTTCCAGGTTATTTACCAACAGCGAGAATATCCTATAACCAGGCATATAACGATGCACGTATCTGCTACGTATTGCCATACAAGATATGTAATTAATACGCTATGGGTAGAGTACTTATAAGTAACGGAGGATGTATACAGCATTTCGTATAAATAAATATTATGATCTAATTGCATAATATTAATTTGTAATAATTGCGTCAATATAGCGCGTATGTTATGTCACGTCTTAACGATTAGTTCCGACAGGACTAGGCAGATGTCTAGAAGAGATACCTAGCCGCCAACTGACCGAATTAGTCGATAAGAACTACCTAATTCTAGCCTGGAGATCCTCAAACTAGATATCATTTGCTTCGTAGTTGTCATGTGTTACAATATATATACAAGCTATTACTATATAAACAAATATTCTATATATTATGCATTACATATATTTATCATATATCATTATTATTTACATAAAACCTATAATCCAGTGGCTATTAGCTACATGACATTTATCAATTATTATTATATGACATAAGTATAGATTAATGATTTATGTGGCATGGTTCTCAGTACATCTGCTATGCAAGATAACAAGATTTTAACTGATATCAGCCCATGTTATGTAATAACCAATCAATATCGACTACCGATACTGCAGGATGATGTGATCAATGATACAGACCATATTTTATCCATATACTCAAATGTATATAATAATTTATTATATTCATATTTTCTAAACTTTTGTAATATTATATTGTAAGGTTGCAGTTTAAGAAATCAGTTGCTATATTGATGAAATTAATCTGTTGGTTCAATTGTTTTGTTATAATTATTGAGATAACAATAATCATGTAAACATTTCGGAAGTATTTCTATGCAAAAAATACATCCTAAAGTATCTCCCATGTAGTATTATCATAACGTATAAAGAAATAATAATTAATTATAATAATAATAATACTTTTATTATATTAGATATATATTATAATTATACGAATATGATTTAATTTTTACATCACAGATTCAGAACGGGATTTCTAGAGAACGGAGTTCTACAGACAGACAACATCAAACTTCGAATCCACTACATGAATTCTATGACATTCTATATGGATTGTCTGTGCCTGCTTCCACTGGACTTTTTGTATCTCAGCATCGGTTTCCGGTCGATATTCCGCGGTTTCCGGTTGGTGAAGATCTACCGGTTCTGGGCGTTCCTGGATCGTACCGAACGCCACACCAACTACCCGAACCTAGTACGCACCGTTACATTACTACACTACTTGCTCGCAATCTATCACTGGAACAGCTGCCTGATCTACTCGATCGTGAAATCGGGTCACACGCAATGGAAGTACCCGGTAGACATGGGTTCGGGTGATGTCACCTCAAATTACCTACACTCGCTGTACCTCAGCACATTAACGCTAACTACTATCGGGGAACTGCCAACGCCTTCGACGCGTACCGAATACGTGTTCGTCATCATAGAGTTCGTATTGGCTTTACTGTTGTTCTCCGCTGTACTGGGACACGTAGCCAATATCGTCACTTCAATAGGGGCAGCTCGTAAAGAGTTTCAAGGTGAGTGCACCGAGAGGAGAGGGTTGATCGAGTGATAACGATTACATCATTTTAAATGTATGTAATAATATGTATTTGTAAGTTTATGTATATGTAAGTGTATGTATATTTAATTATAATTTTATCTACGTATAAGAATAAGCACATGTAAGTCTAATTATAAGATTTGTAAGTATATATATGTAGAAGTTCATGTAGATATATATATATATATATATATATATATATAAACAATATGTAAACATTTATATAAATCATTTATAGAATAAGTATATAATATATAATATGCCATATATCTACCGCTGGTAGGCTCTGATATATGTTATTAATATATAGTATTATACTTTCTTCAACATTTTACTATATAAACTATAGTTTACATATATTTATCATATATATATATTAGAATGTATATGAAATATCATTCATTATTGTCGTCTTATTCTTCACAACCAATGTTAATTAATATATATTATCAGTAGGTATACAAGGTACGTAAACCCTAGTAACATACTGCAGGCTATTTATCATATGTTATAAGCCACCTGAGTTGTTTCATAGCTAGACGCACTGCATCCATTTCGTAAGATTAAACGCGACGTGCATCGATTATCTACTTCTCCGAGGAGAGATGATCATACTCGTTTGAACGTTGAACCCGCTTGACCATTGACCGTTGACCGTTGACCGCTACCCGGCATACTAATCTCATGTACGACGCCACCAATTACTTAATACTTAATACGAAACTGATTAACTTTCCGTACACGGCCCCCGGCCTAGATATATAGAACGTTATATACAATATGCGTTTAGTTGTAGTGGTAGTAGTAGCAGCTTTATATATAGAACTAGAACCAAAAAGGTATAAGTATCGATATATATAGTAGTAGTAGTAGTAGTAGTAGTAGTAGTAGTAGTAGTAGTAGTAGTAGTAGTAGTAGTAGTAGTAGTAGTGGAAGTGGTAGTGGTAGTAGTAGTAGTAGTAGTAGTAGTAGTAGTAGTAGTAGCAGTAGCAGTAGCAGTAGCAGTAGCAGTAGCAGTAGCAGTAGCAGTAGCAGTAGCAGTAGCAGTAGCAGTAGCAGTAGCAGTAGCAGTAGCAGTAGCAGTAGCAGTAGCAGTAGCAGTAGCAGTAGCAGTAGCAGTAGCAGTAGCAGTAGCAGTGGCAGTGGCAGTGGCAGTGGCAGTAGCAGTGGCAGTGGCAGTGGCAGTGGCAGTGGCAGTGGCAGTGGCAGTGGCAGTGGCAGTAGCAGTAGCAGTATCAGTAGCAGCAGCAGCAGCAGCAGCATCAGGAGCAGTATCAGCAGCAGTAGCAGCAGCAGTAGTAGCAGTAGCAGCAGCAGTAGCAGTAGCAGTAGCAGTAGCAGCAGCATCAGGAGCAGTATCAGTAGCAGCAGCAGTAGCAGCAGCAGCAGCAGGAGCAGCAGGAGCAGCAGGAGCCGTAGCCGTAGCCGTAGCCGTAGCCGTAGCAGTAACATTAACAGGAGCAGTAGCAGTAGCAGTAGCAGTAGTAGTAGCAGTAGCAGTAGCAGTAGCAGTAGCAGTAGCAGTAGCAGTAGCAGTAGCAGCAGCAGTAGCAGTAGCAGTAACATGAGCACTAGCAGTAGCAGTAGCAGTAGCCGTAGCAGTAGCAGTAGCAGTAGTAGAAGCAGGGACAGTAGCAGTAGCAGTAGCAGTAGCAGTATCAGTATCAGTATCAGTAGCAGCAGCAGGAGCAGGAGCAGTAGCAGTAGCAACAGCAGTAGCAGTAGCAGTAGCAGTAGCAGTAGCAATAGTAGTAGCAGTAGCAGTAGCAGTAACAGGAGCAGTAGCAGCAGCAGTAGTAGCAGCAGTAGCAGTAGCAGTAGCATTAACAGGAGCAGTAACAGTAGCAGTAGCAGTAGCAATAGTAGTAGCAGTAGCAGTAGCAGTAACAGGAGCAGTAGCAGTAGCAGTAGCAATAGCAGTAGCAGTAGCAATATCAGTAGCAGTAGCAGTAGCAGTAGCAGTAGCAGTAGCAGTAGCAGTAGCAGTAGCAGTAGCAATAGCAGTAGCAGTAGCAGCAGTAGTAGTAGCAGTAGCAGTAGCAGTAGCAGTAGCAGTAGCAGTAGCAGTAACAGGAGCAGAAGCAGTAACAGAAGCAGTAGCAGTAGCAATAGCAGTAGCAGTAGCAATATCAGTAGCAGTAGCAGTAGCAGAAGCAGAAGCAGTAGTAGTAGCAGTAGCAGTAGCAGTAGCAATAACAGTAACAGGAGCAGAAGCAGAAGCAGTAGTAGTAGCAGTAGCAGTAGCAGTAGTAGTAGCAGTAATAGTAGTAGTGTAACAGAATCATCTGCATAGTAGAAGTAGCAATACTCTTAACTATATAATTAGCTATAGTAGTAGCCTATAGTATCATAATTAGTGAGTGTATCAGTAGCATTTGCAGTAGCATTTTCAAATATTAATAGCTTAATTAGAAATATAAATAACAGCAGAAGCAATATAATTAGATACAGCATTAGTTTAAAAAGCAGAAGTTGCTATATAAGTACGAAATTAAGTATATAGTAATAGTTATAGGATATGTAATATTAACCTATGAAGCAACATGATGTAATCTTTTTGTAAACACATTATTATTATTTATATAATTAAATATTATGATCAATTTTATTGATTTTTTAAGTATTTTTATAAAAAATAATATATTACCAATTGGCATATTGACAAAATATATATACAATATTATTGATACACAATTTAATATCTTATAACACATATCATTTGAATATCTAACTTCATGCATATGTGTATCATATGATACTAAATATGCTAATATAATAGTTATGCACATAAAATGTATATAAATTTATAACAATTTGTATATCAAATAATTCTAAATTAAATATATACAATAAAGAGAGTTCAAAGTAAATACTATGATAAGTTATTACTCGTTGGTACACTTACAATTACCAATACCACGTATCTCCCGACTTATAATCTAATCTCTCCCAATTAAGTTATTTGTGTATATATGTCCCGTATACAGTAGACGAAAAATATTAAATTATGCCGTTCCAAATAAAAGAAATAAATAACAAAAATAAATATGTTTATGAGTTCAATATACTATACTAGTGTTTGTATACTAGTGTAGTATGTCTAACAAATTCTTATTCCATTATTTATATTGCTATTTAGAATACATTTTATTAGAGCTATAATAAAAATTATATTATTATATATAAAAGCAATCATATATTTATGCATATCTACATATTTTCCTTAGTATATTATTTAATAGAGCTATAGTGATGTATTATCTAGACTAGACGATACTAAAGTCAGTATTTCAATCAACACCAGTTAATATGGAAAATATGAAAATAACGGGCATGAATATAGTGCGAAATCACAATCAAATATAATTGAAACTCATATTACTATAATATATAGTATATTATAATATAAGAACATATACACACAAATATATGCGTATATAATATATACGTATACATATATACGTATAAATATATGCGTATAAATATATGCGTATAAATATATGCGCATAAATATATGCGTATAAATATATGCGTATATAATATACATGTGTATATTATATAATTTATTATGATATATATTTTATAGATTTTCTTATATATAATTAGTACTTGAGTATAAACCAATTCATAATTAAACTTACTTATAATAAATATTACTTTAATAATATTTTCATATTATAAGAAAATGAATTTTAAAAAACATTATTTATTAAAAACTTTAATCACTCATCTTGATTTTGAATGATTTTGAAAATTATTTTTTAAATTAGAACAAATTTCGCTAATATTAATAACTCTTTTTTTAAACACAGAAATATAAATATAGTCATATTTTATAAAAATAAATTGATAATTTGCATTCGAATGTTATATTAGAATGGCTCTCTTATAGGAATTCTAAATAGTTTTATACCAGTAAAAAAGATTACACAGTAAACAAAGCTATATAATTGTTTTGTATAATCTTTTGATATGATCACAAAAAATAAAAAATAATATATAAAAATTATGCAATACAAAAAAGAAATTACCTGGATTGTTAGCTGTGCAGGAAACTACTCAGATCAGTTATTTTGTTGTAATATAATTATTAAAACGTGTTATATAACACTGTATATAGTGAACATATATTTTATTTGCATTAAAATATATTATATCATTATCATCTAGTTTTTTTGTTAATATAAAACTTAAAAAATCTTCCCTATAATAGACTTTCTAAATAAGAGCATTTGTTACTATATATATAATTGGGTACCTAGAAAACAACAAGGACATTTCATCGTTTGTTTAATATTAATTTTTATTTTTGTTAGCACATCAATTTATTTTACGTAACTTTTTCATTACTGTTTTTTGGGTATACACACTATCCAGGTAATTTATTTTGTTATATTACATAACTTATTTTAGTTTAATTAACGAAACAAAAGATTTTACAAAAATAATAACTCATTAAAACTCATTAACTGTTCTGAAAACTGAAAAATTCTATAAATTAAAAATAATATTTTTATAAACAACAGTATTATTTTATTTAGTTTAACGTAAAATATTATACAATACTAACCCAGATGGGTTTATATATGAATATTGATATCAAACTAGGATTATTGAGAGGTCATATTTACAGAATAAATTTCAATAATAAATTTAAGAATAACTTTCAGATATACATGACTATAATCGAATTGGGTTAATTCCATATACATATGAAATTTCCATATAGTTACATTATATATATATATATATATATATAATTTAATAATGAATTCAAATATTAACAATACAGTAATAGATTTTAACAAAATATATGTAATTTTTATATATATAATATTTATATATATAATATTTATATTAAACTCTGAAAATGTGGAATAAGTTGATTTCTTATAAAAATAAAACTGAGCTACAATTATTTATATATAATTTTAAATATTAATAATATAATGCAATAATTAGTTTTACATATATATATATATATATATATATTAATATATATACTATACATAATATATATTTACAAAATATATATTATAACAAAATACATTAATATAGAATGATAATAATTTAATTATGTATTTGAATGATGTTTAAAATAGTATATATAATTTATTTAAATCATTCAATTCTATATATTTATACTAGATAATAATTATTATTATGTTAGCAAGATAGAATTATAAATATGATAGTTTGATGATGCCTATTCTTAATTATAAAAAAATGAATCAAATAACTTCCCGTTATTATTTTATTAATTATGTATCTGCTTTTGATAGTTTATTGTTAACACATCTATAAGTATCAGTATTGATACATATATCTGAATAATACTGATAATAAATGATTAATAAAAGTGATTATCTCATTAATGATGTATATGTGACATATGTTACGTCATATTTGATATTAAGTATGTAAGATGCAAGCAATATGATTATTTATTTATTAAGTTAATTAGTTACGTATTACAAATTGTAACTTAAATTCATATTTAAAATACAATTAGGAAATATAAATTTTCTTAACTCCAAAACTAAATATTTTTTAAAATATATATCATGACATTTAAATATAAGATATGATGTTTTTAAAATCCCCGATAAAATGTATGATACCAAATTGTACTATAAAATAGTACATATTAATATTATTGTATTAATAAAATAGCTCGCCCTAAAAATAGTTGTGTAAGTTATTTTTATTTTCTATAATTTATACAACATATTATTTACAAAATACTTCTTATAATACTAAAATATCTGGTATACTTCAACTATCTTATATAACATATTTTAATCATATATAATATACAGATATAATTAAATTATATATATACATTCGAAATTGATATACCTTTTATTAATTATATTACAATATTAGGATTCTTTAAAAATCATGTTAAAATCCTTAGAAATAATTCAATATAAAATCACCTAAGTTACACTGAATGTGTTTAGTAAGAACTAAACATTTGTAAATTTCATTATATTTGTAATAGCACTGAATAGGTCCATATATCCGTATATCATGTATGACTATAGCGGAAACTTTATACTAAACAATGGTATGCTAAAGTACTATTTCAATGACCACCAAATTAACTATCATATAATGTATCTCACTTTGTCACTAGAACACTAGAAAATGAACATTCATTTTAAATACTCAATACAATTTCCAAATAAGAACTTACCAATATTCTATACATGTATATATTATCTATAGTTATACAACAACATTCTAATTAAACTATATGAATACAACAACATACTACTTTATCCACGAGTTTGCAATAAGAAAAACCCTGCCTAGACTTATCCATGGACTAACAATACTAGCCTTATAAGATTAACACAATCACATTAGCTGCCATCAATTACCGGAATTCTTTCATGTCAGCATGGCATGGATAAAAGCCATTTTACACTGTTCTAGATGTTGTAAATAAAGTATTTATGGACTAATCATATATATTATAATTATATGTATAATTATAATTATATGTTAAAAATAGATAAAGGAATTTCCAAAAACCTATATATATATATTAAATTATACATATATTGATATTTTATAATATCAATATTTTGTATATTGTAAAATAATACAGTAAAATGAAATAAGATATGAAGTTATTTTAAAATAATATACATTTAATAACATAGCAATTAAATCGTTATTGTTATATTTTAATATTATTGAAATTAAATAAATTTGTCAAAATATGAAGTAATAAACTTATCATTTGATTATTACAAATCATGATTTTGTTTGTATCATTAATACATACAAATTTCTTAAACAGTTAATAATTAATAAGTTAATTCATTTCAAATAATTACATATATATTAATACTTTGAAAAAGAAATAAACTATTTACTAATGGTTATGTGACAGTCGTTAACTATACACTTCAATGAGATACACTCGTGCCTCTATTCTTTCTTTACTAGCTCGTCGACGCCTCTCATTCTCGTAACCACTCATGTATATCAATCTGTATCAGTGTATGTGTAGCCTAGAATAATATGTCATGGGTTTACATGCGTATTCATGATTAATATATATATATATATATATATATATATATATATATAGATATAGATATAGATATATATATATATTTATATATATACATATATATATATATATTTATATATATACACACATATATATATATATATATATATATATATATATATATATATAAAGTCCTACGGTAATAATGGTTGCCTTTTTTAAAGTTATGTATTAGTATATATATAATATATTTAAATCCGGA
This sequence comes from Osedax frankpressi, assembly GCA_964035775.1. NCBI lineage: Eukaryota > Metazoa > Annelida > Polychaeta > Sabellida > Siboglinidae > Osedax > Osedax frankpressi. The sequence continues at coordinate 23,404,371 of OZ038315.1, read as the reverse complement.
TATATCATTGGGAGTGAGATTTAATGACAAAAACATAAAGAGATAAAAGTGCAGTGTACTCCCTTGGCAATATATTACCAATAACCAGAATCATGTGGTCCATATATCCAGTAATACTATAGTGTATATATTTGCTGAAACTATATTTGATATGCTTAATGACGTGGATATATATTATATATATATATGTGTATATACAATTCGTCTTTAATAGTAATATGTATCGCAACAAATAAAGTAGAATTATGATTTATAATATATTATATATTATACAATATTATATTGATATTTATATTGTAATATTATTAATTATCACATAATATATATATGCGTGTGTATAATTGTATTCACATTATACTATTAAATATAGGCAATACGTTGTTTATTTTAAATTAACCTACGATACGAATAGTATATCGCATGCTATTTTAAGATAATCCAACTAAGCCAACTTATTCGTGTGTTATATATAATGATTTATATCTATATATTGTTAAATATGATTATATACAATATATGTTTTTTAGAAATATTGTTTATATTGAAATATTGTTATTAAGTTAAATATAGAGTAATTATAGAGTAAAGTAAAAAATAATCCCATTTTATTAAATGGAAGTTAAACTTACTTTAAAAAAAAGATAGTGATATGGATTGAAGTATACAAAAATAAAAGTATGTAATGTTGAATTAAAGCCGGATAATTGAATAGTTCTTTATATATATATATATATATATATATATATATATATATTTATATATATAATATATATATATATATATATAACATCAAAATAAGAAGTAAGTTGTTAACTATATCAAATAATATAGTGTTATTTTAAAATGTTAAAATAATGATTTCATGTATGATGCAATTATTTTACCCCTTAGTCATTTTTTTTTTGATATTTTGTTTATATTAATTAGTATTTAAAATTTAAATATTCATTTGTGTATCTCATATATGGTAATATATATATTACATACACAAATATACATATAACTTTATTTTACTAATAATATCTTATTGATTTTGTTATGACTTATAAATTATTATTTATTGCTATTTTTCCATTCTAGTATTACTAATAATTTACAGCGAAATAATAATTTACATTATAGATCACGATGTAAGGATTAGTAGGCCATTGCATATCAGATCAAAGGTTATTCTCACATCGGTCTTGACATAAGTAATATTATGACTGATAGTTCTCTTATACTGCGATACAAGATGGCGGGAAGGGATGGGCAGGGTGTGGTATTAACGTTACTCGCCGATGTGCTAAGCCTCTGGACTACAATAATAATCACAGCAGGATTAACGTAGCGATCCTGGATATTCATGCTTAAAGATGGGTGTATGCATTCTCGTCATAACGAGTACATCGTATAATATACACCATTTCTATTTATATATTACAAGTCCAGCTTCCATCGTATGTACCCCAGGACGTATACCTAGGTATATACCGATTAGTTTATAGGCAGTACGAGATTAATATACACCTCATAGGTATGAAGTGCCATCGCCAGACTAGTTAATAGCGATGTGACTGTGTTACTCGTGACTAATCCCTACGAAACAATAGATCACTATGTTCACATCAACTCCTCGTACTCTAAGTAATCATTATGCTGTATAGCCTATGTTCTCGAGATATGCAAATATGCTACGTTTTAAACAAATACAGAAAACATGATACATTATATAATTCTATTGTTAAATATGTTCATCTGTTTATATGATGTTGCACTAAATAGTAAAATAATTTCATATAGATTAAGTATGATTAATATCATGTATTTTTAAACAATGAATTTTAAATAAACATTAATTCTATAAATTATTCATTAGATATAATATATGCTTATATAATATATTTATATATACTAAATTAAATATAATGTCTAGTAAACTTTATATAGGCTATTTTGAGTTAGAGTAAATGTAATAAACATATATTTCCTCTAATAATTTATTTAGTAAATATATATTTATATATCTATATATCTAAATGTTTTTAAAATATAATCAAATGTATAATTATATTATATATATATTATAATTATATATATCTTTAAAGATTTATAAAAACTATAATACAAATATCCATACATATTTTTGTCATATCATCATTTAATAATACTGGGTAAAATATATTTTATAATTAGGTATTTAAGGTTTATTTTAATATAAATTTATAATATTAATACTATATTAATAATAATTAATTATAATATTATAGTTGATACTTAAAATATTTTTAAAATGTTATTTATCAGCTGAACTATTGGTAGATTAATATATATAATTAATACTATGATATATATATATATATATATATATATATATATATATATATATATATTTATATATTATATTGATAATTATGATAATTAAACGTAGTGATATATACAATATTAAGTTGATATTGAATTAATAATGCCGTGTAAGTTTCAGTTAATATGGATTTAAAAGTTATAGTTTAAAATAAATTGTAAATCATTCTAAACTGAATTGGTTAATATAAATAATATATTGTATGGTCAAGAGATGCATATACAATAAATAAAATATATACCTATTCTTGGTAACTACAATATGATACCAATACTATAAAATAAATAATGTTATTACGTTTAGAGCCTATTTATACCTATTTTATACACGTACAAATAGTTATATCACGTTATACTGTAAATACATTCGTTATTCAGGATGGACAATTTTACCATAAATTATGAAATATAAATTATCGAATTATTTGATTGTATATTATCAGAAGTATACATAGTTTATTATTAAAATTAAATAAAAAAATAATATTAAATAAATCTGTATATAAAAAAAATCTTATATAACTTTATTAAAATTTTATTACAAATTTATAATATAATATATATATATCAAATAATAACAAATTTTCACACAAACATATACACATACATATAAATACATATACACAAATACACATACATATAATTGAGAAATTTAATAATATAAAATATATCGTACAGATTCATCTTAATTTATTTAATAAATTATCTAAATACTATTATTTTCCTCTATATATAGCTCAATTGGATTCGGTAAAAACATATATGATCTTGAGAGGAGTGCCTTTTCACATACAAAATAGAGTAATCCGTTGGTTCGACTACTTATGGCAGAGTAAGAATGCACTTCATGAACAAAAGGCTCTCAGGTATGTATTATATATATATATATATATATATATATATATATTATTCTATATATATATATATAATTTATAGTAATAGTAATAATATTATATATAAATTGGTTCAAATTTATTTAAAATTTATTAATAAATATCAATATACATTTTAAACAATACAGTATTGTAATTGTTATAAAAATACTATAATTACAAGAAAAGTAATTAATTAGCAAAAATTTGATACTATAGATTTATTAATATTAATAGATATTATAAAAATGTTATATATAACATATCTAAAAACCTTATATGTAAAAATACTGTTTAAATAGTTGCATATATATAATAATAATATAAAATATATTCTATAACTATAATTTTTAGTCAATTTTAGTGTTTAGAATATCATTTATTCTATAATATATTATCCTATATTATTATTATATTGTATTATTCAATATTATCAAATGAATACGTGCATAACTAATTATATAATGCATTGCTTAATTTGGCATTAGGTCATTTTTACATTTGATTATGTATTAAATGAAGCGTATAAATGTATATATTATAAGGATGAATATATGCATATATATATATATATATATATATATATATGTATATATATATATAACTATAAAATGATATATATATATCAAATATATTATATATGCAACAATTGATCAATTTTATATATTTATTACATTTGTGTAATATTTATAATTACTTAAGATATGTATATTATATAATTATATATATTATATTTATGATCTTTATTAATCATTAATTTAACATATATAGGTTACAAACTTGAAAATAAAATCGTGTTAATTTTCGAAATCATTTTATAATGTATCATATATTGTATTAGATTAATACCACTCATAATTGTATTTTATAATTATCTAAAGTCATAGATATTATTAATATATTATATAATTATTCATAAATATTGATATAATATATAACACAATGTTATAACATATTTATAAAATTAACTGTTCATTGGAGGTATTTTGATGTTTATGGATATAATAAGTTTTATATATTTTTCAGAATTATAATCTTAAAGAATTCATTTCAGAATGATTTAATTCCTTATAAATATATTATCAATAAATAGCATACATTATATTCTTATACAAAATTAAACTCTATTATATTATAAGTATTCGTAAGATAAATAATGATCGACTATTTTATAGTTATTATATTAATTATAACTTATATTTGTAATTTCAGAACAAATTATATGTTTACTTATTCTGTACAAAATAACATGATACATTTATTAATATTAATATTATTTTTATTAATATACATTTTGTGGCCTTGGAATATCTATCCCCATAGGATTATGTTATTCCCATACCTTATTCAGATATACATAAATAGCTAGTACATTTGTCCTTGAATTATTAAAAAAAATTGTTGATCTAATATCAGAATAATACAGTAATATACCAATAATAACTTACGTTTCTACATATGCAGATAATTTATTTCACATATTATTTATAAATATATATAACTTTATATAATTATATTATTCTATAACTAATAACCTGTTTTAGATATTTCATATAATATGTATCATATTAGTATATATTACATATTAACACTTATTTTATAACTATAATATGTAATGAACATGTCGAATAATCCATATAAAATGATACCGTTTATTCATGTAATATTATTTCTTTTTTATATTTTCTTATTTGTAATTACTAAATAATTATATTTCATATGTAATCAATCATTTATCTTTATTTAGATGATTATATGCATTTAATATTGATTTAACAATTTAAATTATCTTTTATATAATAATCAATATAAATAAGCAATATAATAGTAAACTTAGTAATTATTTTCTTTTCAAAATACTTCAATTTACCATCTATACTTGTTAGCGATGATATATTTAATACACTTAATTATCTTCTTTGTAATGTTCATCAAGTCGAAGATTACATGAAATAATCACAAGATTAGATAATATCTACTAGTAATGATATTACAATCTTGTTGTTGTTAAGTAAAAGTTATACTTATTACAAATACATTTATAAAAATATGTAGCGTATATCTTATACTTATATAGTGTAAACTTTGTACACTAAATATTTTGTAGTGTTCAAATAAAAAATAAAGTTCCCAATAAAAATAAAGAATATATATGCAAGAAAAATGCATACAATATAAAGTGGTACAATATATATTTTAGTTTGAAATATAAAGAATATATGTATGGTTTATATTAAGTTCAATATTTAAGATAAAGAATGTATAAATAATCTAGTAATTGAACACAAATAAATAATTGTAAATATATATAAAGTACATTATAATATATTTTTGAATTAGAGCACATTTTAATTAATATACATTTTTATTTTGATAAATAGTTTATTATTATTATATTGTTTTTAGATGTAGTATTGTAATATATTGTAATTAGTTGATCTATTAATATATTGATCTTAATAATTATTAAAAATAAATTAGGAATAAATAGTTTTACAATATGTTCAATAATATTTTTTACGCGGATTACACTTTAATAATTGATTTATTCAATTAAACTGCATATTTTTAAAATTCTGATAAGATTCGGACTGTTTCTATTTGAAAATACATATAAATAATTTTAAAAATTATATAAAATATAGCTTAACTGATATATATTATGATATACACTTAATTTTAAATATAGTTAGAATAATGTGTATAGTAATTTCAGTACAATAAATATAAAAGAAATAATGGTTTTCTTATTAAAATTAATACAAATAATATTAAAAGAATACATTTTATAACTATAAAACTACACATTTTATTGATAAATTGTAATATATTACATACAAAATGAAAAGTATACCTAATCACTATATATGATAATCTATATATTTAAAATAACATATGGATTAAAATTTATGGAATTATATATTTGAATATGATTATTAATTTATAATTAATAATTCTGATGTTATTTTATACATTACTAAAATATATAGTAAACATAATGATTAAATTAATATAAATAAGTTAATATAATACGTTTATTATGTTTAATTATTATTATTTTATATATAGATATATACAAAACACGCACATACAGACACAAACACACACACATACATATATATATATATATATATATATATAATGTTAGTTAATAAAAGTATATTACAATGATAATAAATATTTATAAAAATCAATATAATATTATATATATATATATATATATATATATATATATCTACCATAAACTAGTATGCAAATTTGTTTCCAAGTAATCACATTTATAAAATTCTTTAGAATTTATTTCACACATTTCAGATATAATCTTTCTGAATAATGTTCATAATAACTTAGATTGGGTTCTAATAAAATAATGTATATTCGTATAAGATATTTTGTTATCGGACGTTATAAAAATTGATTAAAGTATTCAGGTTATTTACTGATTTGAATTTATATATTTTATAATATATATATATATATATGACAAATAATTATATGTATTTCTAATTATTCACTAATATTTGAGCTAATTATTTTAATAATGAATATGGGACCACTACTTCTACAGCTTACTGCCAACAAAGTTGAAAGCCGAGATTGCTTTACATGTTCATCTTGACACTCTGAAGCGTGTCGAGATATTCCAGAATACAGAAGCAGGCTTCCTGTGTGAACTCGTCCTACATTTGAAGCCTATCCTCTTTTCACCTGGAGATTATATCTGCAGAAAAGGTACATTCCACTAAAATATTGCAAAACAGGAGTATTTTTTATTTAATTATATTATATACACTGCGGTATAATATAATTACAATTATTTTTAAATGACTTTACCATATCATCTTATACTGAGATGTATATGCATATGTATATAAAGTTATATATACAGTAAAATACATATATGGTATATTTAAAATATTTACTACAGGACTTTGGGTGTATTATTTAAAAATAAAAAATAATGCGTTTATCCATTTCTCGTTATTATATTATGATTATTAATGTAATGTATATGACAAGTTTACGTTTAAGGGAATACGATAATGCTATTTAATTATTATCGCACAGTCTCGTATAGGAATAGAGTCAGCCGTTGTAATTAATATAAGCGGCAACTCTTAATACCGCATTTAATACTAGGCACGCCAGTAGTTGCAGTTATTATGTCATGGCGACAGATCGTTATACAATATGCCATGGCGATGACAGACTGGGTACGTGGTGCAGTATATTGTAATTGTATACCACCCCATTGTATTCAGGAGCATATTTCGCTGTGTGAATCCTTTAGTGACTGCGCAACTCTTATTACATCCTTATATTATATACGTGTGTGTATATTGTATACGATATACGCTATAGTTTTGTATATATACGCTATAATTATGTATATATACGCTATAGTTATGTATATATAGGCTATAGTTATGTATTTATACGCTATAGTTATGTATATATAGGCTATAGTTAGGTATATATACGCTATAGTTATGTATATATATGCTATAGTTATGTATATATAGGCTATAGTTATGTATTTATACGCTATAGTTATGTATATATAGGCTATAGTTATGTATATATACGCTATAGTTATGTATATATATGCTATAGTTATGTATATATAGGCTATAGTTAGGTATATATACGCTATAGTTATGTATATATATGCTATAGTTATGTATATATAGGCTATAGTTAGGTATATATACGCTATAGTTATGTATATATACGCTATAGTTATGTATATATAAGCTATAGTTATGTATATATATGCTATAGTTATGTATATATAAGCTATAGTTAGGTATATATACGCTATAGTTATGTATATATACGCTATAGTTATGTATATATACGTTATAGTTATGTATAAATACGCTATAGTTATGTATATATACGCTATAGTTATGTATATATACGCTATAGTTATGTATATATACTTAATATTAAATAATTCTTATTTATAATTTAATCTCTTATGTATGCATTATATATACATATATGTTGAGCTATACAATCTTACTACATATGCAGTTGAACTGGTAAGATAAATGTAAGCTTAATTTACATATCTTTTATATTCAGTACAACCTGATACGATATATTAACTATCAATTAGCAACATCTTTTACCATCGTGCTTTACTTATGTTAATATAATCAACTAATTAAAAATAGTTTAGTGACCGCATCTCTCCATATATTATAATTAGTAGCATTTCTAATGATACTACTATAATTGATTTATTATCTTTAGTAGATTCTATCAAATTCTGGATATATATATGTTGAAATTAATATTTGTCTTGTACATATAATATAATTATAATATATGATAATATTATATACGTAAAATAGGTGAAGTTGGAAAAGAAATGTACATAGTAAGCAAAGGACGTTTAAAAGTAGTCACTGATAATGGAAGGACGACTTTAGCCCTGTTGACAGCAGGAAGCTACTTTGGAGAAATCAGGTATGTCGTTATAACAATTATATATTTATTAATGTCAATCATTTATAAAAAATGTATGAATTAAAATTCTTTAGATAATTAAAATACTTAATTATATCATTAATAATAATTAAATTATAATGTACTGATCATTTTAATATATTATTTATAATATACTAATATTAGTATGGTATATATTTGTATGGTATATTTATTATAATAATACACTTATGATCTATATAATCTATAATATTATTTACATCATTCATAAGGTTTATTATATTATATAATAAAATGATAGATAAATAAGATGTGTTTTATATCTAAAACACCCTGTCATTTAACGAAACAGCATTCTTAATATGGGTAATGCTGGTAATAGAAGAACAGCTTCTGTTAGATCAATAGGCTACTCCGACTTATTCTGTTTATCAAAGGAATCAATGTGGGAGGTTTATTATAATTCAAGAATTTACCAAAACAAGAGATGTATAGTTTTACATATGCAATAGTTTTAACTTGCAATCATTATCTAATTTATATATTATTGATTTGTATCACATTTCATTAATATATAAATTAAATTATAAATTGTTCTAAAATAATCTATTATCCATAAATATCTAAAAAGGTATTGAAAGATTACCCTACGGCGAGAATACGTCTTGAATCAATAGCCATTCAAAGACTACAGAGATTTAAAAAAGCCCCCATTGAAAAAGGTAATTTATTATACTATATTGAAATAATTAAAATTTGGTAAATATGTGATAGTGTAATGCTATTCATTAATACAAATTGTTCTCTATATAAACAGTTTATAATGAGGATTATGAAATTTTTTACAACAAAATGATGTAACTATTGTATAATCTTATATAACTATTTTAATTATCAAAAATATATTGAATATTTGAAAATATATTAATACTTTTATTAACAATAAAAAACTATACTGACAACTTAATAAACACTACTACTGGGCAGAAAACCATCCAGGTCATTTTAGTAATACGAGTAACTTATTATAAACCCAAATACTAACACAACGTATACAATCACAAAGCAGCTTTGATGAGGAGTAAAAGTACACCGGGTTTACTTGAGACCGAAGGTAGAACCACTATACAGACTTGTATAGTGAATCATAGAATCATTAAACCGCAAGGTATTTTACGTTCGAGTATTCAGCCTGCAATAGGTAATGTGCAATATTTTATTTATAATTAATAAGTAATTTTATATTATGAAATCTTATGCGTTATTCTAAATATTTTTATTGATTAATCTCAATAGAAATTATAATATACATATTGATCTGATAACATAATCAACTTTAAATATAATACTAATTATTATAATATATAAATATATATATATATATATATTGTAATAATTTTTCAACAGTTATACAATTTCATCTCATATTACGAACATGTAAATAATATAGATACTATCCGCAGGTTTACTGGCTCCTCCCAAATCAATTACTCGTAGTCACGAAATCGTCGACTTGACTGATACAGAAGAAATAAAGGAATGTCTTTTGGAAACAGACAATAACGAAACAAGGAAAGACAATTCCGATGATCTACCGACAGGTCTATCTATTGATACTAGACCGGAAAACAATCTCGATATGTGTCAGAATCAGAGTTGCCGGATACAGCTGATGACTCCGAACGGAGATTGTTGTCAAGGTGCCGTACCATATTATCCTGCATGTTTCGCTATACCTACCGGTAAGGGAACCTCAGGGTCTCCGCACCTACTGATTGCAGCACCGGCAACATCTGCTCAAGCAATTTCTCCTAGTACACATTCTGATCAAGCATACTCAACCGATGCAACACCAGCTTCCGATCAGAAACTGGTCGAGGAGTTAAAACGTCTGCGGGAACGATTGAAGGCCATCGAATCGGAGAACGCGCACATGTCTTGTATCCTCAGAGAACAACAATCTGATGTCAACCATCGACTTGAAGATCTCGAACATCAGATCGGTTCTTCACGACAAGAAAGCGATTCTGAAAGTGAATCTGGCCTTCTTTCAAGGTGCAAGATAGATTTGAGTAATTTCACCGGTCCATCGATTAACAACATGGAGTCAATGATTTGAGATTCTACTCTCGATTTTGTTTTGTTAGAGTGATTCATGGATTCCACGCTTGTTTGTTCCTGCATTACATAGTATTACAACCGGAGTCAACGATACATAGTGGTATATATTTGATTATATATCTCACTAGTATATTTATACGTTCTCCTAAAACGATTTTATATGATAATAGGATAAGTTTACTAATTATAGATAGATATCATTTGCAATATTAATGTATAATTACATTCGAATATTATGCCATTAATATTATTTATATTATGTTATATTCACAATTATTATTATTATTATTATTATTATTATTGTTATTTTTTAATATATTATTATTATTACTATTATTATTATTTTTATTAATATTATTTATCTCGAAATTAGAGAATACAAATTATTTTTTAAAATGGGTATATGCTGATAATATGTGAATATTAAGTAATCGTTACAATATTTGTATATAGCATGTGTATATTAATACAATGCAAAAATGTAAATACCAATTTAGTTTAATAAATTTTATAATATATTTTGATCGATAAATGTAATATTAATTTAATTGATATGTTTTAAAGCAAATATTTTATAATACTTAATAACTTATATAAATTATTCAATGTAGTTATAAACCTAACATATATTGTATTTTCACTAAAATATAATATTATAATGATTAATAAAACATATTATTTACTGGATAATTACTGATGTAACTTATATTACGGAATAATAATATATTACATAATACAACTTTATAATATATATACAAACTGGAATTAAAATAGCAGACTAATTGGAGTCTTTAATTTGTTTTCATTTATTAAGTTAATTAATTTTTGAATTATAATAATTGCTTAGAGGAAGATGATAAAATCATTATGATTCGTAAGAAATATTTAACAACGATCCTTTATATTTCTAAATAATGAACTGACTTTCATAATCTGTATATAAACAATTATAATATATTTGATTGGCGATTAACTACAACTAGAGTAACAATTAATAAATGGACTTAGAATTTATAAAACTGTTTTCTTCCTTATTAATGAATATACAATTATATTTTAATCACAATTTTAAGTGGCTAAATAACCAAAAAGACATTCCAAAAAGTCAATTCTTAAATTTCTACAATAATTATCTATTACAAAATAAATGATAGGACATATCGAGAAATTCCAAATTCCAAACTGCTCTTCCATTCATTAACTCTATTAGCGAGACTCTCTAAACATGCTATTTACTATTTTTAGAAATCTAGAGATTTTATTCATTTAAATTATAATATAATTCTCATGTTCTCTATCTAGAATGTTAGAAAAAAATGTTCAATATAAACTAGATAGATTAACTAAGATGTTTTCTTGAATATGTAACTGATTCTAGATATATGAAACTTTATAGCTAGTAAATTAACTTTAACTATAACTTTTTAAATTAGTAAGAATATAAGTTAGTTTACTGAATAAACAAGTATCCTAGTAAGCTGGTATAAGAATGTTGTAGCTATCCAGATGCTTTATACGAGACACCAAAACTTATTACAACATATCTTAATGAAACTAAGTTATATGATAAGTTAGGTATTATAAAATATTATTTTAGGTTATCGATACATGTTTTAGAATATTCAAATAATAGAGCTACACCATAACAATGTTACTAGTTAAATAGTATCATGATATTCATAATAATTAATTAAGTTAATACATAACATATAATAACCATTATAATGATGTATATTTAAATCAGTTAAATATTTAATACTCGTTATTAGAAAAAGAGGCAATAATAATGAATAATAATATTATAAGAATCTCTCTTAATAAGGAATTGTAAAACTAAGCATGGATAATTGTAGCGCAAATTAATTATTTTATTGTACACCTCATATATGTTTAGTTTTTATTCCAGAATTTATATTTATATAATATTTATTTTATTAAATTTATATATTTATTAATTTTTTGAAAACAAATGTATATTTTCGGCTCTGCATTTATATATATATATTTATATTATATATAATGCAACATATTTCAATTTAATTATAATATAAATATCTAATAATATAATCTACCGTGTAATTATATTTTATTAACTTATAAGCATGCATAATGATGAATATGAATCAGAATTCAACATACATTAGATATTTTCATATGTAAAACTATAATCTAATTAGACTCAATTTATCTGATATTTAAGGTTACTTTGTCTTGAAATACATCAATATATACATTAATAGCTATTATCGACAATATTCACATACATATCTAGTAATATATTAAATAATATTCTATATTACTAGTTGTTTCATTGGCACATAAGATGTTGATATTATTGGCATACTTAGATTATGAATGATCTATATTATAACTGTTTTAGTTATTTTATAGAAATATAAACGGTGTTTTTTATCTATGGGATATTCTATATTAATCTAAATGGGTTAAACACGAGAATCATAATTAAAATACTAATAGCAATAGTTTCCATTAAAAATAATAAAATAATTTCAATATATAATAAGATAATGTCATATTTATATAAAATAAACACATTGAATAAATAAATTACTTTTGTATTTACATGTGATGAAATAATACTACTTAATATTAAAAGAATAATTGAAAATATTTAATTAAATTTGTATCCACCATATGAACACGTATAAGACATTTCGCATGAAGTTATATTGAGTTTATTCTAGCATCCCCTGTATGTTTTCTTTATTTAATTTCAAAGATTTTTCTTAATATATATTAAATTCAGTAGTGTAGTTTTCATTAAATCATACATCATATTAGTATATATCCAAATGAATTGAAGATTCAAGATATACAATCTATTGAAAAATGTAACATATCAATTAATAAACCAAATAGAAGATATGTATTCGTATTTACCTTTAACTGTCATCATCACTATAAAATTTCAATATATTCGTGTATATTATACATATATTTAAATATGATAATAGGCTGCAACCAAGTGTCATATGCGAAATCATTAAATGTTTTAAAGTATATGGGCATTGCAGGTCATTTTGTACTTTTTGTATCTAATCGGAAGTAATCAGTTTATCTCATATATTCATACTTATACTAATATTATTTCAGTGGTCCATCGTAAATTTGAATTAGATACAGTACTCATTAAAATATATAAATTCTTTAATTGAATTACGTAATGATAGACTAAAATTTACAGAGTAATATAAATTAGGCGTTGCATCTAATTTTGCAATGACATTTTGAAGAAATCGTAATGTAATGTTAGGATTTAGTGATAAAATGATTTAAATTAAAGACAATAGGTTGTAATCGTATTAGTTAGCGATTTTATTTTAAGTTTTTAATTATTTAAGATATTTCTGAGATTAAATATCTATTAGATATATATATATATATATATATATATATATATATATATATATATCTATATATGTAAATGTATATGAATGTTTGTGTGTGCGAATTAAAAATTATAATTAGTATTATTAAGTTATGTCTATATTATTTAAATTAGCATCTATAATATGTGAAAAGATTGGCATATTAAGATTTATGCATTATAATTTATTAGTTTTTATTTTAATTTTCGAAAATCATATTAGTTAAATAAATATTCTAAGTTGTAATAAAGAGTATAATCTATACAATATATATATATATATATATATATATATATATATATATATATATATTTACAAAAGTACATTTATATGTTAATTTACAATATATTTGTATATATGTGATTTTTTAAAACTAATAATGTTTAGTTTGTATAATATATTTGTTCTAAATGGACGTAGTAAGTAACAAAATAACAATTCTATTTCAGCTTTTCTTCGTTTTTTTACAAGCATATAATTATATTTCTTATAATTATTCACTGTTGATTTCTTTAGTTCGAGGTGAAATAATATTATATTTGACGTGATAAATACGTGATAAATATGAGTGTATCTGATAGTGTTTTATTTAACATTGAAACTAAATCATATCATTGTATGTATTCAATTGTATTGTATGTTAAGAGCTTAAGTGCCCTCGATGTGCCACTAATATTAAGTGTATAACCTGGTAGTAAGTGCACTGTAAGTTTAAATAGACTACGTTTTATTCATATATTAGTAAAGAGTGTATTTAAAATGTATATATGCAATAATATTAAATAATAATTTATATATATATCATAGATCGGAGATATCAATTACTAAAAAAATTATCCTAATGAATATTATATATAAAAGATGATTTGCATATGCTTTGATAGTATATATCTAATATATATATATATATATATATATATATATATATATATATATATATATATAGTGTTTAGCTTAGAAGGGTTATTAAACTAGCATGTTAAAGATGTGGGGCTAGCTGCCAGCATAACAAATAAAATAAATGTCAAATTTGCAAGTAAAAATAGAGTAAAACAGATAAATAGTTAATAATATAAAAGTTATAATGCCTCTTTTCAATTATTTCCAAATTATTTAAGTTATTCCTAACTCTTCTTTTTGAATCAAATTCACATTTGATCAATAAAAAAGGGAATGATAAATACTAAATCACAATATTTTTCTATTTTCCTGGAATTAGCATTATACAAATCTTCTTGACAATCAAATGCTACCGTGATATCGATGATATACATTTTATTTTCATTTTCCGTAATTATGTCAGATTAACGCCCTTCTGGAAATATAAAAGTAATTTTAAAATATATATTTAATTATTCTAGTGTATTCGTTATTATAGTTTGAATATTACAATGTCTTTCTGACTTCCTTCTGAATATCGGAGAATATTTATTTAGTATATTGATAGTTTTTTCAATGAGATGTCGGCAATCTTACTTATCTGCTGAACTGGAGATATCACTGGAGACATCTTTTATTGGGAGTACCTAAAATTGAAAATTGTGACATAGAATTACCCATGCTTGAAAATATAGAGTAGATAACAGTTTAGTAATAGTTTTATGGAATCGGTTAATTTAAATTTGTATATTATATATCTAATAGATATATAATATAATAGAATATATATATATATATATATATATATATATATATATATATATATATATATATATATATATATAATGTAATAATTTTACTAGAATCGGTTAATTTAAATTTGTATAATATATATCTAATATATATATATATATATATATATATATATATATATATATATATATCATTGTTATTATTATTATTATATATATCTGAATAATACGTATAGCCTGGTATCACTTAATATTAAGAGATTAAGGAGATTATTTAAAATCTAGAGGGAATAATGTTTCGATGAGCCATATTTAATATTATAAGTAAAGATTGCTTAATAACAAAAATACCTATCATTTGATACATTTGTAAACATACACGCAATATTAGTTACGCATGCGCATATTGCACACACACAAACATATTTATAGATATATACACTCATATCGATCTTTTAATAATAAATCAATATATGTTATTGATAGTTGTTGATATTTAATGTTGTGCCGTGTGTTTTCGCATGACTAAACAGGTTTTATTAATCACTAGTAGAACTGAGCCCTAAGGAACTGGGCTCTATCGAACCGACGTCCTCTAGGTGGAACAACTTATAAACAAGAGTTTACTCGCTAACTCGCTTTTAATAGATCATAATTGTAAACCATTTACTCCATATCCGCTACCAACAAAATGTTTACCGTAGAACTTCTGCTTGATTAATTTTCTTTTGATCTACGACGGTCGTGTATTCTATTCGTATTCAATGGTAGATACTTAAGAAGAAGAAGAAGAAGAAGAGTAGTTGGCAACGCCCCTAAGTATAATAGAAGTACCTCGTGAGACAATCGAACATATATCAGAGGTGAGAGTGTGACGTCATTAAATATTTTCTTTTATATAAAAATATAAATATAGATATCTTGTGATATATGCAAAGATAATAATATAAATATATAAAGAGATCTAAATATATATATTTTATAGATACTTATAGATACTAGCAAGATTAATCATTATTTTATTACTAAAAGTGTATACATAGTACTTTCATACAACTTTGTTTAATTTAATTATGATTGATTTTAAAGTTTTATATATTATTTATAGACCCTTTTAATCGGACTGACAAATTGAACCTCTGCATTATTTCTTAAAAGTATCTCAAAAACCGTAATCTCTTTTATAATCTACGCATTGTATTACTGATATTAGTATATATATATATATATATATATATATATATATATATATATATATATGTGCGTCATTGTATAATATGATCATCAATATTCACCAGTTCTTTAAAACAGGAATCTAGATTGTTTATGGCTTTCTCGGAATATCCTTTGAGCTTTTTATCGGAGATTATTGATGATATCATCATTTAACTCGGTCGTTATAACTCATTATTGTACGTAGCACTACAGTTCACTTAATTATATATGTATAGACATATATGTATACCTATAGATAGTATCATAAATATAGTAGACAACTATAACCGATATTAATATAACTAGTTTAAACTGATTATTTCACATTTAATTAATATAAATACATTATGTTATCTAATGACTTATGAGGTAATAATAGTTTGCTACTTATAAATTACTTATTAAATATTATAGTGTGTATACATACTATATAATGAATGAAGTGTAATTACAGTTAATGTAGTATTTCATATATATATATATATATATATATATATATATATATATACCATCATAGTGATACATCTATAGATACATGATCAAATATGTTATATATGCTATCTAATTCGATATCACGTTATGTGCTCTATTATATCAGCTCTTTCCACCTACCGGTGGCTATTTCCAATATCCGGTTTAAAATATTGCGTAATCGGATACTAATTATGATATATTATATACTCCTAAATGTCATTGGGGATTTTAAGAGTCTAGTGCTTAATAATAACTATTATAATCGATACCGATTATAACTTTGGTTAATCATATAATAATTATATATTATATGTTTAGTTTTTTTTATTACAAATATTAATTCAATATTGCGTATGCGATCAAATAAAGGAAATGTTAATTACGCAAATATAATTAATTCGTATTGCCATATTTTATGAGAAGTTTAAATTTCCTATTTATTTCAAGGAAACACAAATTATATTGTAAAAAACCATAATTCACCTATAAAGTAGTTAAATTGAATATTCTCCGAAATCATTATGTAAGATATAGAGTTATCTTCAGCCATCGCAACAATACATGTTCGAAATAGAAATAAATGATAACGCTAGAATAACAATCACTTGACACTTGACACTTGGCACTCAGGTCCCGACACCTTAAGTAACGTTTATTCGCTAGCAACACCTGCTTTTGTTATTTCTCAATAAAGTAGATACATATATATATAATTCACACATATACCTATATACATATATTAAAATATGTCATAGAAAGTAACATTGTAAACAAGAAATATAGGATTCATGGCGAACCATGTGAAATAATAAATGTAATTGATGAATGAATAAATTAATAATTATATATGATTATTAATATCCGAGACGAATCGATATATCGGGGAAACCTTCGAACTGTACTAATTGGGCCACTTGCGGGATTAGTGCTATGATTATGTCACAGACGAATTAAGGCAATC
Organism: Osedax frankpressi; assembly: GCA_964035775.1. Lineage (NCBI taxonomy): Eukaryota > Metazoa > Annelida > Polychaeta > Sabellida > Siboglinidae > Osedax > Osedax frankpressi. The sequence continues at coordinate 23,385,911 of OZ038315.1, read as the reverse complement.
CGCAATAACTATTAATCAAAATCGATAAATCCATAATATTTCTTTCGATTTGATGGATAAAACTTATTATTGTATAATTTAAGTGAACATTATAATATTGTATTAGATTTGCAATATATATCATTTTATTTTAACAATGTAACATCCAGTTACCTGGCACTTAAATTATTTATTCAAATTTCATACAAAGAATTTGCTGATCAAAATGGAATATTTCAATTAGTAAACTCCATCGATAATATCAGATAATTGGTTCTTCAAAATAATCTTAGAGAATCTTATAGAAGTGTACTAAATTGATGTTACGTAATATAAGTGTTCAAATAAACCAAACTTTAAAAGGCATACCAGCTAAGTTCATTAATTTAATTCAATATATTACTCAAATATTACAAAATATATATGTATGATGAATACTTATATACTTATTTATATGATTTAACTTATAATGTAAAACAATACATATATTTATAATTGATATTTTAATTATAAATATATATATATATATGCATACATGTTTACTTAGACACAATATAAGTAAATAGTATAGATGGGTAGAATGAATATACATATATATACACACACACACACACACACACATATATATATATATATATATATATATATATATATATATATATATATATTCATGTTTGTAAATACATGAGTATGGATACATGTAAATATATAAATTATAAATACGTAAGTGATTTTAGTTAATAATAAATGTATAATAAGTAAATTTAATAATAAGTGTGATTGATTATAGTTAATAATATTTAGAATTATGATCTCTCGAAATGATCTTATATGATCATTCTATATAAAGAGATCATTATTGAATATAATACTTTATAAGGATACATATAGATATACGCTAGCTTGAATTTCAATCATAGGTTTAAAATTGTGAAGGAAGTGTGAACGCATACAAACTTTAATGTTTGAAAGTGTGAGGAGATACATCATTGCAATGTATGTATCTCTCGCTTTACCAACAACCTATTAATATAGTAACACCTTTATTGGAATGCTTTGTATAACTGGAACAGGAGATCGTCTATTTTTATAAACGATAGTATAATACATATTCCTAGCGCTACCACATCTAAAAATTGTACTTCATTTACAAACGAAAAATTATAATATGTCGTTACATCTAGTTTATATATTTAGATGTTAAATATATTAATGTCTCTATATACATATATATATATATATATATATATATATATATATATATATATATATATACATATGTATATATATACATCGAGCATTATTAGAAATGTCAATAAACGAATGATTATATTAATAATAATATTAATATGCATTCTTACGAATGATTATTAATTTATAGATACAAATTTATCGATTTGAAATACTATTTTACTACATATAGATATAGGTCAAGCTATTCGGCTGATAGAAATGGGTCTTCACTGACCACTCAGAACACAAGAAAGGTATCGGTGGTATTGTTCATTAGCGGCCAATAGGGTGATATGGTATGGCATTAACTGAATCGATTACATGTCAACAATATCGAAAGTACCACTTGAATCTGATATATCAATTAATGTAAAAACCATTAGAATGGATATGTATAGAGAAAGTGAGAGAGGTAGATGTTAATATATATATATATATATATATATATATATATATATATATATATATGTATATACACAATATTCTAGATAATCCATTCTATGGAACCATAACAAGATAAATAAATATTAATGATTCCCGAACATATTTTACATGCTTGTTATTTAGTATATCCAACTAAATAAATTAAATCTGAAACTATTGTCACTTAGCCATGGTAACAAGCTACCAATCAGGAATTGTTAATATCTACATTTAAACTCTTTAGACGATATTTCTGCAAGAACGAAATTATGATTGTAAATGATCTAAGTATAATAAACTTAAAATATAATGTTTAAACTAGGGTTTCGGCAAATTATTTATGTAGTAATTATTTATACTATTTATACGGATAACAGGGTTACTGACTATAAAAGGAAAATTGAAAAATACAGATATACTGTTACGTTATTCAATTCGTTATCATTACTATTTTATCTTCTTGATAATGAAGATATGAAAATCACTTTTGAAAACATTATTTTTATCGTTTTATTAGTTTTATATAGGTTTTTTAAATTTTAATATTTTATAAGGGTTTATACCAGTTATTATAGTTTATGCTATTTTTTAGTAATACTCTTTATTTCATGTGGTTAAGTGGAGAGAGAGAGAGAGAGAGAGAGAGAGAGAGAGAGAGAGAGAGAGAGGAGAGAGAGAGAGAGAGAGAGAGAGAGAGAGAGAGAGAGAGAGAGAGAGAGAGAGAGAGAGAGAGAGAGAGAGAGAGAGAGAGAGAGAGAGAGAGAGAGAGATAGAGAGTGAGAGAGAGAGAGAGAGAGAGAGAGAGAGAGAGAGAGAGAGAGAGAGAGAGAGAGAGAGAGAGAGAGAGAGAGAGAGAGAGAGAGAGAGAGAGAGAGAGAGAGAGAGAGAGAGAGAGAGAGAGAGAGAGAGAGAGAGAGAGAGAGAGAGAGAGAGAGAGAGAGAGAGAGAGAAGAGAGAGAGAGAGAGAGAGAGAGAGAGAGAGAGAGAGAGAGAGAGAGAGAGAGAGAGAGAGAGAAAGAGATAGAGATAATTAATTATCTATTTTAGTTTGACAAGATAAATGCTTCGCAAGTTTAAATCAACATTTCAAACTACGATTGTCTCTATTGTAAAGTTACAAAGAACTATTCACAGCCTGTCATTAAGCAATACAGAACTATATCACCCATAATAACTAGACATAATGCCAATGCTAATGCAAATTTTATTTTTAATTCAATTTTGTTTTATGTAGAAAATACTTATGCCAATTCTGAGATATATTATTTAAATGTATGTGTGTCATCCACATTTAAATAATAGTCGAAGTAATGATAGCATAACATATATATATATATATATATATATATATATATATATATATATATATTAATATTCATATATTGATAGTGATTTAATTGATAATAATATACATTTTATAAAATATTAAAATATGTTATATAATAGAGTTTTATAAAATATGCATACATTGTAATTGGGTATGCTGAATTAAACAAATTGGAGTATAAATCAAATATACCCACTTAAAATAAGTATCGACGAGACTTCTGGTATTATCGTTACATAATCCTATGTCGCTCAACGACGGGAAATAAGAGATAACGATGACGCAATCATTAAAGCGTCTATTGTTACTAATGACCACATCAATTACTGCCGACAATACAGGTGAGTTGATCTTGAACTGATTTCAAATCGTATATAAACATTATACTACCTAAACTGTATCCCTTCGTTCTGCACACGATTTGAACAATTGTGTAATAAATGTACTGTTAATTCTAAATATAAACTCAACTCGTGATTCAAGATATTATAATATACATTTTGTTGTCATTGATTTATGTTTTAATATTGATCTTACAAATATTGACAACAACACTTAAACCTATCATTGACAAGATAGTGTGCATTGTTTTGACAACTACAATATAAAAACAATATACATTTAATAATAGCGATTAAGTTAATCAAATGAATTACTCATTTGTAACTGAATGTTATAATAATAAGAACACATACTTATATAATATATAATATTATTTTAAAACATAAATATATAATGCATTATAAAAAATTATAATATATGCACATATTTAATATTGATAACATATAAAACAATATAGAATAATAGTTATTATAAATAATTATTAAGACTTAATATTATTATTACCAATACAATGATTGCATTGTATTTCTGAATCCTACGATGAACATATGTGTAAATACATAGATAATTAAATATAATTGCGGGGAATACTTTTAGGAAATTCATTCCGGTTATCCATGAGCTACGGTGATGTAATTGTCACGTAACTAGTATTACGAAATTCGCATTACATCATATTATATTAAACACTGAGTAAACAAAGCGAATAGTTTTATGCAATAATTACATGGGTGCATTACCTTTCATCCGGTCACGTGCTCTACGCCGCGGTCAAATGATATAACATCACCATAGGGTGAACTCAGGTTGACAAATGGCAATAGGAATGTCAGTATCGACCAAGGCATATTCCATCCTAGTTTTCTACAAGATTATTCATCCTGTGATATGTATGGAATACTATGTTATTAATTGGTCGATTGATACTAGACATGTCCATCTCAAAGATCCACCAGTTCCACATTATCATTTGGAGAAATAATACATTACGTATTTCATTGAATAATATTTAGTTTCAATTCGGCGTAATGGAATAACTATATATTATGGGAGATCGTAATGAAATCTGTCCTAAAATTAACAAAAACATAGAATGTGTTCAAACTGCATGAGTTTCTATGTTGCATTTTCATACAATAATTTATACAAGGTTAGAAATGATAACTTTGATGCTCTTTCTGATTGATCGATATATTCTCTTCGCTGAAATAATAAAGTATAGAACAATTAATCTACTAACGATGAATGGTTTGTCATAAATGTCTTGCAATTACTTAATAATCATTTGATATAATAAAGTTGTTAATGATCAATTTAATGAATTATCATAAATCAGTTACTTTTAAGTTTAACTTAAAATAAATACCCTTTACATATATTCATTATACGGTATATGATATATATAATATATATATATATATACATATAAATATATATATATATATATATATATATATATATATATATATATATATATACAAGGTTACATATATTCATCTAACAAAAATGTCAAAAACATTAAAATACATTATATCGAATTTAAAAGTTTATAGATCCTCTATATATATGATATATTATATATTTGTGTACATATAATAATGCATATAATATCATTATTGTAATGATATAATTATATATATTAAAATTAATATATCGGTTATAAAAGATTATATCGAACATAGAATAAATATATTTTTATGTTATGCTTGTAATATATTAATTAGCATTCTATAGTATTACCATATTAATAATACATTATGAAAACATTATATTATATGTTGCTAAATAGCAACCATCTCTTATATGCATAACCCTAGTAATTATTAATAACTAATTTATTAATTGCATATACTATATACATTATTATATCATACAATTCAGATAATATGTGTACATTTGTATAACTGAATGCCTGCTTGTGTTTTTCCAATACAGAGCATGTCTTCTACAAAGAGAGTTCAGTTTACCTGTCAACAATAAACCATCGCGTACCAAACCAATCTATTGTAATAGTTTCCTCGTGGCTGGAGTTTTACGACTTTTGCCTCTGTCACCATTACACCTCTCCCTCTACATAATTGCTCGTAAACCGGTTAATTAATTTGTGTTCGCCGATACTAGTAGTGTATCAATACGTATTATTAAATCCACGTAAAAATATCGTAACGAATTAAATCGTGTTTACGCGTTATGCTAGCTTCTGACAGCTTTATTGAATACGGAATATTTTTTCGGGTAGTTTAAGATTGCCTCCTAATCGCGATAATCGAAATATCTTTCAGGAACTAATGAAATATAGTTCCTTTAAATTCTATAATTGAAATTAAACTTCTAGTTAACCAATATTCAATTTCGTGTACGTTTACGAATTATAATTTATATTACGTACATTTTACTCTTTATTTTTAATTGGATTTTTTATTTGTATATACTTATTTGAACCAGATTGTATATGCTACCAATATTACATTTCGTGGTGTCAACTATCAGTGTGATAGAGCTAATACCAGTTATTAGTTTATACTTACGAAATATAATAATTTATTAATTATATTATTTTTCTTTTAAATGAATGTAAAATATGTAATTATTATTTTAATTTAATAATATTAGAATTACTAGAATGACAATGAATACGTAAAATAAATCAAATATATATATAAATGTAAAGGTTGTAATTTTGATCATTCAAGTTTCTGGCTAATTATATCATATTCGATTTCACATTACACAATCTGAACATATTAATAATTAATCGCATTAATTACGGTTATGGGCGTCTCGCTAAAAATGCCTATAAATAGATTACATGGCAAAATGGAAGGTAACGCGACATCCCTAGCACACGACGCCCGCAATCTAGTCTGCGCGCGACCGAGTTATCCGGAGTACGCACGCCTCGTTCATTTCGACGAATATTCTACTCTAGTTGACATCTCGTTGAACAGTTCAATTAGTGTAATTAATTTAGTATTCTTAGCGAATTATCGGAACCAGGCTCAGCTAACATTCGTAGGATATTTCAGCAGTCGATCGATCGTAACAATTCCTTGTAACTCAATAACAAAACTTTCCGAGAATCCACCGACAACACACGCCTAGGAACATTTACATTGTCTAGTTAAGTATATAGGCCTCGTGACCACTCGCAACTGAAGCCACCAGTAGCCTAACTGCCAACCACTACCAGAAACTAAACGGGCTATGTTAAAGTTCGCAATCGTACCAAGAAACACGGATATCTATTCGAAAGGTTAAAAATGTCATTTCATCCGAGTCACGCATTATATATATATATATACATATATATATCTCACTCGCTCTACATCTCTCTTTCTCTCTCTCTCTACACTCTTGAGGGAAGAAGTATTTTATTTGTATGTGTGTTTGTTTTTATGTAAGTCTGTCTATGTGCGCATTGTATTAGATTATGAAATCGCCGCATAAATTAAGCAAGAGATGATCAGTAGTGATACATGGACATCTAGGACATGTATACAGGAGTACTAACCAGACAGAATATCGTATCATCTCGCCGAGTATCTAGCATTCCTTCAGATGCTCTGCCTAATTTATTCGTCTTCGTCTTAGCTCCAGCAAGCTACTCTTCATGTTTCCGGTACTCTCTATACACTCTACATTGCACTGATATGTCATTGTTTACATATTTAATACCAGTTATAACTTGTTTTTAGAGTATATAGTTGGATAATATCGTATATTCTGGGAAATAAATTAGTAGTAATAGCATTACACATTATCTATGATATGAACATGTATTTATGATGAACATTTTATTAACGGAGTTTTAGTGGATATACAAAATATACGATTACAATTCTCAGAATAATTTGAAGAGATTTACTTGGACACTTGTGTAATGTCATAATTCGATTTTAAGTGGTCGAGTTTCCTTAGATCTTAATTTTACAACTATCGTGAGAATGAAAGAGAATATAATAGTCTTTGTATACTGTTTACATAGTCTTAGACTTAGACAGAATATTGTAAATGTATAGTTTAACATATATATATATATACATATTTATATAATATATTATTAGATTACTATTTAATTATTATAAATACATTTTCAATTCAAATCTAATGTTCATAATGTCGGATTAAAAAATCAAGAAAATTATAATACTTTAAAAATCAAATTATTTTTATAAATACGTTTCTTACATGCTGAGATTTATAAAATAATGTTACATTTATTAAATTCTATATATCTTGGCAATATATCTTTAACATAGATAGTCATTTATACATATACTGTGGTTATATATTAACACTAAAACATTGCATGTAATTGTAGTTAATGTCCTCTCCCGTACATTTCTCGATTTCAAACAGTAAGCTATGTATGCTACTTCAACACTGTACCTTACACTCGACACTCAACACCTTACCTTCTACCTTACCTCACTGCTACACTCCAATTCGCCTTTCTCTTTCACCTCCACCAGCTACACTCACGTCTCTGTTACACATTTCTTTAATACCTCCAACACCGTTCTATCACTTCTCTCTCTCTCTCTCTCTCTCTCTCGCATATAATCTCCCATTTCTCACGCACCGATCTCATATTTAAATATAAAAAACATTGCGACTACTCACTAACTCACTGGGACTACTTCTAAGACATCGGTTCCGATTACGTG
>OZ038315.1:23317128-23375240 GCA_964035775.1 Osedax frankpressi | reverse complement strand
GTCACGTGATGAGGTGTCAAACGATATACATGCTATCCATTATGTAACATATATTATATATATTTATATTATATACGATATTATGATATATACGATATTATATGAGATAATTATTCTTTATACATTGTATTCTGTAGAGATTAAACAACATTATGAATACTTGTATAGATGAAATTTATTATATAGTTTAGATATTTATTAATAAACGTATATTTAATATATTTTTTATATCTTATGTATAATATATATATATATATATATATATATATATATATATATATATATATATATAAGTATTCTATTCATTACTCATTACTATTTAATTATGATAAATTAAAATATAATATACTTCATACGATAGGCTATACGCCAACGATTGTTGCCAACGAACGTAAACATATGCTAAATTCAGCCGTCACTTTTGAATAGATCCACGAGTTCGCCAGGTAAAGTAGCCACCTGGCGATGCGATAAAAAATAAACAACAGATGTTTTATTTGAATACTAGATGAAACGATTTACAGTGACAAGCATAATTCAATTCATTTTGGCAGGCTTTATACCTCTTAGGACTCAGTGAGATAACTAAATTATAAGTAGCAAATTATTAATTTAGTCTTATTTTATTAATTTAAACATATTTTATATAATAATAATTTAATTATAATTGCAAATAAAATCGTAAATAATTACATACATAATATACGAATATTTGAAAACATATATTAATATTAATCAACATCGCAATATTAAAAACCATAACATTACACGCCACCTATCGGAATAAATATATATTATCGTGGGCGTGTATAAATGCATATTTGATTAGGTGTTATATTTACGATTATAATACATCTATCAAAGTTAGGTTCATCGTATTAAATCGCGAGTAATAAATTTAGTACTTTAATATATAGTTATACTGTGTGAAAAATTAAAATAATTGATCTATATGTTATCTTTACTCAATATTTATATATATAACTCTAAAGGGTGTTATTGAGAATCAATTAAATATGGGGTTTTACAGAATTATGGTCTCTTAACAATAGATAAGAGCGGGTTAAAATATCAATTACTATATGAAAAAAAGTGATAAATTCGATAAAAAGCAATTTTGTATAGTTAAAAGGTTTTAATAATTTCAATACTATTACAGAGGATCGTGTATACAGTTGGTAAAGTAAGACACTACTACGGTTGGGTTCACGTAGCCTAAATTGTGAAACTTCAAGAGTTTATTAATTATAATATTGATCCTATCGCTATGGTTGAATACAAAAGTCACATTATATGTAAACATATTATTACAAGATTTAATAACTATATTTGATTCCATAAAGTTCCTAGTTTTAAATAATGCGATGTTGAGCTTTATTATGCAATGCATTCTTACGTCATCTTCTGCCGTAGGGAATGGTACTGTTTTAATAAGTGAATGTTGCTTTCAATATGCTCTGTTTGGAGACAATAGTTATCATGCAATACCTTTAAAACAACAACAATATGTATCATAAATTACAAACTTAAAAAGTATTGATTTCTGATAGATAAAGAGCAGTATGTCTTTTCTAGATCTATTTCCTAATAATTCTTGCAACATTTTCAAGTAACGTGTAGCTTACATAATATATTCCTAAGTACTAGGAGCATCGATTTGATAGCATTAGTTTGTACCGTGCATATGTCAGGATCATTGTTTCCTTTACTGATACATCAATTTGAAATTTAGTTATATAACCCAAACACAATAGAGGAGTTGACAATTACATCAATACAATTATTCGCATTTTTATTGTTTATTCTATATTAGAAATAATAGCAATACAGCTGAAGATATTTGCTTATTTGACTTTCATATTATCCAAATATCTACAACCATAGTTAACTGGCCCCTGGACAGTCTTCAAACAGATCTGAAGAAAAGACTTGCAACAATATCTGTTATATTTATAACAAAACAAATATATGGTTTCATCCTTTTTCCAATTCTATAAAAGAAGACACTTATATTCCACCTATAATATATCATGAAATAAGGAAGGTATCACCTGTAAAATGAGGATCTCTATTGTTTGTAATATATGGCCAATATGAATTTATCTGATGGAATAAATGCAGAATTGGCAACTGGGTTAATTTTTGTGATACATATGTTAGTGGTTATGAACAAGATGTTACGTTAATTTATATTAACACTAATATTTCTTTTTCTATTTTTTCCAAGAATTGTATGAATTTTCTAGATACAAGTTTGCTTTCAACCAACAATTCCAAATGAGCTACATTTGTTTTCTCTTTTGTTTATTTCATTAACGTAATTAAACATATAATTCTAAATGCATGGAATTATCCGCGTATATGTATATATGTATTTATAGAATATCGTTATAACAATTCTATTATTAAATAAGTCAATACAATTGAAATCCTCAACTATTCTAAATTGAATTAGACCACCATATGGCCTAACTTCGTATATCGAGGAGGTGGATATAGAGATAGCATCATAAATATATTATAAATGCTTATATATCTTGTGCATGTGTGTTTTCGTATTATTTTCATTGTCTTGATATATATATTATCGAATAACTGAAATATATTTAGACCAAAGTTTATTATTTTTCTATATTCGAAATGCATTTATAATTCAATTGATGGAGCTAATTACATACGATATGCGATTATAATCACATATTATAAAATAACCTTCTGCCTGAAGATATTCTAAACAATAACAACCATAGCAATGACAACAACAACACATCACTGACACAATCGGATGACTTCACTAAACACGAGTATTTTAGAGACAGTCGTTAATCACGTTGGGAAATACGTTGTGGGCCTATCGTCATAATAGATAAATCAAAATGAGTTAAATGATCGCTCTGACACGACTTTATGGTATACTAGGTACGTTATAGTATTCATATCTCTAACGTATGGAACCGGGCGAACTTAGTCTAGACTAAACTACAACGGAGATGTACTTAGTCACTTATTGTTGTACTTACACGCCTGACCATCGCAGAGTATTCCACGATAATTGGTAGTCGGGATGTGATGGATTGCGCACTCGTTTTTCACACCATATTATGTAATCCATTGTAATCGGTCTTAAAGTTCTTCTCACAGAAGTATTATAGTTATATGATATTAGACGATGCATGTAAGTATATATTCGGTATAGATATCAATGCAATAACTGATTATTTCCTACTGATACCTTAATGTAATTACATTTGCAATTGTTATAAGTGATTTCAATAATACAAGGATACAATATTTAAAATCGCAAATGTCAAAATAATTTATTTTTGAAGATAGTTTATTTTTTAGATTGTAATTAATGAGAGTTAACATCAATTAAACTTACTAAATATAAGTTGTTAACATAGCATATATAGCATATTGTTCTATCATATAGGATATATATATGACCAACAAAATCGCTAATAAATAGTTAAATAATTCAATATATATAAAATTATAGAATTTACACATTTTTTTATTATATCATTATTTACAAATATTTTCTTGAAATTTATTATTGCTTTTATTATATTCACCATTATTTAAATAATACATATATATATATATATATATATATATATATATATATATATATATGTTTATATATAACTATTGTCTTCCTTAATACTGATTAATTTAAAATAATATCTTTTATATATAACACTGTCTTTTAATCGACTTCTCCACTATAATAGAAATTCATGGATGTCCTTATATATAAGATTAATGTCATCAGTGATAGTGTCCTTAAAATCGTTTATATGGATAATATTTAAAATTAATGAGCTTATTTAGCTAAATAAAATGTATGATTCTATAATATTCACTAAAAATAAAGTATTATAATAATTATTATAATTATTCTCATTTTTATATGTATTCCCCTGAGTATTATATGACATCAATAATACGTATATTATATTAGCAGCAGTTCTACTTACTAATTAATGACCACCTGTAGCTCTACTGTTAATCTGCTCGGGTTAAGGTATTTCATAGTGAGTGCAATGTTTACGCCTTCTCAGAGCTGATTGGCTGCCGCATTTATAAGCAGTAGACTTGAATACGACCATAATGATATTATAAAACATATTGCATACGTCTATCCTATCATAATATTGTAATATTGAGACTGGTCAACATTAATAAATTACATTGTTATGTCTAGTTATACCTATAGTAGATTGTTATATCTATGATAGTTATATAAACATAGTTATTACTATTACTTAGTTTCTTTATATTAGATTTGTTTTGTATGCCGAATTTAAATGAATTAGATTATGACGTTTTTTTAAACAAAATAAAATAATCAAAAATGGATGTTTATATAAAACCAAGATATCAAGTTTTACGTAGATCTTCTACAAACCACACACCTTCTGCCGTTGACGTGTATATGCGATCATCTATGTGTGGATATACTGAAACCTCGCAATTGCCTTCCGATGGATACGTTACACCATGTGGTCCAATAACCTGCGTAGGAAGAACTAGTCTAATACGAGATACGGAAGAGCCGGAGATATTTCGAAATCGTATTCTAGAGGAAGAACGCAAGACTCGTTATCTCTCCAATAACGCTTCCGAACGATATATCTACCAGACCCCGACAACCGGCCAGGCGAATGGTGCATCCTGTGATCCAGGCATTTATAACACTTTGTCGCCGATCTCTGGACGGCGGCCCGTTGAAGAGCACGTCTACGAGAAACCTTTCTTCGTACCCGGAGGAATGCGATACGCTCCGGCGACTCACCATCGCCAAGCCAACTTCGTAACGGCTCGACCGACTTACCATCAGAGGGATTCGTATCCCCGGGCAGATGCTAGGACAACTAGAGCGCATCGCGAAACAGCTTGGTCCGACGTCGCGCGCGTTACGGGAAATGGTCAATATACTGGTACTGCTGCACCTAGAAGTAGCGAATCCATTGATGATTACGAGAAGAATAATGTAATTTATTCAAATATTGAAAAAACTGGCGAAATAAACTCGATAATAAGTGGAAAAGTTGATTGGAGAGGAATGTACTACAATTTATTCCCCGAAACGAAAAAAGGTTTAAATATTAATAGACACATTAAACATAACTGTTAAACATAACTGTTAACGATATCGTAGAATACATGAAGTGAATGTTATCCATATACATGCATTTTAATTCGTACCTCTGTTGAGTAAATATTATAATCTCCATGTTATAATACATGACTAATCCGTTAGTCTCATGCGGTGTGATAATCCAGACGGTCACATTGTGACGTCATAAATGCATAGTCATAATAACTTCGACTCTTCTATTCCTAATTAGTAGACTAGCATTTAAATCTATATTTACCTATTTATACACGATTTTATATTCTAGAATACATTCATATATATATATATATATATATATATATATATATATATAAATAATCCTATCTATGCATTACGCAGGTATAACTTATACGATGATTAATTGGTTTAGTTCAGTTTTTTTACCCTTAGAACTTATGTAGATTTATAGCTCGAAGGTCTAACTTCATTTGATGTATTGCGTATTCTTACCATTTCTTACCAATGGTGATTCACAATGTAAACTTTATATTTCTTATCATCAAATGCATATCAATATTTCTTATGTCGGTGGTTTTATATCCGATAAAATAGATTAGCTTTCTCTAATCAATCAACACAGTGTTGTTATAAATTAAATTTAGATTCAAAAGATTTATGTATTCCCATGGTATTCTTATTGTTTACATATACAAGCACATACTATTGTCATACTATGTTTACACCGTTTATATCAATTTATATATGAACTTATATATATACAATAATTCAATTTAAATATTAATACCTCTGTTGGCAGAATCCCTATCTAATAATAATTTTGTTTGGCGGCACAACGGGACATTTTAATAGCCTTGCTTATTAATTGAACATCAAGAAATTAAAACTACGACGGCGATTTCAATGAGGATCAATTTAATTACAATATAGAAATACGTCTCTAGAGAATATATATATGTTGGAATACTGTCAACGTTACTAAATACATTAATAACTAGTTAATCATCTATATTATACTATTATACACAAATTCTTATTTATATTAATATATCAATTATTTATAATATATATATATATATATATATATATATATATATATATATATATGTATGTATATATATGTGTGTGTGTATGTGTGTGAATATACATTTTTATACAGAATTTATTACCATGGTCATATAAGTTGCAGTTGTAGAAGTATACTCAAGAACATATATTTAATGTATATAACACCACTATACACATAATATGTATTATACAGTACATGCTATGTCTTATTTATATATGTTGGTATTATAAAATATATTTCTAGTATAAATGTTCAATATAAGATTATTATGATACGACTATTACTAAATATTAAATATTTTGATTGTACAAGTACATTATACAAAGTTTAAATGAATACATACTTCTTCAATTAGTTTGAATCCTTAATATAATTACGATACTTCTATATTCATTTTAGTCATACGAATTAAAATATTGAGTTACTGTTTTATTGAATGTAAAAAAATCTTACTAAGAGTAAATATCTTTTTACTAGATATTTAATTGATTAATTATGCATTATCAGAGACTATTATTTTCCATTAAACCATTATTATGTAACATGAACTCTGTTAATGAATACTAAAGTAGAATAATTATGTAATCATGAAATGATTCTTTATAGAATAAATGTACACGAAAATCAAACTATTAAATATGCAATTCAAATGCTTAACTTTCATATATATTGAAATATTATTATGATAATTATAATAGTTTGCTATTTCATTAGCTGTTACTTATTGTTGGTTCTTTAATATATATATATATATATATATATATATATATATATATATATATATATATATATATATACGATTATTGTCGTAATACTTTACTATATTTAGCGTCTAATAATCCAACATATAATCAGGTGTTCAACTTTCTCTTGTCTTTACGTCGTATTCAGAGGCTAACACAGTCTTCGCATTGTTATAGGCCGGCCGTTAGTTGGCGACCTATTGTTACCTATATATTTCCACCTGGTAGTCGACGCCCCTAAATAACACGGGATACAACTTGTCTACTAGGTAAAAACAAATTATCCCGTGTTTACTTTTCCCAAGATCAATGCAAATTCGCTTTTCTAGTAATGCTAAGTCTAACTATAATATCTTTATTCCGAGATTTCACATTAACATAATAGTACGGATATGAAAGTGTGAATTTCCAGAGAGGTTACTCGTTATACTTCAAGCCTACGTTGTGCTATATTTAGAAAAAAGAAATTGATTCTGAAGTTATAAAAATTAATTCTAATACAATTAAGCTTATCGTATAATCTATTATATTAGATAACGTTTATATTTGAAATATACTGATCTCGAAATTTTTTATATTACTGAATAATTAATAAATAGATTAAATTAATTTAAGTAAATGTAAGATTATAAAATATGTTATAATACTATCAAATATAAAATGTTAAATACTAACATTTTCTAAAGACTATAAGATATAATTATGGAATATGTATCTTCTATCGTATATTTTATTATATTTTATTTTATGATGTATAGAATGTATAAAATCAAATTTATAGAAAAAAATAATTATGGATATTTTTGTCTTTTTGTCTAAACGGTTATACTAATTTATTTTATTATAATTTTCTATATTTATTAATATACCTAGCCAATTAAATGATCTATCTGTATTTTATGTAATGAATTATCTAAACTAATTACCAACATAATTTGTACATGAAACACTTTTTGAAGATCATGTCTGAAATATAGCTTAATGAAATATGAAAACATAAATGAGAAAGAATATCACTAACATTATGTAACATTATGATAATTTTAATAAAGATTTTTATTATTAATATAAAGAATCTATAGATCACTTTTAAAATTTATACTGCAATATTTATTTAAGTCATATTGCAATTTAGATTGATCATGAAAATAAGTTATACATTTAATTATATTGAATGTAATATAAATACTATATAGATACTCTCTCTATATATATTAATATATATATATATATATATATATATATATATATATATTAATATTCTCTTCATATGTTTAGATATTTATGTTTTAAGCATATTTATTATATAAGCTCAATATAATTATGCATAGACTAACGATTATGACATAAAATAATTTTAATTCAGAAGATTTAATAAATTAATAAGTTTAATTAAAATATGATGAATTAATATAGTTATAGTTATTTCAATTTGATGTTTGTCTATTTATATATTATAGCTTATAGAATAATTTTTTAATCGTTATACTATTAAGAACAATATATTATTTATTATACAATACACTAAATGATATTATGATATTATATAATATTCTAGTGTTATCATAAATTAATATTTTATAAAATTATATATAATGTTCTTATATTATTTCCAATACATTAGAATATATATTTGATGATATTACCGACAATACATTTGTATACAATTTATAATATCAATACATTTATTGTATTTATACATGTATTCGTGAATGATACACATTTACACCATTATACTGCTTACATTGTATTTAGCTTAACTTTATATAGACATATAGAATAAAATTTATATAAATATATATATTTTTTGATTGCGATATACATATCATGCCATATATATATAATTAATTATGTTATTAATATACATATATATATATATATATATATATATATATATATATATATATATATAGTCAATTATTAAAGTTATATAATAAACCATTGTTTAGACAATCTAAATTAAAAATAATAAATAATTTATAATATATATAATACTCATCGAATATAGACACGATATTCTGCGAAGATTCAACTAGTTCCGGTATATTCTCATCCGATGACCACTTCAGGATTCCCGCAATAGATCACCATTCTTTTGAACGAAAAACCAATCAAGAATATTCGCTCCACTCACAACAGTCGAACTCATATCCGCACTTCATTACAGACCCGACTAACCAAAACTCACCGAACACAACCCCATCTAACCAAAACTCACCGAACACAACCCCATCTAACCAAAACTTACCGAACACAACCCCATCTAACCAAAACTCACCGAACACAACCCCATCTAACTCAGCATCGGACAGTTACTCTCACGTAAACACACCTCGAAATAATTCATCTCAAGTTTACGGGTTGGCGAGTTTTCGGAGCGCTTCGTCGTCGAATCCTTGCCGAGAAAAGGAAGACACCGACTTCCCGAATGCAGCCGTACGAGCGTTGCCGAGTTACGAGAAGGCGATCCGTAATACCCGTACACCGCCACCATATAACGGTAACTCGTGGCTTACCGGTACGGAACACGTTGGCGATGCCCCGAGGAGTGATTCTAATGCCCCAACACAGGGCTGCTATAATGTTAGACTGGCGAGACGAGTACCGACGCCATTACCCCACCGACTGCAAGCTTCTCCTACTCCCGGGGTAACTATTTCATCGCCGCAACCGGATCTGCCTTTACCGCCGCCACCCTCGGCCCAGGTATTTACAGGCGGTGTAGGAAGTGTAGGCGGCGTAGGCTACGTAGGCGGCGTAGGCTACGTAGGCGGCGTAGGCTACGTAGGCGGTCTAACGCACGGAGAAGAACACCGCACGGATAGGCAGAGTAGCGACGATAGCGGTTGCGCGGTACCGTACGGCATACCCGTCTACCGCGAACACCTTCCCGACCTAGCTCTTATCTCCCCTGCCGATCCTCGTAACAATCAGACTACGGTGGCTCCTCCCACCGCCGACACTCCCCCCGCAACGCGTCGACCTAGCGTTTCTTCGGCGTCTCCGCTTTCGTCCTCGACGGAAAGCGAGGTTTACGTTCAGCTGAGAGATCGTTGCAAGGCCAGACTGAGGTCGAGGGCCGACCGCGATCACAACAGCGCGTTTAAACGCCCGCCATCCAGGGGCGCGCGACGCTTACCCGCTACGTCGGACGAATTGCGGATTGTGACGTCATCGTGCGCCCACCTCTCCTCCCTGGCGTTGAAACAGGTATTTAGGAGGCTGGGGAAAAAGGACATGTGCCGAGCTTCACGTGTTTGTCGGCAATGGTGGACAGCTGCATGGGATCCTAGTCTGTGGAGGGATATACATTTCGACGGCACACAACTCCCACATAAAAACCAATGTTAGTTGTAAGATTCAATTACATATAATACCATATATTTATATATATATATATATATATATATATATATATATATTAATATATATACTAAAACAATTGTTATTGTCACAACTAAACTGTCTCTATTAATCAAGATGGAGAAGTAAACATGGACTCGGCATTGCGTTCAATCCTCAAGAGATTAGCCGGAACCACTGGTCCAGTTTGTTTACCTGTCGAATCTCTCTACTTATCGGGCGGAGCTGTGGTCAGCGATTTGGCATTGCGGACACTAGTCAAACGGTGTCCAGAGTTGAGGCGGCTCCATGTTCCCGGAAGCGCGGAGATAACTAATATAGGCGTATTCGAATTGGTATCAGCTTGCGTAAATCTTA
This sequence comes from Osedax frankpressi, assembly GCA_964035775.1. Classification (NCBI taxonomy): domain Eukaryota; kingdom Metazoa; phylum Annelida; class Polychaeta; order Sabellida; family Siboglinidae; genus Osedax; species Osedax frankpressi. The sequence goes on along the minus strand of OZ038315.1, from coordinate 23,364,607 downwards.
CAGATCTCAACGTTTCAGGTGAATAAGCAGTCTAAATTGTTTAGATTCATGCTACAAACAATAACTCATATCATAGAAATAATCACATATATACTTAATTATACTTAATTATAATTCATTATACTCTGTTACATTTATATTTAAACAAAAAAATCAACAGAACCAAGTTCCGAAATTATTTTGCTTTATATACTAATTAAATTATTATGTATATTATAATATATATATATAAATATATATATATATATATATATATACATATATATATATATATATATATATATAAATATATTAAGCATTTAAGTAATATAATAATTTGAGTAAGTTAATGACTTTAATCAAAAATATTTAAGATATATGTGTTAAAATATGTTAAAGTGAATGAACATATTAGTTAGCATTATAATAAAATTGACTTTCTGAAATATTTATATATTTAAATCTATCGATTATATAATATTTAGTATTGTTGTCTATTTAGTAATTTCTCTACTAATTTTGCATGTATATTAATTATTTATTAAATTCAATAATACAACATTCAGATTGTCAGCAAGTTTCATGCATTCAATTGACACCTGATGCAACTGTCCATGCCAATGCTTATGGACAAATGTCGAACATTCGCAAACTTGATATGTCAGGATGTCAGAGACTAGATGACTCTGGTTAGCTTTATATATATATAAATATATATATATATATATATATATATTTAGTATATAAATAAAATTATTATTATTATCGTTATCGTTATCGTTATCGTTATCGTTATCGTTATCGTTATCGTTATCGTTATCGTTATCGTTATCGTTATCGTTATCGTTATCGTTATCGTTATCGTTATCGTTATCGTTATCGTTATCGTTATCGTTATCGTTATCGTTATCGTTATCGTTATCGTTATCGTTATCGTTATCGTTATCGTTATCGTTATCGTTATCGTTATCGTTATCGTTATCGTTATCGTTATCGTTATCGTTATCGTTATCGTTATCGTTATCGTTATCGTTATCGTTATCGTTATCGTTATCGTTATCGTTATCGTTATCGTTATCGTTATCGTTATCGTTATCGTTATCGTTATCGTTATCGTTATCGTTATCGTTATCGTTATCGTTATCGTTATCGTTATCGTTATCGTTATCGTTATCGTTATCGTTATTATTATTATTATTATTATTATTATTATTATTATTATTATTATTATTATTATTATTATTATTATTATTATTATTATTATTATTATTATTATTATTATTATTATTATTATTATTATTATTATTATTATTATTATTATTATTATTATTATTATTATTATTATTATTATTAATATTAGTATCGACCATACAATGTGACTAACGCATCTAACGAAAACAAACATTTGATTAGGAGTCAGGATGGTAGCCTCATTCTGTCCGCAGCTAGAATGTTTATACATGCGAAGATGTACTCTTGTAACGGATACAGGCATTCAGGTAAACAACAATATTACTTAAATGCTATATTTAAATATGATAATAATAGTGATATATAGCTATATTGGTAGTGTCCCGGTAACATGTAGAACCTCCTTTAACAGTATATCGCAAACTACTGCAAACAACTTCAAGAACTTAGTGTGAATGATTGTTCGAATATTACGACATTCGGTATAATGCAACTCGCAACTCTTGGAAAATCTCTGAGATATCTTAGCATAGCAAAATGCATTTTAGTGGGTTAGAATCCCCCTCTATCTATCTCTCTCTCTCTTTCTCTCTCTCTCTCTCTCTCTCTCTCTCTCTCTCTCTCTCTCTCTCTCTCTCTCTCTCTCTCTCTCTCTCTCTCTCTCTCTCTCTCTCTCTCTCTCTCTCTCTCTCTCTTTCCCTTTCTCTCTCTCTCTCTTTCTCCAAATTATATTCATCCCTATACCTGCAGATGATAGTGGTGTAGTGAGGATGAGTACAGCTTGCACCAGACTTCGCTATCTAAATATGAGAGGCTGCGATTCTATCACCGACGTTGCCATTATTGAGGGAATAGCTCGTCACTGCCTTTCTCTGAAGTCCCTAGATCTTGGTAAATGCAATATCACGGACAACTCCCTCCGCTGCTTAGCTAATAGGTTGGTATTCAACACGCATATGCTGTAGTCTTAAATGCTCAACTGTATCGAGGTCATACGTATCGCGACTACATTCCGCGCTCGCTGTCTCAACGCAGGTGTCGCAAGATACGTAAGCTGTCATTGAAGGGATGTCGCGGAGTTGCCGACAGCGGAATCATCGCCTTATCCAGCAGTCTGAACCGTTTACAACGACTCAATGTTCAAGAGTGCAACGTGCAAGTGGACGCCTACAAGGCGGTGAAATTGGGTTGCCGTAGATGCGTGGTGGAACACACGAATCCGGCGTTCTTCTAATGCTCTACGATCACATTATACGACCAGTCGTGACGTCACTTCCCCTTTGAACCTAGCCCAGCTGTCCTCTAGTTTAATACCTATCTAATACCATCTCATGATATATCAATACGTATTCACTTTAACTTTACATTTCATTATTTCCCTTTATGAAAATCAAACATTGCTTTCCGACGTAATATGTAACTATCGTATTATAACAATGCGATGGTTAAACAATGGTTACTGATAACTTGTTGGATGCATCAATTAATAACATCTGATGTTAAAAAGTATGCAATATAATGCATTATTGCAACAATTACCTAAATGTATTATACATATACTATTTGTTATAGAAGATGTAATATACATATTCGCTATATCTAATTTATTAATTAATGACAATGAAGAATATTAATAAGTAAAACATATTTATTTAATTAGAATTCTGAATATATGAGTAAATATGTCCAATAAATATACTCACTTTTTTATTTTATAAATAAAATTTAATAAATGTTTATTAATATTATTTATATATATTAATATTTCAATTTATAATTTTATGTGCAAATAACTATTTTCGAGTGAAGCATAATATAACTACTATTCGCATTGCTTATTGAGGTTTTTATATGACTATTAGATTTTTATTTTCACATCGGAGGTTCTAAAGTTGACACATAGATTTAAGAGGTTTCAATAAATATTCATTGGTAAATTATATCTTTTATATAAGCTCATTTTAACTGTTCTCTGCACACTCTCATGATTAATGAAGAGTCGAAAGTATGTTCTAGATTTGAGACCGAGTTTCCAGATATATATACGCATTGTCAAAATAATCAGATTACTTGTAATATATGAAAAGATTAAATATACTTTAAATATGATGCAGAAATATAACGACTTATCAAATATAATTAATTAGTATGCATGTAAATCGTAATTAGTTATAATGACAACATGTATATCACAATTATTCTTAATATCATGAAAGTTATAGATATTGTTACGTTGTTTTCCATTAAAGTATGGATTATCTTTTTAAAATTATATTTAATTATATTCTATAATGGACGCTATGAATATTGTAAATAAAAAATATAATTATTTATATTTATCGGTTATCAATGATTAAAACACAATAGTGAGAAAGTAATATTCTTATATAATCCGTTTTATTGTAATTCAATTATTAATATTTTACTACATATGTAAAATATGATGTATATTTCAAAATAATACAAATATATTTTGAGAATTAAAACCCTATTACTTTTTAAATAACCATTAATATGATTACATGTTATTATATGTATTACTAGTGTTACATTTTATTATATAGATGAATAGTGTGACATTTATTAAAATAAGAATACTTTTTATAATTTCAAAATATATTAAATATAATTATTATGATATTAGTTTATATTATATCGATAATATAGATTTATATATTTAGTTTAAATAACAATTAAAAAATACTAGATTACAATGATATAAGTTATTTGGTTCAGTAGTTAATGTAGAACTAATATAACTGAATTATTAAATTATATATTATTTATAAAATGATCTTGAAAGGTATAATTATGTATAAGTGATATTATTGTTTTACAATATTATTTACTATTATTTCATATACTAGTAATTGTTTTATTAAAGGATTGGAAACAATGATATAACTAAGCCATCCAGATAATGATGATTAATCATATCATTTATATATACAATTATACTCATTATTACTTTATTAGAAATAATAGGATATTTACCAAATATATATATTTTGTAAATATACTATGAAATATCATCTTACAAATAAAATGTACATAGATTTTAATTTTACATATTTAATTTTTCTATTCTTAAATTATATTTTATTCAATAAACTGAAATCATTATCATTTGTTATCTTATAATTAAGTTTTATTTCTTTTAATTTGTGTAATTTACGTTATTTTCATAATATTTTAAAATTATGTAAGTGCATAAAATAAATGAAAATAAATGAAATTTTAAACAACATACAATTGATCATAATATGTACTATTTGTAAATATTGCCACATGTGTCATGGCAATGTCAAATACGTCAACTATTATTAGACATAACCTTAATGGCCTTGGAAAAACTATTTTAAAATATACAACTAATTTCGTTAAAATTAAAATAACAAAAATCGAATTCAAAAAGTTCAACCGATCTGATAAAGATAACAATTTATAGAAATACTATCGATACAATTAATTATAATATTTTTAATATGATGGTTATATTATTATAGTTCATTTTAAATGAATTTATAATATGAATTTCTGAATTTGTAATATATAATTATATATAATATTATATTTATAATATCGATTGCTTTTAATATGTTTAACAAACTGTTTAATATATACTGGATATTTATAAGTGGGTTTAAAATGTATTACAAGTATTAACAAATATACTAATAATTTATTTAACAAGTTGGTAGTTTCCACATCTTTGTTTAATATTTATTCAAATTAATGTAAGATAATTCTTATTTCATATATTATTTTTTTATAATTTGTATATAAAATGTAATCTGTAATTTGAATCGAATTGTTATTATTTATAATTCGCGAAGATAATCTATGTCATTCCTAAGAACATTGAAATTATAAAATTGAAAAAGTTATCAAGAAATATTCAATTGCATTTGATACAAGTTAGACGGTAAACCACATACAAATACTGTATTAATTAATTAAATCATTGAATACATTTCTTTAAAAGTTTCTGTAAATATTAAAACAAACTAAAATATACTCTTAATTGGTGTTATAATAATATGTAGTTTGTTATATAGACTTCATATATTTACATAATAAATTTAATAGTGAGGATTTAATGATGGCATTAAATCAATTAGTAGAAGTATTGCATTTTGTGTTATTTTGTTTGATCTACAGTTTTCCATTCTGTAACATCTTGGTATATAATAAAGAATATCTTAACCAGTAGAGGATTTGAAGAGATATGGGTTCTGTATAGATATGTAAAAAAATATATATGTAATAAGTTATAAGATTCACTTCATAAAACAGTATGTGAAAAAAATATTCTTCCAAATATATATCAATACTGTACAAGACTTTACAATAATGTAAACTATGCATCGCATACAACTATTATGTATCTCTTATATAAATAAATTAGAATATTTATTATTAAATGTTATTCGCATATTTATCATATATTTAAATGAACAAAATATTAATATTCAGCATTTTATATTTTAGCGTGTTTACACAATTATAAGTGTACATGAAAATGTACATAACTATTAAATAAATTTATTTTATATTAATTTTATATTATAGCATACTTTTAATTTAATTATATAATCACAATTGATATATAAAGTTATAACAATTGCAAATTTTAATTAAATTGTTATTATTTTGTATCTCATTAAATATTCATAAAATAAAAATAAAAATATTTAAAACAAATAATTAGGAATATTTAGTTTAATAAAAACTATTTAATTTTAACTTATCTTAGTTATTTATATACAGTTTTTATTTGAACAGATATGTTAAATTACATAGTTCTTATTACGTCGATTATATATATAAGCAATGCATGGTAAATATGTTATATATATTACATATATATATATATATATATGTGATACTTGTATCTATATGCTAAAATAATATATTGCATTATTGCTAATTATATTGTAAGCGTACTAATTAAATTGATCTAATAAAATAGTAAATATTACTAACACCGTGTTTCTTAAAAATAAATGTATTATTTTAGTTTTGAGTTAAATATTAAACTTATTATTTTTTACATTAAATTTATAATAAAATATGCACCATAAAAAATAATGTCGAAATATTCAAATTATGTAAAATTTAAAATCTTAAATTGTATTTCAATTTAATAATAATAAACACATTTAGTGAAGGTACTTTCTTAGGTACATTATAAAATATTTATAAGTTTAATTTATATAAATAATCACCCTTGATATATAATTTTATAACAATTGCAAATTTAAATTGAATTGTTATTATTTTGTATCTCATTAAATATTTATTAAATAAAAATAAAATTATTTAAAACAAATAATTTGGAATATTTAGTTTAATAACAAATATTTAATTTTAACTTATCTTAGTTATTTATATACAGTTTTTATTTGAACAGATATGTTAAATTACATAGTTCTTATTACGTCGATTATATATATAAGCAATGCATGGTAAATATGTTATATATATTATACACCTGCATAGTACTTGTATCTATATTCTATTAGAATATATTGAATTATTCCAAATTATATTGTAAGTGTAATTTAATTGATTTAATAAAATACTAAATATTACTCAAACTGGTTTTATTAAAAATAATAAAGTTATTATTTTAGTTTTGAGTTATATATTGAACTTATTATTATTTAAGAATTTATATATATATATATATATATATATATATATATATATAATCAAATATGCACAGTAAAAAATAATGTCAAAATGTTCAAATTATTTAAAATAGTAATTATTTAAAATTGTATTTCAATTTAATAATAATAAACTAATGTTGCGTAAGTACTTTCTTAAGTATTGGCATGCTATGAACTCTAACATGATATGCATTCTATGATATGTGAGATGTAATACGTCAGAATACGTAAGATGGAATACATATATATATATATATATTTATATTAAATGTGTATCCAGGTTTTGGTCTAGAGATGTATTATATGTTTGTAAAATAATTATTATATGTATAGTTATATTCCTTAATGTATTGTTACTGATATTTATATTTTAAACGAAAAGTAAAAGTATTAAATTAAATTAAAAATCCATTATAAAAAATAGCGCGGTATTATTTGCTATGGTTATATACAAAAGAATATAATATGTATATACCTGATACACTGTTAATCATAGAGGTTCATAATTTAATAAAAAAAAGAATTGTGTGTCAAAATATTTAGATATATTGATTATCAGTAATCTGTAACGTGCATTATTTTAATGATATAATATACAATTAAGCAATGCAAACGTATATATACTAATATTGTTTTTTTTTTTCAAATTATATATACCTAATATTCGATTTCTATAACAAAATATTAATTTTAAAAAGATCCTTGTTGAATTAAAAAATATAAATGTTATTATAATTATATAAATTTATATTTAAAAAGAAGCGAGTATAAATATCTAACCTAATATCAATATATTATTTTTTATTTACTAAAAAGTTTATATATAAATTACGTTTTTTATCTTAATCTGATAATGTATATTATATTTAATTAATTCATAATATATATATAAATTTAGTTATTGTAATATAAATATATATATATATATAATTCTAGGAATATAAAAAGTACAAACCATGAAAAAGTACCTAACATAATATACAATATGAATATACTAAAATAATTATATCTTCACTTTCTCAATTATATGTGAGTTTCTCAGCTTAAATATTTAGCTTATAGTATTCTCAGTCTATAAAATTGACTAAAAACATATCAAAATCACTACATAAGTATACATAGTAATAAATACTCAATAGTACATAGACATATTATAACACATACACACATATATATTTAATTATTTTGAGATAATCGAATAGAATTTGTAATCAGTAATCAGAAAGATAATAATTTTGTTTTTACATTTTAAAATATATATTTATTTGGATTGATCTCTAATTTTAGTAAACTAATTTAAGATTATTTTTAAGATAATATTATTTTTTAAGATAATATTTTTAACTAATATAAATATAACATACTCGTCATGATTATTATCATTACTATTATCATTATCATTATAATTATCATTATCATTATCATTATCATTATCATTATCATTATCATTATCATTATCATTATCATTATCATTATAATTATCATTATCATTATCATTATCATTATCATTATCATTATCATTATAATTATCATTATCATTATCATTATCATTATCATTATCATTATCAGTATCATTATCATTATCATTATCATTATCATTATCATTATCATTATCATTATCATTATCATTATCATTATCATTATCATTATCATTATCATTATCATTATCATTATCATTATCATTATCATTATCATTATCATTATCATTATCATTATCATTATCATTATCATTATCATTATCATTATCATTATCATTATCATTATCATTATCATTATCATTATCATTATCATTATCATTATCATTATCATTATCATTATCATTATCATTATCATTATCATTATCATTATCATTATCATTATTATTATCATTATCATTATCATTATCATTATCATTATTATCATCATTATCATTATCATTATCATTATCATTATCATTATCATTATCATTATCATTATCATTATCATTATCATTATCATTATCATTATCATTATCATTATCATTATTATTATCATTATCATTATCATTATCATTATCATTATTATCATCATTATCATTATAATTATCATTATCATTATCATTATCATTATAATTATCATTTTCATTATCATTATCATTATCATTATCATCATCATTATAATTATAATTATCATTATCATTATAATTATCATTATCATTATCATTATCATTATCATTATCATTATCATTATCATTATCATTATCATTATCATTATCATTATCATTATCATTATCATTATCATTATCATTATCATTATCATTATCATTATCATTATCATTATCATTATCATTATCATTATCATTATCATCGTCATTATCATTATAATTATCATTATAATTATAATTATCATTATCATTATCATTATCATTATCATTATCATTATTATTATCATTATCATTATCATCATCATTATCATTATAATTATCATGATAAGTATCATTATAATTATAATTATCATTATAATTATCATTGTCATTAACATTATCATTATCATTATCATTATCATTATCATTATCATTATCATCATCATTATTATCATCTTTATCATTATCATTATCATTATCATTATTATTATCGTTATTATTATCATTATCATTATCATTATCATTATCATTATCATTATCATTAGCATCATCATTATCATTATCATTATCATTATCATTATCATTATCATTATCATTATCATTATCATTATCATTATCATTATCATTATCATTATCATTATAATTATCATTATAATTATCATTATCATTATCATTATTATTATCATTATCATTATCATTATCATTATCATCATCATTATCATTATAATTAACATTTTAATTATCATTATCATTATCATTAACATTATCATTATCATTATCATTATCATTATTATTATCATCATCATTATCATTATCATTATCATCATCATTATCATTATAATTATCATTATCATTATCATTATCATTATCATTATAATTATCATTATCATTATCATTATCATTATCATTATCATTATCATTATCATTATCATTATCATTATCATTATCATTATTATTATCATTATCAGTATCATTATCATCATCATTATAATTATAATTATCATTATCATTATCATTATCATTATCATTATCATTATCATTATCATTATCATTATCATTATCATTATCATTATCATTATCATTATCATTATCATTATCATTATCATTATCATTATTATTATCATTATCATTATCATTATTATTATCATTATAATTATCATTATCATTATCATTATCATTAACATTATAATTATCGTTATCATTATCATTATCATTATCATTATCATTATCATTATCATTATCATTATCATTAACATTATCATTATCATTATCATTATCATTATCATTATTATTATCATTATAATTATCATTATCATTATCATTATCATTAACATTAACATTAACATTATAATTATCATTATCATTACCATTAACATTATCATTATCATTATCATTATCATTATCATTATCATTATCATTATCATTATCATTATCATTATCATTATCATTATTATTATCATTATAATTATCATTATCATTATCATTATCATTATCATTAACATTATAATTATCATTATCATTTTCGTTATCATTATCATTATCATTATCATTATCATTATCATCATCATTATCATTATCATTATCATTATCATCATCATTGTAATTATCATTATCATCATCATTATCATTATCATTATCATTATCATTATCATTATCAATATCATTATCATGATCATTATAATTATCATTATCATTATCATTATCATTATCATTATCATTATCATTATCATTATCATTATCATCATAATTATCATTATCATTATCATCATCATTATCATTATCATTGTCATTATCATTATCATCATCATTATTTTTATCATTATCATCATCTTTATCATTATCATTATCATTATTATTATCATCATCATTATCATTATCATTATCATTATCATTATCATTATCATTTTCATTTTCATTATCATTATCATTATCATTATCATTATCATAATCATTATCATTATCATTATCATTATCATTATCATTATCATTATCATTATCATTATCATTATCATTATAATAACATTATCATTATCATTATCATTATCATTATCATTATCATTATAATAACATCATCATTATCATTATCATTATCATTATCATTATCATTATCATTATCATCATCATTATCATTATCATTATCATTATCATTATAATTATCATTATCATTATCATTCTCAATATCATTATCATGATCATTATCATTATCATTATCATTATCATTATCATTATCATCATAATTATCATTATCATTATCATCATCATTATCATTATCATTGTCATTATCATTATCATCATCATTATTTTTATCATTATCATCATCTTTATCATTATCATTATCATTATTATTATCATCATTATCATTATCATTATCATTATCATTATCATTTTCATTTTCATTTTCATTATCATTATCATTATCATTATCATTATCATTATCATTATCATCATCTTTATCATTATAATTATCATTATCATTATCATTATCATTATCATTATCATTATCATTATCATCATCATTATCATTATCATTATCATTATCATCATCATTGTAATTATCATTATCATTATCATTATAATTATAATTATAATTATCATTATCATTATCATTATCATTATCATTATCATTATCATTATCATTATCATTAACATTATAATTATCATTATCATTGTCATTAACATTATCATTATCATTATCATTATCATTATCATTATCATCATCATTATTATCATCTTTATCATTATCATTATCATTATCATTATTATTATCGTTATTATTATCATTATCATTATCATTATCATTATCATTATCATTAGCATCATCATTATCATTATCATTATCATTATCATTATCATTATCATTATCATTATCATTATCATTATCATTATCATTATCATTATCATTATCATTATCATTATAATTATCATTATAATTATCATTATCATTATCATTATTATTATCATTATCATTATCATTATCATTATCATCATCATTATCATTATAATTAACATTTTAATTATCATTATCATTATCATTAACATTATCATTATCATTATCATTATCATTATTATTATCATCATCATTATCATTATCATTATCATCATCATTATCATTATAATTATCATTATCATTATCATTATCATTATCATTATAATTATCATTATCATCATCATTATCATTATCATTATCATTATCATTATCATTATCATTATCATTATCATTATTATTATCATTATCAGTATCATTATCATCATCATTATAATTATAATTATCATTATCATTATCATTATCATTATCATTATCATTATCATTATCATTATCATTATCATTATCATTATCATTATCATTATCATTATCATTATCATTATCATTATCATTATCATTATCATTATCATTATCATTATTATTATCATTATAATTATCATTATCATTATCATTATTATTAACATTATAATTATCATTATCATTATCATTATCATTATCATTATCATTATCATTATCATTATCATTATCATTAACATTATCATTATCATTATCATTATCATTATCATTATTATTATCATTATAATTATCATTATCATTATCATTATCATTAACATTAACAATAACATTATAATTATCATTATCATTACCATTAACATTATCATTATCATTATCATTATCATTATCATTATCATTATCATTATCATTATCATTATCATTATTATTATCATTATAATTATCATTATCATTATCATTATCATTATCATTAACATTATAATTATCATTATCATTTTCGTTATCATTATCATTATCATTATCATTATCATTATCATCATCATTATCATTATCATTATCATTATCATCATCATTGTAATTATCATTATCATTATCATTATCATTATCATTATCATTATCATTATCATTATCATTATCATTATCAATATCATTATCATGATCATTATAATTATCATTATCATTATCATTATCATTATCATTATCATTATCATTATCATTATCATTATCATTATCATCATAATTATCATTATCATTATCATCATCATTATCATTATCATTGTCATTATCATTATCATCATCATTATTTTTATCATTATCATCATCTTTATCATTATCATTATCATTATTATTATCATCATCATTATCATTATCATTATCATTATCATTATCATTATCATTTTCATTTTCATTATCATTATCATTATCATTATCATTATCATAATCATTATCATTATCATTATCATTATCATTATCATTATCATTATCATTATCATTATCATTATCATTATAATAACATTATCATTATCATTATCATTATCATTATCATTATCATTATAATAACATCATCATTATCATTATCATTATCATTATCATTATCATTATCATTATCATCATCATTATCATTATCATTATCATTATCATTATAATTATCATTATCATTATCATTCTCAATATCATTATCATGATCATTATCATTATCATTATCATTATCATTATCATTATCATTATCATTATCATTATCATCATAATTATCATTATCATTATCATCATCATTATCATTATCATTGTCATTATCATTATCATCATCATTATTTTTATCATTATCATCATCTTTATCATTATCATTATCATTATTATTATCATCATTATCATTATCATTATCATTATCATTATCATTTTCATTTTCATTTTCATTATCATTATCATTATCATTATCATTATCATTATCATTATCATCATCTTTATCATTATAATTATCATTATCATTATCATTATCATTATCATTATCATTATCATTATCATCATCATTATCATTATCATTATCATTATCATCATCATTGTAATTATCATTATCATTATCATTATCATTATCATTATCATTATCATTATCAATATCATTATCATGATCATTATCATTATCATTATCATTATCATTATCATTATCATTATCATTATCATCATAATTATCATTATCATTATCATCATCATTATCATTATCATTGTCATTATCATTATCATCATCATTATTTTTATCATTATCATCATCTTTATCATTATCATTATCATTATTATTATCATCATCATTATCATTATCATTATCATTATCATTTTCATTTTCATTATCATTATCATTATCATTATCATTATCATAATCATTATCATTATCATTATCATTATCATTATCATTATCATTATCATTATCATTATCATTATCATTATCATTATAATAACATTATCATTATCATTATCATTATCATTATCATTATCATTATAATAACATCATCATTATCATTATCATTATCATTATCATTATCATTATCATTATCATCATCATTATCATTATCATTATCATTATCATTATAATTATCATTATCATTATCATTCTCAATATCATTATCATGATCATTATCATTATCATTATCATTATCATTATCATTATCATTATCATTATCATTATCATCATAATTATCATTATCATTATCATCATCATTATCATTATCATTGTCATTATCATTATCATCATCATTATTTTTATCATTATCATCATCTTTATCATTATCATTATCATTATTATTATCATCATCATTATCATTATCATTATCATTATCATTATCATTATCATTTTCATTTTCATTATCATTATCATTATCATTATCATTATCATTATCATTATCATTTTCATTTTCATTTTCATTATCATTATCATTATCATTATCATTATCATTATCATTATCATTATCATCATCTTTATCATTATAATAACATTATCATTATCATTATCATATTCATATTCATACATGTATTATAACAGTGATCTTTGGTGCTTAGAATGTAAATCAAAATATTATGATTTATCGGTTTATATATATTCGAAGGATATACAATTTGAGTGTTTAGACGATGATAATAAAAGAATAACATGTGATATGTGTAAACTGAAAACCAAAGTTATATTTTCTAGATCGACATCTGCTGGAACAGTTATTAAAACTATAATCTGAAGCAATGCATATTAAAATGATATATATATATATAAATTAATTTATGAATACCGAATTAGGTAAGATTTCAGAGAGGTTGTTCAGAAGCTGGATATTCTAAGGATGTTTCGCATTGCACGTATAGAGAAATAACTGGTTGATATTTAACTATATATATTAATTATATAACTATAGTAATTATTATTTATCAATATTTTATAATATATTTTAAAATACTCCTGAAACATAATCATAGTGTTAAACAGTGATCGATATATCATATTATATAGTATGGAGTTACACCATACTACTTAATCATACCATACTATTCAATCCATAATATATAATAATGATGAACGTACAAAATATATGTTCATATATACCCGATACATCTAGTTTAAATAATATGAATATAGTTAATAGGTGATTAGATTATCTGTAGGTTAAAATTATTATATGTTATGAACATTCTAAAATACAGTCGATTAAATTATAATATATATCATTATAGTAATATAGTCGTATATTGCTAACAATAATGATATATTCTTATGTTTTTATCTTATTTTAACGAAATATTTGTTGTTTATTCAAGGAGCATAAATTAAGAATATTTTGAATATATTACAAAATATGACTTTATCGGAATCATACGATTAATGATCAATTAATGATATATTATTTATTTTATATATATTTTTATATTGTATATATTTTTAGAATATTTAAATTTAATATATGAATATTATTAAAAAAAATATGTATGATATATTATTGATATATTTGTCATCACAAGCATTTAAATAATATTTTATTGTCATGTCATCTTGTGTCTTTATACCTTTTGTCATGTTTTACTAGCACGTGATAATGTTTAATCATTTACTTTTACACACATTTATTTAATCAAATATCATTATCACAAAATATATAATTTATATATATATAAATATATTTAAAAAAAATGTAATTGTACATATTTAATATCTATAAAATATCTTAGATGGCGTAATCAAAAGTAGCTGTATTATACACTGTGTGGGTGACTGTTTCCAATCGACAAATCGCAATGGTAAAATAAGATTAAAACTCTTATATATGATAAATTGAACTGTAAAAATAGAAATAAATTTAAATTTTGAAATTAATTCAAACTTTATATAGATAATATTTAAATAATTAATTATTAATAATAATAATTAAATTCTAGTTAAATATTTCGTACCTTCGTGCATTCAATGCAGTGGTTTACTATACAGTCATCAGGAAAACGCATGTAATAATGGTTTATTACACTGTTAAATATTAAATATTTGATAATATACTACATATGTAAATAATTTATATATATGCATATATATATATATATATAATTATAAATTATATTTATATATATTAGAACAACTGAATATAAAAAATGTTGTTGTATGTACTGGAAAATGTTATACAATAGTATCTTATCAAAATCGTAGAGTTAGTTTATTATATTCAATTATTTTATATTTATTAATATATAAAATGTATTAATTTATAAATAAATAAAGTACATTACTATGCATATTTTGTAACATATTCTTGTTAATGTTAATTAAATTAATGTTAAAGAAGATTATATATTTTTCATATAATATAAAGTTTGACGTGTAATTTGTATTTAGTGGCATAAGTAATAAAATTCATGACATAATAGATATATGATAAACTTTTATTTTAATTAGGATAAATCTAGATTTAATTACATAAATATTTCCATATGAGCAAAATGAAACATTATATCTTCTAATTCAATACTTTATATATGCACTCAATTAATGTATTAATGTATTAACTTAATTGTAATTAACTTAATTGTGAGTTTAATATAAATAACAAAAATGTTATGTTATTGGTAATTAATTAAATATATTTTGTAAAGTTTTTTATTAAGTTCATTAAATTCATTAAGTACTGTCGTATGCAATTTGGCAAGCTATGTAATTTGGCACACTTCCTGTGATTTGATCTATTTTCATTGTAATACACTTTAAAAAGTTATATAAAAATAAATTATAATTCTACAATGATTACAAATAATGTAATTAATCATTATTTATCACAATATATTTTTTTAATTAATATTAAATATTATGATTTAATTATTTTATAATTGGGCGTATTTATAGGCGTGATTAATTTGAAATTCAAATTATTACATGTGTATAATTTTTAAATTGTTATTAATTATATTGTATATTATCATGAGTTTCGATTTAGTCAAATAAATTTATTATTTTTTATTAAATAATACATTTTCAACATGTTTTATTTTCGACATGTAACACTACATATCGATTATATGAGAAAACATATATTTAATAAATTAACTTTGTAAATTATTTATCATTTTATACATATCATTTTATACATATTGTTAATTATATTTAAATATATATACAATGTATGATATTTATTATCATACTTGATATTTAATACCGCCAAGTTAGTTAACTAACTTTTGCATTTAATAGTTTATAATATATATATTCCTTTGGAAATTTACTATTTAATATTATACTAGTATTTACAAATACATTTAATTCAAAAAATATATAGTATATCATATTAGCAAGACCGAGATCAGTAAAGTAAATACTTATGTCTCCCCAATTAAAAAATAAGTAGATACATTCAGTAATATCGTATATAAAGAATTATTTTATTAAATTAATTATTATATTATTAAAATTTAACAATTCTATTTATGTATCGCTGGTCGACGCCCAGTGGGCGTGTCTATTTTCAATTAACTGACAGTATGAATACTTGAAATTGGAAATTATTTCATTGAGTATTAATGAAAATATTTTAAGTACCACTATCTTATTTTAACCTTTAAAAATTACAAAATTAATTATACGTATATTATTACATTGTCATAAAGCAATTTCATTAACTTTCAAGATTATTTATAATTTATATTGTAGTTTTTGAAAGTTGAAATAACCTCGCAGTCAATGGTATTTGCCAAATTGCATAGCTTGCCAAATTTCACATGACAGTACAAAATACTAAATATATAAATAGTTGTAAATTGAAATATTACAATCAATTAAAAGTTTACAAATGCATAATGTGGTTCACATTAGTATAATCATTGATATTAAATTGTATAAATAATAATCAAATTTAAATAATTAATTATTTTATTATTAAAAATATCGTTAAATAAGTCAATTTTCATCAATAATTACACTCCTTATCTATGTCATTTATTTTTAATATTTTTATATTAAATTACTTTACATATAACAACATATGTTATATATCCGTATTTAAGTTTTAAAAAAATGATATCTTGTTTATTGAAACCACTAGATTTTAATAAATATTTCTATATTATTATTATTGAAAAATATCTCATACATAAAAAATATTATAAATATAGAATATATTTATGTATTAATAGATTATTAAAAACTCTGGTATAATATATTTTATATTTCAATAGAGATGTTTGAATTTAAAATTTAAATACAAATTATTTATATATATATTGTAATATATAAATATATTCTTCAATCAAATATATATTTATCTCTAATTTTAGAAAATAAGATTATTCTTTTAATGATTTGTTTAATTATTTGTTAATAGTCAATATATTTAAAGTTATAACTAATATATTAGTTATATTATAAATAAGTAAATTTAAATTATCTATCATTTTGTTTATATATTTTACATTTTATAATAATTAAACAAATTCAAAGATAACAACAAAAAAAGGATGCCTAACTGATTTACCAAATTATAAAGTTGGATATTATAAATTATTGACGTCAAGTTAGTAGTAAATTATATATAAATATTTTATATATATTGTTTATTTGAATGGAGATATTAAATTCATAAACGTATATCTATGAAGTATCAAAACATTTTATCATATATCTGAATGTATAGTATACAGAATATGTCAATAAAAAACTTAGTAAGTATCTAAATTTATATATATTTACTCATTAGGAGCAATAAAATACTCAGTAAGTATATAAATGTTTACATATTTACTAAATGGTAGTAATCAGAATACTCAGTAAGTATCTAAATGTTTATATATTTACTCATTAGGAGTAATCAAAATACTTAGTAAGTATCTAAATGTTTACATATTTACTCTTTAGTAGTAATCAGAATACTCAGTAAGTATCTAAATGTTTATATATTTACTCACTAGGAGTAATCAAAATATTTAGTAAGTATCTAAATATTTACATATTTACTAATTAGTAGTAATCAGAATACTTAGTAAGTATCTAAATGTTTATATATTTACTCATTAGGAGTAATCAGAGTATTTAGTAAGTATCTAAATGTTTATATATTTACTCATTATGAGTAATCAAAATACTTAGTAAGTATCTAAATATTTACATATTTACTAATTAGTAGTAATCAGAATACTTAGTAAGTATCTAAATGTTTATATATTTACTCATTATGAGTAATCAAAATACTTAGTAAGTATCTAAATATTTACATATTTACTAATTAGTAGTAATCAGAATACTTAGTAAGTATCTAAATGTTTATATATTTATTCATTAGGAGTAATCAGAGTATTTAGTAAGTATCTAAATGTTTATATATTTACTCATTATGAGTAATCAAAATACTTAGTAAGTATCTAAATATTTACATATTTACTAATTAGTAGTAATCAGAATACTTAGTAAGTATCTAAATGTTTATATATTTACTCACTAGGAGTAATCAAAATATTTAGTAAGTATCTAAATATTTACATATTTACTAATTAGTAGTAATCAGAATACTTAGTAAGTATCTAAATGTTTATATATTTACTCATTAGGAGTAATCAGAGTATATAGTAAGTATCTAAATGTTTATATATTTACTCATTATGAGTAATCAAAATACTTAGTAAGTATCTAAATATTTACATATTTACTAATTAGTAGTAATCAGAATACTTAGTAAGTATCTAAATGTTTATATATTTACTCATTAGGAGTAATCAGAGTATTTAGTAAGTATCTAAATGTTTATATATTTACTCATTATGAGTAATCAGAATACTTAGTAAGTATCTAAATGTTTACATATTTACTCATTAGTAGTAATCAGAATACTTAGTAAGTATCTAAATGTTTATATATTTACTAATTGGTAGTAATCAGAATACTTAGTAAGTATCTAAATATTTACATATTTACTAATTAGTAGTAATCAAGATACTCAGTAAGTATATACATGTTTATATATTTACTCATTAGTATTAATCTGAATACTTAGTACATTTTTAAATATATATCTCTTTACAATTTGGTAGTCATCAAAGTAACTTTGATGTCTTGATGTGTTTAACTTTGTTATCTTGATGTGTTTAACTTTGTTATCTTGATGTGTTTAACTTTGTTATCTTGATGTGTTTAACTTTGTTATCTTGATGTGTTTAACTTTGTTATCTTGATGTATTTAACTTTGTTATCTTGATGTGTTTAACTTTGTTATCTTGATGTGTTTAACTTTGTTATCTTGATGTGTTTAACTTTGTTATCTTGATGTGTTTAACTTTGTTATCTTGATGTATTTAACTTTGTTATCTTGATGTATTTAACTTTGTTATCTTGATGTGTTTAACTTTGTTATCTTGATGTGTTTAACTTTGTTATCTTGATGTGTTTAACTTTGTTATATTGATGTGTTTAACTTTGTTATCTTGATGTGTTTAACTTTGTTATCTTGATGTATTTAACTTTATTATCTTGATGTGTTTAACTTTGTTATCTTGATGTGTTTAACTTTGTTATCTTGATGTGTTTAACTTTGTTATCTTGATGTGTTTAACTTTGTTATCTTGATGTGTTTAACTTTGTTATCTTGATGTATTTAACTTTGTTATCTTGATGTGTTTAACTTTGTTATCTTGATGTGTTTAACTTTGTTATCTTGATGTGTTTAACTTTGTTATCTTGATGTGTTTAACTTTGTTATCTTGATGTGTTTAACTTTGTTATCTTGATGTGTTTAACTTTGTTATATTGATGTGTTTAACTTTGTTATCTTGATGTGTTTAACTTTGTTATCTTGATGTATTTAACTTTGTTATCTTGATGTGTTTAACTTTGTTATCTTGATGTGTTTAACTTTGTTATCTTGATGTATTTAACTTTGTTATATTGATGTGTTTAACTTTGTTATCTTGATGTGTTTAACTTTGTTATATTGATGTGTTTAACTTTGTTATCTTGATGTGTTTAACTTTGTTATCTTGATGTGTTTAACTTTGTTATCTTGATGTATTTAACTTTGTTATATTGATGTGTTTAACTTTGTTATCTTGATGTATTTAACTTTGTTATCTTGATGTGTTTAACTTTGTTATCTTGATGTGTTTAACTTTGTTATCTTGATGTATTTAACTTTGTTATATTGATGTGTTTAACTTTGTTATCTTGATGTGTTTAACTTTGTTATATTGATGTGTTTAACTTTGTTATCTTGATGTGTTTAACTTTGTTATCTTGATGTGTTTAACTTTGTTATCTTGATGTATTTAACTTTGTTATATTGATGTGTTTAACTTTGTTATCTTGATGTATTTAACTTTGTTATCTTAATGTGTTTAACTTTGTTATCTTGATGTGTTTAACTTTGTTATCTTGATGTGTTTAACTTTGTTATCTTGATGTGTTTAACTTTGTTATCTTGATGTATTTAACTTTGTTATCTTGATATATTTAACTTTGTTATCTTGATGTGTTTAACTTTGTTATCTTGATGTGTTTAACTTTGTTATCTTGATGTGTTTAACTTTGTTATCTTGATGTGTTTAACTTTGATGTCTTGGTGTGTTTAACTTTGTTATCTTGATGTGTTTAACTTTGTTATCTTGATGTGTTTAACTTTGTTATCTTGATGTGTTTAACTTTGATGTCTTGATGTGTTTAACTTTGTTATCTTGATGTGTTTAACTTTGTTATCTTGATGTGTTTAACTTTGTTATCTTGATGTGTTTAACTTTGTTATCTTGATGTGTTTAACTTTGTTATCTTGATGTGTTTAACTTTGTTATCTTGATGTATTTAACTTTGATGTCTTGATGTGTTTAACTTTGTTATCTTGATATATTTAACTTTGTTATCTTGATGTGTTTAACTTTGTTATCTTGATGTGTTTAACTTTGTTATCTTGATGTGTTTAACTTTGTTATCTTGATGTGTTTAACTTTGTTATCTTGATGTGTTTAACTTTGTTATCTTGATGTGTTTAACTTTGTTATCTTGATGTGTTTAACTTTGTTATCTTGATGTGTTTAACTTTGTTATCTTGATGTGTTTAACTTTGTTATCTTGATGTGTTTAACTTTGTTATCTTGATGTGTTTAACTTTGTTATCTTGATGTGTTTAACTTTGTTATCTTGATGTGTTTAACTTTGTTATTTTGATGTGTTTAACTTTGTTATCTTGATGTGTTTAACTTTGTTATCTTGATGTATTTAACTTTGTTATCTTGATGTGTTTAACTTTGTTATCTTGATGTGTTTAACTTTGTTATCTTGATGTGTTTAACTTTGTTATCTTGATGTGTTTAACTTTGTTATCTTGATGTGTTTAACTTTGTTATCTTGATGTGTTTAACTTTGTTATCTTGATGTGTTTAACTTTGTTATCTTGATGTGTTTAATTTTGTTATCTTGATGTGTTTAACTTTGTTATATTGATGTGTTTAACTTTGTTATATTGATGTGTTTAACTTTGTTATCTTGATGTGTTTAACTTTGTTATCTTGATGTGTTTAACTTTGTTATCTTGATGTGTTTAACTTTGTTATCTTGATGTGTTTAACTTTGTTATCTTGATGTGTTTAACTTTGTTATCTTGATGTATTTAACTGTGTTATCTTGATGTGTTTAACTTTATTATATTGATGTGTTTAACTTTGTTATCTTGATGTGTTTAACTTTGTTATCTTGATGTGTTTAACTTTGTTATCTTGATGTGTTTAACTTTGTTATCTTGATGTGTTTAACTTTGTTATCTTGATGTGTTTAACTTTGTTATCTTGATGTGTTTAACTTTGTTATCTTGATGTATTTAACTTTGTTATCTTGATGTGTTTAACTTTGTTATCTTGATGTGTTTAACTTTGTTATCTTGATGTGTTTAACTTTGTTATCTTGATGTGTTTAACTTTGTTATCTTGATGTGTTTAACTTTGTTATCTTGATGTGTTTAACTTTGTTATCTTGATGTGTTTAACTTTGTTATCTTGATGTGTTTAACTTTGTTATCTTGATGTGTTTAACTTTGTTATATTGATGTGTTTAACTTTATTATCTTGATGTGTTTAACTTTGTTATCTTGATGTGTTTAACTTTGTTATCTTGATGTGTTTAACTTTGTTATCTTGATGTGTTTAACTTTGTTATCTTGATGTGTTTAACTTTGTTATCTTGATGTGTTTAACTTTGTTATCTTGATGTGTTTAACTTTGTTATCTTGATGTGTTTAACTTTGTTATCTTGATGTATTTAACTTTGTTATCTTGATGTGTTTAACTTTGTTATCTTGATGTGTTTAACTTTGTTATCTTGATGTGTTTAACTTTGTTATCTTGATGTGTATAACTTTGTTATCTTGATGTGTTTAACTTTGTTATCTTGATGTGTTTAACTTTGTTATCTTGATGTGTTTAACTTTGTTATCTTGATGTGTTTAACTTTGTTATCTTGATGTGTTAACTTTGTTATCTTGATGTGTTTAACTTTGTTATCTTGATGTGTTTAACTTTGTTATATTGATGTGTTTAACTTTGTTATCTTGATGTGTTTAACTTTGTTATCTTGATGTATTTAACTTTGTTATCTTGATGTGTTTAACTTTGTTATCTTGATGTGTTTAACTTTGTTATCTTGATGTGTTTAACTTTGTTATCTTGATGTGTTTAACTTTGTTATCTTGATGTGTTTAACTTTGTTATCTTGATGTATTTAACTTTGTTATCTTGATGTGTTTAACTTTGTTATCTTGATGTGTTTAACTTTGTTATCTTGATGTGTTTAACTTTGTTATCTTGATGTGTTTAACTTTGTTATCTTGATGTATTTAACTTTGTTATCTTGATGTATTTAACTTTGTTATCTTGATGTGTTTAACTTTGTTATCTTGATGTATTTAACTTTGTTATCTTGATGTGTTTAACTTTGTTATCTTGATGTGTTTAACTTTGTTATCTTGATGTGTTTAACTTTGTTATCTTGATGTGTTTAACTTTGTTATCTTGATGTGTTTAACTTTGTTATCTTGATGTATTTAACTTTGTTATCTTGATGTGTTTAACTTTGTTATCTTGATGTATTTAACTTTGTTATCTTGATGTGTTTAACTTTGTTATCTTGATGTGTTTAACTTTGTTATATTGATGTGTTTAACTTTGTTATCTTGATGTGTTTAACTTTGTTATCTTGATGTGTTTAACTTTGTTATCTTGATGTATTTAACTTTGTTATCTTGATGTGTTTAACTTTGTTATCTTGATGTATTTAACTTTGTTATCTTGATGTGTTTAACTTTGTTATCTTGATGTGTTTAACTTTGTTATCTTGATGTGTTTAACTTTGTTATCTTGATGTATTTAACTTTGTTATATTTTGGATTTATTAAAACTTAATTCCCAGGAGGAGTGTGTGTTATTTTATTGAGTATATATTATTTCAGATCTATAATAAGTATTTTATATATAATATTTGATATCTATATAACTTAAAAATAGTATATATAGTTTAATATAATTTATAATTTATAACAAAAAATAATTAAAATCAATTAACTAATAGGTTTTAACTACTTTCGAATATGTCATGCTACTTTATATACAACGTGCAATAATGTTAATTTTAAAATGACAGGTTTTATAATGATATAAGATTCATAACTGTAATTTATTCGTGTTAATTACTTTACTAAAATATAAATAAATATGAATACATACAAAAATTCGATGATTTAAAATTATATATATATATATATAAAGTATAATAGGTAAACTTATTTATATGTTTATTTTATAGATAAAATGATTTCTAACGCAAATAAATTTTTAAGCACAAAAAAGTTATTATTTATTATAATATAAATTAATTACAATATTTATAAATTCAATTTAATATAAATATCTAAATTGTAATATATTGATTATATCTTATGTTTGATAAAACAGAATTTCAATATGTATGAGATGTCGAACTTCGCGGAACAAATTTGAAATAGCAACTAATTGCGAAAAAGGTAAATCAGAAAATTATAATTTAAATAAATTGTTTTTTTTTAGTTGCTAGAATCATATTTATTTTTAAATGTTAAGTTAAAAATAATGTTAATTAATATAATTAACATTATTTAATATTCAGTAAAATTCAAAAATAAGTTAACTCAAATTAACCATTAATTTAATCATGTTTAATAAGTCATAAATATTAAATATTACTTTAAACTAGACTAGGCATTAAATGTATATGAAAAATAAATTAAATTAATATTTTTGCAATCTTAAACATGTATTATGAGCGTATTTGTAGATCATTTATTTGATAAATAGCATATTTCTTTATTGTATTATAATATTATTTTGAAATTGTGTATTTCAACAATAGGTATTGTCACAACCTCGATTAATACGGAAACATGTGCCACTGCATGTGTTGCTAATTTATATACAGAAAATATGAAGGTTTTACCAAATGATTGATTATTTAAATTTAAAAAGTGTATGTGTTGTTATTATATATGTGTGTGTATTTGTGTGTGTATGTGTGTATGTGAATATGTGTGTGTCTGTGTGTGTGTGTGTGTGTGTGTGTGTGTGTGTGTGTGTGTTGCCAATTTATATACAGACAATATGAAGGTTTTACCAAATGATTGATTATTTAAATTTAAAAAGTGTATATGTTGTTATTATGTATATATGTGTGTGTGTTTGTGTGTGTATGTGTGTGTATATGTGTATGTGAATGTATGTGTATGTGTATGTGTGTATGTGTGTGTGTTTGTATGTGTATGTGTGTGTATGTGTGCGTGTATGTGTATGTATGTGTGTATGTGTGTATGTGTGTATGGATGTGTGTGTATGTGTGTGTGCGTGTATGTGTGTGTATGTGTATGTGTGGTGTATGTATGTGTGTGTGGTGTATGTGTGTATATGTTCGTGTATGTGTGTGTATGTGTGTATGTATGTGCGTGTGTGTGGGTGTTGCCAATTTATATACAGAAAATATGAAGGTTTTACCAAATGATTGATTATTTAAATTTAAAAAGTGTATGTGTTGTTATTATGTATATGTGTGTGTGTGTGTGTGTGTGTTTGTGTGTGTATGTATGTATGCGTGTGTATGTGTATGTGTGTATGTGTGTATGGATGTGTGTGTATGTGTGTGTGTGTGTGTGTGGTGTATGTGTGTATGTGTGTATGTTGTGTATGTATGTGTGTGTGTTTGTGTGTGTATGCGTGTGTATGCGTGTGTATGCGTGTGTATGCATGTGTGTATGTGTGTATGTGTGTGTGGATGTGTGTGTATGTGTGTGTGGGTATGTGTGTATATGTATGTGTGTATGAGTGTGTGTATATATGTATGTGTGTGTGTGTGTGTATGTTTGTGTGTGTGGTGTATGTGTATGTATGTGTCTGTGTGTGTTCGTGTGTGTATGTATGTGTGTGTGTATGTGTGTGTATGTGTGTGTATGTGTGTGTGTATGTGTGTGTGTGTGTGTGTGTGTGTGTGTATGTGTGTGTGCGATTATAAGTATGCATGTGTATGGGCGTGTTGTTGTGTATGTGCGATATTTATGTATACATGTATGGTTATGTATTTGTGTATGCGTTTGTGTATGTATATATGCGTATGTTGGCGTATGTGATTATGTTTATGCGTATGTTATTTTTGTATAAATATATAATATATTTTTTTATTTAAATAAGATTGTAGTAGAAAGATTTTGCCAATCTGAAAGTAGGTATACTGTTAACAAAGAACAAGAGAGTTATCTTCCGGATATAAGAGACGGCAAATTTTTTTGTAATGAAAATACTAAAAAAAGTTAGGATGATATATTAATTCGATTACGGCCATGTACTCTGAAAAATAAATATATTAAATTATTAGATACTATTATATTACATTTACTGTTTGTCAGTGTATACAATACTATGTAATAACATATAATGTATTCACATATTTTCATATATACAATAACGTATGTTATACATTATATAAAATTTAAATATTTATTACATTTATTACATCTATTACATATCAGTTTTATTGTTATGTATATCTATTATAAAGTAGATATTTTATATATATCTAAAATTGTAAATTCTTATTTCAATTATCTGTTATGTAACTAAAATTAAAATTAAATTATTAATTAGAAATGATGCCCCTTTAGAAAATGTTACCTATATGAATTTATTAATTTAGATTGATAGAGAGATATTATATATAATTCATTTTAAATCCTCAACTTCCTAAATGAGATTACTATAAAGATTAAATATAGTCGTCCATAGTATTTCCGGTGTATCAGGGCAATTAAGGTTGGCCCATATTTCACATTAATCGGCAAATTATAAGCGTAAACATACGATGAGAAGTTTAATTTATAATAATGTAAAATAATGCAAATATATATGATTAACTTAATAGGAAGACATCATATATCATCTCTATCGCATTATCTTAATTCACATCGAGTTCTAATATCATCTCTATTTTCGAGAGGGCTTTCTGAAACTGGCCAAAAAATAATGATATCAGTGAAACACCCTTTTTCTTTTTAGTTATTACCCTCAAATTATATACAGTTATCAACTATATCTATTCACCAGTTAAAAGATACTATATCAAATATAACTGGAGTTAATAATGCTATTCCAGTAAATAATTTTATATCAGGCCAAACAACAAATGGACTAGTATATATACTTATATATTTTTTAATTTTTTATAATCTTATTACAAGTTTATATCTTTTAGTGGTTTAGGTATTTTATCATAACTTTTTTATATCATTAACTATTTATCTAATTAAATCAATTTTTACTTATACCAAATTTACATTTATGTTATTGTTTATGCTCAAGGCTATGATGATGAGGTCCCCGCATCTTTTAACTTGCTAGTTTAATTGATCAACAATAACACACTTCTGAGACAAAACTATATATATATATATATGGGTATATATATATATATATATATATATATATATATATATATATATATATGTATATATATATGTGTATATATATGTATGTATATATATATTATATGATCTTTTTAAATGTAAATGTGTGTATTTTAAATTATTACAAATAATTCTTAAATTTGTATCTGAATATTAATTATTATATTAAAACAGTGTGTTATACAACATGCATGCCTAGATATAATGCATTATGTAATGTTGATTATTTGACTTTCGAAGGTTAATTAGTATTATAAATGATATATTAATATGTTTATAAAATAACTATACATATAATCTCATTATAATTTAATATAACTATTTAAAGGACCAATTACAAAAAATAAAGGTTTTTATTTATATAATATTGAACCAAAATTATACTGTCAATAAATATACAATCATACATTATTTAATATAAATGATTTGATAAATGTGTTAAGATTAAATTGTTATATTTTGTACACGCATATTCTATCTAAATTAGAATTAATTAATAAATTATGTATTCTAAATATAATGACTTATTAATAATAGTACCAGTATTAACAAATAGTTATTAAACTAATTAAAAAATATAGATGAATTAACATATTATTAATTAGATATTAGAGTTATATATATGAAATCATATTATCCTTCAAATACACCTATATTGCATTATATTATATATAAAACATATCTTAAAAAACTAAAACTGTTATACAATATAATCAGCTTAGTTGTACACTACAATTATTTGTTGACATTTAAGCATCTGAAATAATGAATAGCATATCACCATACACTTGTTGTCAAACTCTCACCTTTACTGCTTTATTCTTCATACTGAAATTTCAGATATAACTTATTGTAGATATCCTATAAATGTAATGAGACGGTAAATATAAGCAGGCATTTTTGTTTTCCTCGCTTATCTCTAATATTACAATTTATCAATTCTCTTCCATTCAAATTCTAAATTAATTAAACTTCATTTTAATTAATTAATTAAATTTCTTTATAATTAATTGATTACTTCATTATAATTAATTAAATAATAATTTAGTATAATTAATGAAATACTTCATTATAATTAATTATATCCTAAAATATAATCAATTAAATACTTTATTATAATTAATTAGTTACATCATTATAATTCTTTTCAACAATCGAATACGAAAATCAATCAGTTATCAATTTGATTGACAGTAAAATCATTAATTGAATATCGTAATTCACTCTAACAAATATAAATCGATTAATAACCTCTATCTAGTTCAGCCGCAAAGTTCATAGAGTATTTTAATCGTTTAATAGTTTAATACATCAATAATAAAGAAATTAAAATTACTGCCTGCAAAACTAAGATTCGTTTAGAACCTTCCAGTATTAATTCATAATATTACCTATATATGGATACTCACATATCTATATTAGAGATCCAACATATCAATCTTGGGTATTCTACAGATCTACCTTCGGTATCCTACATATCTCTCTTGGAGATCCTACAAATCTGTATTATGGATCTTATATATCTATCTTAGATCCTATACATTTATCTTTGGTCCTACATATATAATTTAAAATTTTACGCATCTATCTTGCGGATCCTATAGTTTTATAATAGATTCTAAATATCTATCTCTAGTATCCTATATATATTTAATATCTTATATATCTCGATTGGATCCTACATATCTATCTAGGATACTACACATAGATAGATCCTACATTTATATCTCATTCGAACACTACATAATATTTAAATATTTAATTAAATAATAAAAAAATTAATTAATTAAATAATTAAATAGTTGAATACTCAATTGTTTGAAAAATACCTAAGCACTATTATTTATGTTATATTATTTATATATTTTTTCTTAGTCTCACAATCTCGTATTCTATACAATTATTATTCGTCAAAATAATTATTAAAAAATAAATAACTAAATAATTAATTATATCAATTTTAATTTCAGAATATAAAGTAAATATTAAATTATATTTATAATTAAATATATATATATATACATATATATATATATATATATAGTTTAATGATTATATATATATATATAATATGCAAACATTTCTAAAACATGTTATTCAACTATAAATTAATATCGTTATTAGATTAAATACGAATATACAAGATCAAACAATCTCAAATTTATGTATTCATATACTGTTGGGAATGAAGATATAAATACCAAAGATATAGTTAATATAATATTAAAATTATACATTAATTAAATAAATTATAAAATTGTATTGTATTTGTATATGACTATTGGAAATATAATTTAAATATATGTATATAAATTAAATAGTATATTAAAGAAAATAAAGCTAAATATGACTTCTTTGAAATGGTTTATTTAATATTAATATTCATATATTTATATATATTGTTATTTTTTATTTTTGAGTATATAAGTTATATATTATATATTTAAGAAAACATTTGTTTATATCAATATTTATTGTGAGATAATCAAATTAATATGAATAATATATTAAAACAAAAATTCTTCATACAAAATAATATATTAACTGAAAATTTATAATCTGAATAATATATATCTGCAAAATAGATAGATATGCATCATCACTACCATCATTTGTTACCAAAACTGTATTCGTATACCACTTAAAAATTAATATTAATGATTTAATTATATAAATTTCCGCAATTCTTATCAAAAAACTTAATTAAAACCTAATTCCAAAATCTCCAAGTGTTTCTAATGTTCTATTATTTTACTGTTAAGTAATTAAACCGTAGAATTTCTTTTAGTAATTTCTAAATTATTTTTTGTATTTAATACTATCATTTTTTATATAAATAAATCAAAAAATTATAAATATTTTATTAAAAGTAATATAAAGTTATTTAATAAATATAATTAAATAATGTATTGTATATCAAATTTCAAATTCTTAATACATTATTAAAATAATTAAATAAATTAAAATTGAAAGTAAACATAATTATAATCAAATTAATATAGTACATAGTTTAATATAATTCACTTTAAATCTATAAATGTAATCAAATTAATATAGTACATAGTTTAATATAATTCACTTTAAAACTATAAATGTAATCAAATTAACATAGTACATAGTTTAATATAATTCACTTAAAAACTATAAACGTAATCAAATATAGTATATATTAATATAGTACATAGTTTAATATAATTCATTTTTAAGTATACATTTACTTATAATAATTTATAATAATTTATAATTTTAATATATTTTTTTTACAGAAAGTAGGACACGATGTTCAAGTGGTAAAAATTGAAATATAATATATAGTTAAATTTATATTATTTAGGGCGTCATTTAATGTTATTATGTATGTAATTATTATATTTATATAATTATTATGTTATATAATTATTATATTTTATACTTATATATTTTACATCAATAATTTAATTGATTTTTTTTCGATATATATTTGTTTACTTTTATATAAACTTTGAGCTTCGATAAATACTATTTAAATAAAATTTAAACAACTAATTAATACAAACAATAATACCAGCATATTAGTATATTTATAAATTTAGTTATAAAAACTCTTGCTAGAGTAATACTCGGGTTTTAAAAAATAATATATGAATTTTCTATATTATTATAGAAGAAAAAACAATTCTGAAAAAAGTATCGTAAACGTATATTAGTAGTTTATTTAAATATTGAAACATTTATATATTCTAAATATTGCATTAATTATTCATACTATATAATATATTTACATTTAAGTGATCAAATACAAGAGTCTTGTATATAGATTACTTATAAATAACCTGTTAAACATATGGAGTATTAATTATTTAAAATTTAAATAAATTATTTTCAATTTAAATTTATATATTTTATGATAAAATGATGAAATATAAAAATCTAATCCTTAACATTATGCAATGGTGTATTTATAAAAAATGTGTTATATACGTTAATTTTATATATGTCTTAAGATAACATTAGATATTATAACATTAAATTGAATATATATTATATTATTAGTATTGTATAATTATTATAAATTCTAATTAGAAAATAAGTAACTTTAAAGCAGAATTTACCAAGTATAGGTAAGATACAAATAATATAAGAATAATTATATATATATATATGTGTGTGTGTATGTATGTATGTGTGTGTGTCTGTATGTATTGTGCATACGTGTATGTATGTACGTGTGTGTATGTGTGTATTTAACTATGCATTTCACTAAATATAAATTAATATCAATTAATGCTATTAATATTCTATAGCAACATGTTTATTTTTAATGAAGTTAAAAATGAAAGTTTCTGTTTTTTAGGAATATTCAGAATATTTTAGAATTAGAATTTATAATAATTATACAATACAAATAATATGATATTTATTCAATTTAATAGTATGCACTATATCAATTAATTTATTAAAATTAAATAATTATCTTTAATATTTTAGTAAAAGATCAGGATATTTTCAAATGCCCACAACGTAATATATATATATATATATATATATATATATATTTATATATATATATATATAATTAATATAAAATATTATATATTATATATGATATAGAATATAACATTAGATAATATTACAAATACTTATTGTAGATTTGATGTTTATTCTCCGAGATGTATAAATGGTTTTGAATGTCATCAGAGGTAATACCCTATATGTGATAAACGTAGAAAAATATAAATATATACAAACTCAATATTATTATATATATGTGTATAGTATATAACTATAATTATTACCATAGTAATATAATTTCTTCTATCATTTGATTATTTAAAAGTATACTACTAAATAATACATTGATATTTGAATAAATAATAAATAAATGGTTACAATATATTATTTATGTTCAATCATCCATTTTAAAAGATGATATAACAGTAGAACACTTAGTTTGTATCACAATAATAAAATGTAATAATAATTATTTTAGTGTGAAGATTATGAAAATTATAAATGTATAAATAATTTTACAACTATATAAATAGAATTAAGATTTAATTTAAAATTAGATATATTTAAATATTTTCTTATATTGATTTAATAATTAATATCAACAATTATAAGCGAATCTAATATAATTGCATTAATTAAATAGAAATAGCCATATCAACGTGGATAAAGTTACACCAGAATTAGTTAATACATAATATAGTGATCATAATTCTATTTTATAATTTATAATACCTTTATTATGTATAATATATTGGGATGATTAATTTTTAATTAATATCAACACATATTAGAATGACGAATTTAAAAATGATATGTATTCTTATAAGGTTTTTACAAATCTTGTAATATAATTATATATAATTTGTTGGATCGTAATATTTACATATCTCTCTTATTATCCATCAGAAACAAATAAATGCTATTAAAAATGAACTAACGGTTATTTATATAAATTATATTATAAAGAGTAAATTCTCATTAAATATATATTTTTTATAACATAATAAATTGTTCAAATACCAATTAAACTTCATACATTATTTTCATACATATACTTATGATAAATTGTTATATATATATATATATATATATATATATATATATATATAATATGGCATTTATATATTTAATTACATATTTATTCCAATGACCCAATCTATATTCTAGAATTAAATTTATCTTACTTAAATAAATATCAAAATAATTAATTATGTATACAAATTTCATACTTTTAAAGCTTAGTTACTTATTAATTCTAATACTTTCGAAGACATGTAGATTTTAAAATGTATTTTCTATACGTTTACAATGTATAAACTAATATTGCGTATCAACAATATCATTACCCAACTAATAATCAGTTTCATTTTGCATTGCATAATAGCTTTAATATATGAATTGTTATTTGTTACCACAAAAATTATATTAAACTCATACAGCATTACATTTAATATATAGTTGATAAGAATATATATTTAATATACATATTGATATATTTTATATTTTATTCACCATCAAATTTTTGAATATCAACCATTACATTTTAACTTCAGAAATTACTTAATTATATACTTATTACTTTTTTACTTAGTGTTATAAATAGGCATTATAAATATTCGTTATATAGTTTGTTATAAATATATTTGATATTATAAAATAATATGGATATTTTTAATTTCTAAATGATTATTGTGTTTAACCTACTAATTATTATTTTTAACCCATTGGTCATTGTATTTAACCCATTTTAATTTCCATAGATCAACATACATAATATATTTAATGGAATACTTTAATTTATTGCAGTTAAATTAAACAAAACTGTAGTTATTATATGTAAGGATTGAAAATCATTTCCATTTAACTATATTAGCTATATTTTATTCTAACATTGTCATAGATCTTGATATAGTAAAGACTAGTTTGTGACATGTATATGAATACATTATTTTTCTAATATATATATACTAATATATATGGCAAAAACATAATATTCTAAATTATTAAAATTTATAATATTCTAACAATATAAAATATTTTAAATACAGAATAAAATATCAGCTAATGACGATGAACAGGTAATACAAATACATTAATTTAAATTGTATTTTATATATAACTTATTAATATAATTAGTTTTATTTTTGTAAATTATCACATTCTAATCCAAAATAAAAATTATAATATTTTTAAATTTAGAAAACTCTTAAAGAAAAAATAACTAAATCACAAATGGTTATATATTTAAATGTAAAATATAATAATGTATTCAAAAGACATATTATTGATATTAATTCATTGATAAACCAATTATATCTTAGGAAAATTCAGAAAATGTAAAGAAATCTAAATATATATATATATATATATATATATATATATATATATATATATATATATATATTGGTATTAATGTTATGTATCATGTATTAAATAATTAAATTAATTTTAAATGTATAAACATAATGACTAGGTGTAAAGGTATTTTTTAATTATTCATACAATTGAATTAAGAATAATGTGTATCATTACTTATATATTTCAATATATATTATTTATTAATTGATGTTTATGTTGGCATATTTACTTCAGAATGTCCTTGTTTAATCCGTGCAGATATTACAGTTTCTGTAAAAGATAGTTATACTAATTAATTTATTATTATTATATATATATATATATATATTTATATATATAATTATTATTAAAAACATACAACAGTCCATACAAGATATCGCTATAACTAAAGTAAATATATTTTTGGCTCAAATATTTTAATAATCAATATTTACGATTTAAAATTGTATTGAATTTTTAAATAAATTATATTTTTAGGCAGACTTACTTCGAAGCAAGATGGAAATTCTAGAACAAACAGTTATTATATTAGATATAAAATAAATATAAGGAAATTTATATCAAATTTTAACACATTAGGAATAATATTTATTAATCAATTAATTTCTTAGGCAATTGCGAATTCTAAAATTAATTATCTTGAAAAACAATTAATAAAGGTTAATTTTTTATAAATTATTATAATTATACATTAAGTTAATCTTATATATAAATAAAGATATATCTATATTCATATAATATATACATGTGATTATAAACATGATTATTTCTTTTATATTCAAGAAAGATATAAAATATCCATGATTAAGGATAGCGTAATAAAATCTAATTAAATTAATAATATAGTATAATTAAAAATACTTTATTACAATAAAATTATATTAATTGAATCATGTACGACGTACATTATACGACTTTATTAAGTAAACTATGAGTAACGTTGGTGTAATAATAAATATAAAAGTAAAATGTTGCTTCGAAACAGTTTCATTGTATCAAATAGAAAATATATTATAAATACTAATTTCATTAACATAAACGATATATATATATATATCAGAAAACTGAACGTATAATATATATATTTATATTTTATTCAATTTAAATTTAATAACATATATTTAGCATATAACATAATATACATATATAACATAAACAATAGATATACTATTACCATTATCATGATATTATAAATGAATATACTCAATATATGGAATCTTGTAAATTCATATATTATATTATACATTTTAGTCCTTGGAATCTGATGAAATTATGAAGGTAATAGATTAAAATAAATTTAGTAATTCTAAATTAAAAAAATATAATATAATTAATATTATCAATTTTATAAACAATACAGAAAATTAGTTCTTTAGAGGTTGATTTTATTATTATAATTTTATCATAGCATACGATTAATATAATATGAATTTGATCAAAATATATATTATTAATATTATTTTGAAAATATTCATTTTGAAATATTAATTTGAAATGATATATATTATAGAAAAACATGATGATAGATGTTAAGGTATCATAATAAAATACCTATTCAAATATGTATACAAACATATAAATATATATATATGTATGTATATATATATATATATATATATATATATATATACATATATATATATATATATACTTAAATTATTAGCATCTGTTAATAGTAAAGTATTACATATATTACGTATATAGATTCGAACAGTAAAACTTGAAAAAAAATTGGTAATTTTAATTATTTATTATTCCAAAAAGATATTATTTATATATATATTACAAACATGGATATATATCCATATTTGTAATAGATCTATATGTAATGTTGAGATAAATCAATTATACAAATTATTTATTCTTTTGTAAAATATAATTATTATAAAATAATAATAATGTAAATATATGTATACATATTTAATAAAAAGTAAAAATATTATATTTAATATTTTATTATAATTTTTTTAAATATTTTATATTAATTAATTATATATATTTACAATTAAATAAAAAGGCTAAATTGAAGAATATAATAACTCAAGTTGTTAATATAATAATTTAAGAATTAAATATATGAATATTATATATTTTGTTAGAATATCGTATTAATCTCATAAGAATATCATATTAATGTATACAATATATAACTTTATATTGATTAATTTTGAGAAATCTACTAAGTATTTATATTTTAATAATAAAATGGTCAGTAATAATAATGTTAAAGATTTATAATTATAGTAAATTATTATGATAAAAAAAATAATAAGGTTCATTTAATAAAAATCAAATTATTTTAGCATAAACAAATAATTATACTTATAATTTAATGATTTAATAATATATATATTAGTAATTTACCAATACATTCTTTCCAATTTGTAAATTCGAGTTTCTGATAATCATAATTATTATCAATATGTAGTTTCATACAATATGGAATATAATATTTCTCATTTCTATAGAAGATGATTTGTTTTTATAAATTATTTAATTTTAATAAGTTTTTATTTAAAGGGTCGTTATTCTGATAAATAATGTATATGAACTATATCAACCGAGCTTAAGATCTATATTACAATATAAGACAACAAGATATGTGTTAACCTATTTTAACCGATTTGTAACCGATTTAAGTTTCTCGTTCAATCGGTATACATTTGGGAATATGATATTCCATCGTTTTCTTCATGGTTTCAGTATCTATGATTATGCATATAATAAATTGTATACATTTATACACTACCAGTGTTATTTATTTCGAAGCGTTACAAAATTTAAATCACTATATGAATATTAGTGATATCAGTAGTGTATTTTTAATAATTTAATTCAGTTATAGAATTGGTATTAAATTATAGTTTAGTATAAAATGATATTTACAATAACCTATTATATTTAAATTGTATTATATTTTATTAGTATAAAATAATTATATATCTTAGAATACGAATGCAAATTTGCGAGTAAGTTTTAAATATAATATAATGATTAAAAGTATTTAATTAAATTTAAAAATGTAATATTTTTATAATTTTATTAAAGAACGAAATTATTGATTATAATATAACTATAATTATATTATTAGTATTGCCATTATTAATTAATGTATTATTTTAAGGAAAAACAAAAAGAATTGCAATTGAAATTATCTCAATCAAGGGTTAATAAATAATAAGTATTATTTATAACTTTGTTAAAATTATTTCAATAATATTTTAATTGATACGATATATTTTAATTAGTACGATATAAATAATAATTACCATGTTTTTTAGGAATACGATATATTACTAAATGAACAGGTATTTGTAGATGCAAATAGTCTATGAATAGGTATATTAGTATCGATTTAAATTAAATTATCTTTAATTTTTAGGATCTATTATACAATGAATTAGAAAAGGTAAATTAAATATCACAACTACAATGTTAACTAAATTATTTAAAGATTTTAAATAATTAATTTAATATATAATGTTATAGTAGTACATTATAATACAGTTCTATGGACAGTCATTAGTACAATAGTTATTCAAAAATATACAACATGATTAATTATAGATCAATTGTATTTGTACTTTCTAAATGCAATAGTTTAAAATTATATACAATGTATTTTAATGTTTCAAAATAAATAATTTCTTTTATAATTAGATTTTAATTTTTGCATGAGTTTTTTTTAAAATAGTACGACTTTATTTTTGATTATATTCTATCTATTCTCAAATTATATATATATATATATATATATATATATATATATATATGATTCACGTTTTATTTTGTAATAACTTTATATATAATGTATACTTGATATATATATATATTTAATTTATATGTATTGTATATATAATTTATATATAATGCATATATAATGTATATATAATATATTTATTATGAATATATAATGTAGATATAATGTAAGTATACTGTATATAGTATGTAATTATAATGTATTTATATAAATAACTGTATGTTTAGGTCAATGAGAAAGAATCTATTAAAGAGGTATTATAATACATTATATTTAAAAAATAATATATGTATGTATACAAAAATAACTACTATTTAATAAATTAATATTATATTACCTAATTTTATGATAATTATAATCTCATTTAAATTTTAAGATGAAAGATTATTATATAAAGGTTTATAATGTACACATATTTCATTACCAATATAGTATAGTATTAATAATATAATGTTAATTAATTATATATGTATATTAAACCTATATAATAATATGTTATAAAAGTATAATATATATGATATACATTATTAACGTAATTTAATTAATAGTTCAAACTAAATAATCATCTAAAAATTTAATACGTTTTTTTGGAAATATTTAATTCTCAAATTATATTATATGTATTTAATTTTTTCTAAATTTGTATCTGTTGGTAAATAAATAATTAATTAATATATTTTATATGTTAGAAACTTGATGATAAAATAAAGGGTATACAGGTATTTTATATATATAAAATATATATATAATTGTATGGTCAAAATATATTTTGTACATATATGTAGCATATTAGAAAATGTAATATTATCCTTCATGGAATACCAGCTCTGTGGATGCCATAGAATGTATCTCATATATAATGTATGCCATATAATGTATGCCATAGAATGTATCTCATATATAATGTATGCCATATAATGTATGCCGTAGAATGTATCTTATACATAATGTATGTCATGGAATGTATCTTATACATAATGTATGCCATAAAATGTATCTTATACACAATGTATGCCATATAATGTATGCCATAATGTATGCCATATAATGTATGCCATAGAATGTATCTTATATATAATGTATGCCATATAATGTATGCCATATAATGTATCTCATATATAATGTATGCCATATAATGTATCTTATACATAATGTATGCCATAGAATGTATCTCATATATAATGTATGCCATGTAATGTATGCCATAGAATGTATCTCATATATAATGTATGCCATATAATGTATCTCATACATAATGTATGCCATAGAATATATCTCATACATAATGTATGCCATAGAATGTATCTCATATATAATGTATGCCATAGAATGTATCTCATACATAATGTATACCATAGAATGTATCTCATACATAATGTATGCCATAGAATGTATCTTATACATAATGTATGCCATAGAATGTATCTTATACATAATATATGCCATAGAATGTATCTTATACATAATGTATGCCATATAATGTATCTTATACATAATGTATGCCATAGAATGTATCTTATACATAATATATGTCATAGAATATATCTTATATATAATGTATGCCATAGAATATATCATATACATAATGTATGCCATATAAAGTATCTTATACATAATGTATGCCATAGAATGTATCTCATACATAATGTATGCCATAGCATGTATCTCATACAGTAGTATAGTCTCACTCATATAGTATTTTGTTTGTGTATGAGTTTTGATGTCATCTGCATATATATTATATTTAATATTAGGGAATCTATTTATGATATATTTGTTGGGAAGTAGATATAATTGGAGATAAAATTGAACCTTGTTGAAAACTGTGCTTAAATTTATATATGGGTTAGATATTTTTGTATTTATTTAAATGTAGAAAGTTCTCTCGTGGTTACAACTTTTAAACCATTTAAAAAATGTTCTTTAATTCCTATTGAGTAGAGTCTTATCAGTAAGGTATTGTGATCGAGTGTGTCAAATGCAGGTGATATGTCAAGTAAAGTAATTCGTATTGGATTATGATCTTCAAAGAGTATATGGCATCTAATAAGATAAGTAAAGTATTTCAGTATTATGTAATTTTCTAAATCCGTTCTTTCTATTGTCATGTAGGTTATGTTTAGTTAAGTATGATGATATTTTGACATTGGGTTTGGTTTTGGGTTTGGTTTTGGGTTTGGTTTTGGGTTTGGTTTTGGGTTTGGTTTTGGGTTTGGTTTTGGGTTTGGTTTTGGGTTTGGTTTTGGGTTTGGTTTTGGGTTTGGTTTTGGGTTTGGTTTTGGGTTTGGTTTTGGGTTTGGTTTTGGGTTTGGTTTTGGGTTTGGTTTTGGGTTTGGTTTTGGGTTTGGTTTTGGGTTTGGTTTTGGGTTTGGTTTTGGGTTTGGTTTTGGGTTTGGTTTTGGGTTTGGTTTTGGGTTTGGTTTTGGGTTTGGTTTTGGGTTTGGTTTTGGGTTTGGTTTTGGGTTTGGTTTTGGGTTTGGTTTTGGGTTTGGTTTTGGGTTTGGTTTTGGGTTTGGTTTTGGGTTTGGTTTTGGGTTTGGTTTTGGGTTTGGTTTTGGGTTTGGTTTTGGGTTTGGTTTTGGGTTTGGTTTTGGGTTTGGTTTTGGGTTTGGTTTTGGGTTTGGTTTTGGGTTTGGTTTTGGGTTTGGTTTTGGGTTTGGTTTTGGGTTTGGTTTTGGGTTTGGTTTTGGGTTTGGTTTTGGGTTTGGTTTTGGGTTTGGTTTTGGGTTTGGTTTTGGGTTTGGTTTTGGGTTTGGTTTTGGGTTTGGTTTTGGGTTTGGTTTTGGGTTTGGTTTTGGGTTTGGTTTTGGGTTTGGTTTTGGGTTTGGTTTTGGGTTTGGTTTTGGGTTTGGTTTTGGGTTTGGTTTTGGGTTTGGTTTTGGGTTTGGTTTTGGGTTTGGTTTTGGGTTTGGTTTTGGGTTTGGTTTTGGGTTTGGTTTTGGGTTTGGTTTTGGGTTTGGTTTTGGGTTTGGTTTTGGGTTTGGTTTTGGGTTT
Organism: Osedax frankpressi; assembly: GCA_964035775.1. Classification (NCBI taxonomy): domain Eukaryota; kingdom Metazoa; phylum Annelida; class Polychaeta; order Sabellida; family Siboglinidae; genus Osedax; species Osedax frankpressi. The sequence continues at coordinate 23,322,834 of OZ038315.1, read as the reverse complement.
GGTTTTGGGTTTGGTTTTGGGTTTGGTTTTGGGTTTGGTTTTGGGTTTGGTTTTGGGTTTGGTTTTGGGTTTGGTTTTGGGTTTGGTTTTGGGTTTGGTTTTGGGTTTGGTTTTGGGTTTGGTTTTGGGTTTGGTTTTGGGTTTGGTTTTGGGTTTGGTTTTGGGTTTGGTTTTGGGTTTGGTTTTGGGTTTGGTTTTGGGTTTGGTTTTGGGTTTGGTTTTGGGTTTGGTTTTGGGTTTGGTTTTGGGTTTGGTTTTGGGTTTGGTTTTGGGTTTGGTTTTGGGTTTGGTTTTGGGTTTGGTTTTGGGTTTGGTTTTGGGTTTGGTTTTGGGTTTGGTTTTGGGTTTGGTTTTGGGTTTGGTTTTGGGTTTGGTTTTGGGTTTGGTTTTGGGTTTGGTTTTGGGTTTGGTTTTGGGTTTGGTTTTGGGTTTGGTTTTGGGTTTGGTTTTGGGTTTGGTTTTGGGTTTGGTTTTGGGTTTGGTTTTGGGTTTGGTTTTGGGTTTGGTTTTGGGTTTGGTTTTGGGTTTGGTTTTGGGTTTGGTTTTGGGTTTGGTTTTGGGTTTGGTTTTGGGTTTGGTTTTGGGTTTGGTTTTGGGTTTGGTTTTGGGTTTGGTTTTGGGTTTGGTTTTGGGTTTGGTTTTGGGTTTGGTTTTGGGTTTGGTTTTGGGTTTGGTTTTGGGTTTGGTTTTGGGTTTGGTTTTGGGTTTGGTTTTGGGTTTGGTTTTGGGTTTGGTTTTGGGTTTGGTTTTGGGTTTGGTTTTGGGTTTGGTTTTGGGTTTGGTTTTGGGTTTGGTTTTGGGTTTGGTTTTGGGTTTGGTTTTGGGTTTGGTTTTGGGTTTGGTTTTGGGTTTGGTTTTGGGTTTGGTTTTGGGTTTGGTTTTGGGTTTGGTTTTGGGTTTGGTTTTGGGTTTGGTTTTGGGTTTGGTTTTGGGTTTGGTTTTGGGTTTGGTTTTGGGTTTGGTTTTGGGTTTGGTTTTGGGTTTGGTTTTGGGTTTGGTTTTGGGTTTGGTTTTGGGTTTGGTTTTGGGTTTGGTTTTGGGTTTGGTTTTGGGTTTGGTTTTGGGTTTGGTTTTGGGTTTGGTTTTGGGTTTGGTTTTGGGTTTGGTTTTGGGTTTGGTTTTGGGTTTGGTTTTGGGTTTGGTTTTGGGTTTGGTTTTGGGTTTGGTTTTGGGTTTGGTTTTGGGTTTGGTTTTGGGTTTGGTTTTGGGTTTGGTTTTGGGTTTGGTTTTGGGTTTGGTTTTGGGTTTGGTTTTGGGTTTGGTTTTGGGTTTGGTTTTGGGTTTGGTTTTGGGTTTGGTTTTGGGTTTGGTTTTGGGTTTGGTTTTGGGTTTGGTTTTGGGTTTGGTTTTGGGTTTGGTTTTGGGTTTGGTTTTGGGTTTGGTTTTGGGTTTGGTTTTGGGTTTGGTTTTGGGTTTGGTTTTGGGTTTGGTTTTGGGTTTGGTTTTGGGTTTGGTTTTGGGTTTGGGTTTGGTTTTGGGTTTGGTTTTGGGTTTGGTTTTGGGTTTGGTTTTGGGTTTGGTTTTGGGTTTGGTTTTGGGTTTGGTTTTGGGTTTGGTTTTGGGTTTGGTTTTGGGTTTGGTTTTGGGTTTGGTTTTGGGTTTGGTTTTGGGTTTGGTTTTGGGTTTGGTTTTGGGTTTGGTTTTGGGTTTGGTTTTGGGTTTGGTTTTGGGTTTGGTTTTGGGTTTGGTTTTGGGTTTGGTTTTGGGTTTGGTTTTGGGTTTGGTTTTGGGTTTGGTTTTGGGTTTGGTTTTGGGTTTGGTTTTGGGTTTGGTTTTGGGTTTGGTTTTGGGTTTGGTTTTGGGTTTGGTTTTGGGTTTGGTTTTGGGTTTGGTTTTGGGTTTGGTTTTGGGTTTGGTTTTGGGTTTGGTTTTGGGTTTGGTTTTGGGTTTGGTTTTGGGTTTGGTTTTGGGTTTGGTTTTGGGTTTGGTTTTGGGTTTGGTTTTGGGTTTGGTTTTGGGTTTGGTTTTGGGTTTGGTTTTGGGTTTGGTTTTGGGTTTGGTTTTGGGTTTGGTTTTGGGTTTGGTTTTGGGTTTGGTTTTGGGTTTGGTTTTGGGTTTGGTTTTGGGTTTGGTTTTGGGTTTGGTTTTGGGTTTGGTTTTGGGTTTGGTTTTGGGTTTGGTTTTGGGTTTGGTTTTGGGTTTGGTTTTGGGTTTGGTTTTGGGTTTGGTTTTGGGTTTGGTTTTGGGTTTGGTTTTGGGTTTGGTTTTGGGTTTGGTTTTGGGTTTGGTTTTGGGTTTGGTTTTGGGTTTGGTTTTGGGTTTGGTTTTGGGTTTGGTTTTGGGTTTGGTTTTGGGTTTGGTTTTGGGTTTGGTTTTGGGTTTGGTTTTGGGTTTGGTTTTGGGTTTGGTTTTGGGTTTGGTTTTGGGTTTGGTTTTGGGTTTGGTTTTGGGTTTGGTTTTGGGTTTGGTTTTGGGTTTGGTTTTGGGTTTGGTTTTGGGTTTGGTTTTGGGTTTGGTTTTGGGTTTGGTTTTGGGTTTGGTTTTGGGTTTGGTTTTGGGTTTGGTTTTGGGTTTGGTTTTGGGTTTGGTTTTGGGTTTGGTTTTGGGTTTGGTTTTGGGTTTGGTTTTGGGTTTGGTTTTGGGTTTGGTTTTGGGTTTGGTTTTGGGTTTGGTTTTGGGTTTGGTTTTGGGTTTGGTTTTGGGTTTGGTTTTGGGTTTGGTTTTGGGTTTGGTTTTGGGTTTGGTTTTGGGTTTGGTTTTGGGTTTGGTTTTGGGTTTGGTTTTGGGTTTGGTTTTGGGTTTGGTTTTGGGTTTGGTTTTGGGTTTGGTTTTGGGTTTGGTTTTGGGTTTGGTTTTGGGTTTGGTTTTGGGTTTGGTTTTGGGTTTGGTTTTGGGTTTGGTTTTGGGTTTGGTTTTGGGTTTGGTTTTGGGTTTGGTTTTGGGTTTGGTTTTGGGTTTGGTTTTGGGTTTGGTTTTGGGTTTGGTTTTGGGTTTGGTTTTGGGTTTGGTTTTGGGTTTGGTTTTGGGTTTGGTTTTGGGTTTGGTTTTGGGTTTGGTTTTGGGTTTGGTTTTGGGTTTGGTTTTGGGTTTGGTTTTGGGTTTGGTTTTGGGTTTGGTTTTGGGTTTGGTTTTGGGTTTGGTTTTGGGTTTGGTTTTGGGTTTGGTTTTGGGTTTGGTTTTGGGTTTGGTTTTGGGTTTGGTTTTGGGTTTGGTTTTGGGTTTGGTTTTGGGTTTGGTTTTGGGTTTGGGTTTGGTTTTGGGTTTGGTTTTGGGTTTGGTTTTGGGTTTGGTTTTGGGTTTGGTTTTGGGTTTGGTTTTGGGTTTGGTTTTGGGTTTGGTTTTGGGTTTGGTTTTGGGTTTGGTTTTGGGTTTGGTTTTGGGTTTGGTTTTGGGTTTGGTTTTGGGTTTGGTTTTGGGTTTGGTTTTGGGTTTGGTTTTGGGTTTGGTTTTGGGTTTGGTTTTGGGTTTGGTTTTGGGTTTGGTTTTGGGTTTGGTTTTGGGTTTGGTTTTGGGTTTGGTTTTGGGTTTGGTTTTGGGTTTGGTTTTGGGTTTGGTTTTGGGTTTGGTTTTGGGTTTGGTTTTGGGTTTGGTTTTGGGTTTGGTTTTGGGTTTGGTTTTGGGTTTGGTTTTGGGTTTGGTTTTGGGTTTGGTTTTGGGTTTGGTTTTGGGTTTGGTTTTGGGTTTGGTTTTGGGTTTGGTTTTGGGTTTGGTTTTGGGTTTGGTTTTGGGTTTGGTTTTGGGTTTGGTTTTGGGTTTGGTTTTGGGTTTGGGTTTGGTTTTGGGTTTGGTTTTGGGTTTGGTTTTGGGTTTGGTTTTGGGTTTGGTTTTGGGTTTGGTTTTGGGTTTGGTTTTGGGTTTGGTTTTGGGTTTGGTTTTGGGTTTGGTTTTGGGTTTGGTTTTGGGTTTGGGTTTGGTTTTGGGTTTGGTTTTGGGTTTGGTTTTGGGTTTGGTTTTGGGTTTGGTTTTGGGTTTGGTTTTGGGTTTGGTTTTGGGTTTGGTTTTGGGTTTGGTTTTGGGTTTGGTTTTGGGTTTGGTTTTGGGTTTGGTTTTGGGTTTGGTTTTGGGTTTGGTTTTGGGTTTGGTTTTGGGTTTGGTTTTGGGTTTGGTTTTGGGTTTGGTTTTGGGTTTGGTTTTGGGTTTGGTTTTGGGTTTGGTTTTGGGTTTGGTTTTGGGTTTGGTTTTGGGTTTGGTTTTGGGTTTGGTTTTGGGTTTGGTTTTGGGTTTGGTTTTGGGTTTGGTTTTGGGTTTGGTTTTGGGTTTGGTTTTGGGTTTGGTTTTGGGTTTGGTTTTGGGTTTGGTTTTGGGTTTGGTTTTGGGTTTGGTTTTGGGTTTGGTTTTGGGTTTGGTTTTGGGTTTGGTTTTGGGTTTGGTTTTGGGTTTGGTTTTGGGTTTGGTTTTGGGTTTGGTTTTGGGTTTGGTTTTGGGTTTGGTTTTGGGTTTGGTTTTGGGTTTGGTTTTGGGTTTGGTTTTGGGTTTGGTTTTGGGTTTGGTTTTGGGTTTGGTTTTGGGTTTGGTTTTGGGTTTGGTTTTGGGTTTGGTTTTGGGTTTGGTTTTGGGTTTGGTTTTGGGTTTGGTTTTGGGTTTGGTTTTGGGTTTGGTTTTGGGTTTGGTTTTGGGTTTGGTTTTGGGTTTGGTTTTGGGTTTGGTTTTGGGTTTGGTTTTGGGTTTGGTTTTGGGTTTGGTTTTGGGTTTGGTTTTGGGTTTGGTTTTGGGTTTGGTTTTGGGTTTGGTTTTGGGTTTGGTTTTGGGTTTGGTTTTGGGTTTGGTTTTGGGTTTGGTTTTGGGTTTGGTTTTGGGTTTGGTTTTGGGTTTGGTTTTGGGTTTGGTTTTGGGTTTGGTTTTGGGTTTGGTTTTGGGTTTGGTTTTGGGTTTGGTTTTGGGTTTGGGTTTGGTTTTGGGTTTGGTTTTGGGTTTGGTTTTGGGTTTGGTTTTGGGTTTGGTTTTGGGTTTGGTTTTGGGTTTGGTTTTGGGTTTGGTTTTGGGTTTGGTTTTGGGTTTGGTTTTGGGTTTGGTTTTGGGTTTGGTTTTGGGTTTGGTTTTGGGTTTGGTTTTGGGTTTGGTTTTGGGTTTGGTTTTGGGTTTGGTTTTGGGTTTGGTTTTGGGTTTGGTTTTGGGTTTGGTTTTGGGTTTGGTTTTGGGTTTGGTTTTGGGTTTGGTTTTGGGTTTGGTTTTGGGTTTGGTTTTGGGTTTGGTTTTGGGTTTGGTTTTGGGTTTGGTTTTGGGTTTGGTTTTGGGTTTGGTTTTGGGTTTGGTTTTGGGTTTGGTTTTGGGTTTGGTTTTGGGTTTGGTTTTGGGTTTGGTTTTGGGTTTGGTTTTGGGTTTGGTTTTGGGTTTGGTTTTGGGTTTGGTTTTGGGTTTGGTTTTGGGTTTGGTTTTGGGTTTGGTTTTGGGTTTGGTTTTGGGTTTGGTTTTGGGTTTGGTTTTGGGTTTGGTTTTGGGTTTGGTTTTGGGTTTGGTTTTGGGTTTGGTTTTGGGTTTGGTTTTGGGTTTGGTTTTGGGTTTGGTTTTGGGTTTGGTTTTGGGTTTGGTTTTGGGTTTGGTTTTGGGTTTGGTTTTGGGTTTGGTTTTGGGTTTGGTTTTGGGTTTGGTTTTGGGTTTGGTTTTGGGTTTGGTTTTGGGTTTGGTTTTGGGTTTGGTTTTGGGTTTGGTTTTGGGTTTGGTTTTGGGTTTTTGGTTTTGGGTTTGGTTTTGGGTTTGGTTTTGGGTTTGGTTTGGGTTTGGTTTTGGGTTTGGTTTTGGGTTTGGTTTTGGGTTTGGTTTTGGGTT
>OZ038315.1:23157654-23316928 GCA_964035775.1 Osedax frankpressi | reverse complement strand
GTTTGGTTTTGGGTTTGGTTTTGGGTTTGGTTTTGGGTTTGGTTTTGGGTTTGGTTTTGGGTTTGGTTTTGGGTTTGGTTTTGGGTTTGGTTTTGGGTTTGGTTTTGGGTTTGGTTTTGGGTTTGGTTTTGGGTTTGGTTTTGGGTTTGGTTTTGGGTTTGGTTTTGGGTTTGGTTTTGGGTTTGGTTTTGGGTTTGGTTTTGGGTTTGGTTTTGGGTTTGGTTTTGGGTTTGGTTTTGGGTTTGGTTTTGGGTTTGGTTTTGGGTTTGGTTTTGGGTTTGGTTTTGGGTTTGGTTTTGGGTTTGGTTTTGGGTTTGGTTTTGGGTTTGGTTTTGGGTTTGGTTTTGGGTTTGGTTTTGGGTTTGGTTTTGGGTTTGGTTTTGGGTTTGGTTTTGGGTTTGGTTTTGGGTTTGGTTTTGGGTTTGGTTTTGGGTTTGGTTTTGGGTTTGGTTTTGGGTTTGGTTTTGGGTTTGGTTTTGGGTTTGGTTTTGGGTTTGGTTTTGGGTTTGGTTTTGGGTTTGGTTTTGGGTTTGGTTTTGGGTTTGGTTTTGGGTTTGGTTTTGGGTTTGGTTTTGGGTTTGGTTTTGGGTTTGGTTTTGGGTTTGGTTTTGGGTTTGGTTTTGGGTTTGGTTTTGGGTTTGGTTTTGGGTTTGGTTTTGGGTTTGGTTTTGGGTTTGGTTTTGGGTTTGGTTTTGGGTTTGGTTTTGGGTTTGGTTTTGGGTTTGGTTTTGGGTTTGGTTTTGGGTTTGGTTTTGGGTTTGGTTTTGGGTTTGGTTTTGGGTTTGGTTTTGGGTTTGGTTTTGGGTTTGGTTTTGGGTTTGGTTTTGGGTTTGGTTTTGGGTTTGGTTTTGGGTTTGGTTTTGGGTTTGGTTTTGGGTTTGGTTTTGGGTTTGGTTTTGGGTTTGGTTTTGGGTTTGGTTTTGGGTTTGGTTTTGGGTTTGGTTTTGGGTTTGGTTTTGGGTTTGGTTTTGGGTTTGGTTTTGGGTTTGGTTTTGGGTTTGGTTTTGGGTTTGGTTTTGGGTTTGGTTTTGGGTTTGGTTTTGGGTTTGGTTTTGGGTTTGGTTTTGGGTTTGGTTTTGGGTTTGGTTTTGGGTTTGGTTTTGGGTTTGGTTTTGGGTTTGGTTTTGGGTTTGGTTTTGGGTTTGGTTTTGGGTTTGGTTTTGGGTTTGGTTTTGGGTTTGGTTTTGGGTTTGGTTTTGGGTTTGGTTTTGGGTTTGGTTTTGGGTTTGGTTTTGGGTTTGGTTTTGGGTTTGGTTTTGGGTTTGGTTTTGGGTTTGGTTTTGGGTTTGGTTTTGGGTTTGGTTTTGGGTTTGGTTTTGGGTTTGGTTTTGGGTTTGGTTTTGGGTTTGGTTTTGGGTTTGGTTTTGGGTTTGGTTTTGGGTTTGGTTTTGGGTTTGGTTTTGGGTTTGGTTTTGGGTTTGGTTTTGGGTTTGGTTTTGGGTTTGGTTTTGGGTTTGGTTTTGGGTTTGGTTTTGGGTTTGGTTTTGGGTTTGGTTTTGGGTTTGGTTTTGGGTTTGGTTTTGGGTTTGGTTTTGGGTTTGGTTTTGGGTTTGGTTTTGGGTTTGGTTTTGGGTTTGGTTTTGGGTTTGGTTTTGGGTTTGGTTTTGGGTTTGGTTTTGGGTTTGGTTTTGGGTTTGGTTTTGGGTTTGGTTTTGGGTTTGGTTTTGGGTTTGGTTTTGGGTTTGGTTTTGGGTTTGGTTTTGGGTTTGGTTTTGGGTTTGGTTTTGGGTTTGGTTTTGGGTTTGGTTTTGGGTTTGGTTTTGGGTTTGGTTTTGGGTTTGGTTTTGGGTTTGGTTTTGGGTTTGGTTTTGGGTTTGGTTTTGGGTTTGGTTTTGGGTTTGGTTTTGGGTTTGGTTTTGGGTTTGGTTTTGGGTTTGGTTTTGGGTTTGGTTTTGGGTTTGGTTTTGGGTTTGGTTTTGGGTTTGGTTTTGGGTTTGGTTTTGGGTTTGGTTTTGGGTTTGGTTTTGGGTTTGGTTTTGGGTTTGGTTTTGGGTTTGGTTTTGGGTTTGGTTTTGGGTTTGGTTTTGGGTTTGGTTTTGGGTTTGGTTTTGGGTTTGGTTTTGGGTTTGGTTTTGGGTTTGGTTTTGGGTTTGGTTTTGGGTTTGGTTTTGGGTTTGGTTTTGGGTTTGGTTTTGGGTTTGGTTTTGGGTTTGGTTTTGGGTTTGGTTTTGGGTTTGGTTTTGGGTTTGGTTTTGGGTTTGGTTTTGGGTTTGGTTTTGGGTTTGGTTTTGGGTTTGGTTTTGGGTTTGGTTTTGGGTTTGGTTTTGGGTTTGGTTTTGGGTTTGGTTTTGGGTTTGGTTTTGGGTTTGGTTTTGGGTTTGGTTTTGGGTTTGGTTTTGGGTTTGGTTTTGGGTTTGGTTTTGGGTTTGGTTTTGGGTTTGGTTTTGGGTTTGGTTTTGGGTTTGGTTTTGGGTTTGGTTTTGGGTTTGGTTTTGGGTTTGGTTTTGGGTTTGGTTTTGGGTTTGGTTTTGGGTTTGGTTTTGGGTTTGGTTTTGGGTTTGGTTTTGGGTTTGGTTTTGGGTTTGGTTTTGGGTTTGGTTTTGGGTTTGGTTTTGGGTTTGGTTTTGGGTTTGGTTTTGGGTTTGGTTTTGGGTTTGGTTTTGGGTTTGGTTTTGGGTTTGGTTTTGGGTTTGGTTTTGGGTTTGGTTTTGGGTTTGGTTTTGGGTTTGGTTTTGGGTTTGGTTTTGGGTTTGGTTTTGGGTTTGGTTTTGGGTTTGGTTTTGGGTTTGGTTTTGGGTTTGGTTTTGGGTTTGGTTTTGGGTTTGGTTTTGGGTTTGGTTTTGGGTTTGGTTTTGGGTTTGGTTTTGGGTTTGGTTTTGGGTTTGGTTTTGGGTTTGGTTTTGGGTTTGGTTTTGGGTTTGGTTTTGGGTTTGGTTTTGGGTTTGGTTTTGGGTTTGGTTTTGGGTTTGGTTTTGGGTTTGGTTTTGGGTTTGGTTTTGGGTTTGGTTTTGGGTTTGGTTTTGGGTTTGGTTTTGGGTTTGGTTTTGGGTTTGGTTTTGGGTTTGGTTTTGGGTTTGGTTTTGGGTTTGGTTTTGGGTTTGGTTTTGGGTTTGGTTTTGGGTTTGGTTTTGGGTTTGGTTTTGGGTTTGGTTTTGGGTTTGGTTTTGGGTTTGGTTTTGGGTTTGGTTTTGGGTTTGGTTTTGGGTTTGGTTTTGGGTTTGGTTTTGGGTTTGGTTTTGGGTTTGGTTTTGGGTTTGGTTTTGGGTTTGGTTTTGGGTTTGGTTTTGGGTTTGGTTTTGGGTTTGGTTTTGGGTTTGGTTTTGGGTTTGGTTTTGGGTTTGGTTTTGGGTTTGGTTTTGGGTTTGGTTTTGGGTTTGGTTTTGGGTTTGGTTTTGGGTTTGGTTTTGGGTTTGGTTTTGGGTTTGGTTTTGGGTTTGGTTTTGGGTTTGGTTTTGGGTTTGGTTTTGGGTTTGGTTTTGGGTTTGGTTTTGGGTTTGGTTTTGGTTTTGGGTTTGGTTTTGGGTTTGGTTTTGGGTTTGGTTTTGGGTTTGGTTTTGGGTTTGGTTTTGGGTTTGGTTTTGGGTTTGGTTTTGGGTTTGGTTTTGGGTTTGGTTTTGGGTTTGGTTTTGGGTTTGGTTTTGGGTTTGGTTTTGGTTTTGGTTTTGGGTTTGGTTTTGGGTTTGGTTTTGGGTTTGGTTTTGGGTTTGGTTTTGGGTTTGGTTTTGGGTTTGGTTTTGGGTTTGGTTTTGGGTTTGGTTTTGGGTTTGGTTTTGGGTTTGGTTTTGGGTTTGGTTTTGGGTTTGGTTTTGGGTTTGGTTTTGGGTTTGGTTTTAGGTTTGGTTTTGGGTTTGGTTTTGGGTTTGGTTTTAGGTTTGGTTTTAGGTTTGGTTTTAGGTTTGGTTTTGGGTTTGGTTTTGGGTTTAGCTTTGGGTTCGATAATGTGTTTAATTTTAATTATAAAATGATTAATTTTAAGCATCGATTGGTTCAATATATTTTGTTTTCTTATGAAATTATAAAATAATATACTGCTTAAATATATATATTTATAAACAAGATGTTATCCCAGTATGAAATATAGCTAGATATATATAAAAAGAATCTCCTTTATTGTATGTATTACCTGGCATCAATATATATATATATATATATATATATATATATATATATATATATATATATATAATTATGCACAATATTATTCACTATAGGCTGAAATTACACAAATTAATTCATTTGAAATTATTAAGGTTTTATATTTTAAAATATATTTCTATATAATAATGTTATAAATTAGAATTATTCAATTAGAATTATAATCTCCAATCTATTCAATGTCTAAATTATTTGACCAGCTCTTACTTTCCATGCCAAAATATAACATATTCTAGCCCCCCCCCCCCGTTCATCTAATATACTAGAAAAATAATACTATACATATACAGAAATAAATGTATAGTATACTCATTTTGTCCTATATGTGAACATTATTATAATAGCAAAATTTATCAATATAAAATTTTTAAACTAATATTTGATCATAAATTAATATAATTAATAATGTAGAATTATCTTAATGAATTTAATGAATTTTTAAAAATGTTATATATATATTATTGAATATTTTAAAAGGAGAGTGAGTCACATGGTTTAATGGTTTAATATTTAATTAAATATACTTAATTTAGCGAAATAGATCATTAAAATGATGCATCCGTATTATTAATTATTTCTTTATTAATATATTCTAAAACACTTATAGGAGAAATTGAAACAACAATTAGAACACTATAAAAATGAACTGGTAAGTCACTTCAATAATAATTCTAATTTAATTTAAAATATTTCAATAAATCTATTATATTATAAAAATAATATTCCCGAAACATAACAAAGTACATTTCTAATAACGAAATGAACTGCACCGACTGTATTAATTAAAACTCAATCTAAAATCAATCAAACTCAATCTACTAATCTGATTACACTATATGGATATATCTTGTATAAAATTTGACTTTATTTATACTACCAATCACCATTATTAATATATATTAGATTCAGATCACCATCAGCTATAATTAGTCATTTAAATCGTATCAATCTTTCATTCAATATATAGTTTATTCTTGTATATATGCCATCCCACCTCAAAAATAATAAATAGTTGCAATAATATATGTTATGTGCTTAATGTACGTATGCCCTCACCTCCACTCCTGTATTGAAGATCGTCTGTAATGATTTCATAAATACGCACAATCTTCAACTTCATTTCCATTGTCAATAATAATACCGAGGAAATTTAATATTAATATAGCAAAAACTATATTATTAAATAATTTAATATATATATATTCTACTTATGGCCCTGTTAAACTTGAAATTCATGTATTCCACTGCAATTGACGACTACAAGTTATTTTCGTTTTAAACTTAATAAATTTTAAAACTGCACAATATTCTAACCTATTTCATATTCCAACTTACTCGCCATTCTACCGAGAGTATTATCTACAAACTAAAAACAGTATAGTTCTTCATATAAAATAGCATATCCATTATAAACTGTTTCTATTAACAAAATTGCATAACTATGATAAGTATAACATAGATATCCTAATCCTGAAAAATAAATCAAAACGCTATATGATTTTTTATAATATCTCATTATCTACTATACAGAAATATGTATTTAACTCTAACAAAAGTAGATCAAATACGATCTTCAAACTCTAAATGATAATGTCTAATAAAAAGTCAGCCAACCAATATAACACGACCCTGTAAATCACTCTTTAAAATATACATTGTATAAAATACTCCTTTTCTCGTTAACATAATACTATTATTAGCAAGTGTTTTAACTGGCACATGAATTTAATATATTCAATTCAAATATGTTTTATTATTATTATTATTTATTAACTAGAAATATCTAGAAACTGAGGTAAATATTAATTATAATTATAGTTTTATGAATTTTGCTATATTATACTATGTATATCTAGTAGAAAAAAAATGTGTAATTAGTGTTATTATATATATTATATATATATATATATTCACAGGTATATAAATATATATATTTATATATAAATATAGAGTATAAAATATGAAGAAAAGGTAATTTAATATGCAAAAAAAATATTATTATATTCATAAAAATTGTAATCGTTATTTCAATTCGTAAATAATTCATAATCATTTTTGTTAATAAATTGATGTCTGCTTGAATATTACACTATGTTTTTGAAAGTATGTGCATATTAATATTAAATTATTAATTTTAATAATTTATTAATTTATAAAACAATATTTAACATATTTTATATAGCGTTTTGCAAGTATTTTCAATAAAAATGTAAGTGATATTATGTAGTGTTTATAAAATAAATAATTTTCATTGAATATTTTTTTAAATATTTTTATTTAATTTCAATTATATTCCTTAACAAATATTTTCCTTAACAAAAATTAATATTACATTTCAAGGAATTTGCAAATGAAAAAGAAATTAATCAGGTATTCAGTATTTTATAAATGCTATAGTTCAATATTATATTATTTTAAAACGATTACATGTGCTTTGTAAATGATTAAATTGTATGTAACAATACTTTAAAAATATATTTTGTATGAAAAGTTTTATCTTTTATTTTAATAAATTTTAAATAAATAATTTTATATATTCCAATATATTAAAACTATGTAAATCGTACTATATTTATAATAAAACATATACAGATTAATTTACATATACTGAATAATATTTTTAATTATATTATTTATTGAAAATTGTTTCTCATTTTATAACATATTTCCTTTATATTATTATTTACATTTACTGAGTTTATAATATACATAAATACTCTAAGAAGAAATTACATAAAAGTAATAAATAAAATAATTGTTAAATCTTAATAAATTTATTTTTGAACTTATAATTATGTACTAATAATACTATTTTATATAGAATATTACTCTTCATCCAATTGAATGCATATTTGACTAATAGTGTCCTAAAGAAACCTTGCTAATATAGACAAATTTAATTTAATCATTTCAAATTAGTTTGCATATTTTCAATTTACATTACGAATGTACAATCTAATTCATAACGTTTCATTACGATTAGGAAATTTTTTAATAAAATTATAATCATCTTGAATAGTTTATAAATGCGAAATATTAACATATTCTGTAATATTAATATTATATGTTATTATTAATATTATTAAATCTAATTAAATCACAAATTATTATTTGATAATTAAAAGTATTATAATAAAAAAACCTTAACATTTTGAATTCTGATAAAACGGTCATTAGTTACTGTACGACGTATATATTACGTTATTGTACGACGTATTTTGATATATATAGATATTGTAATGTTTATCAAAATATCTAATAATCAATATATGATAATTTAATTATTACAAAAATACAATCAAATTATCTAGTTATTTTTATTATTTACATAGTGTAATTTCATTTTTGTTAAGAAATAGTTGTTGTAACACTTATTATAAACACTATATTATAAAAAATATTATATCAATCTATAATAGATGCAAAATTTATAAAAATGTAAATTTGTACACAGCATATATGCATTGTGTATGCCGTGTATAATTGCATTTTTACAATCATGCATATTTTAGATATATTTATGAAATACAATGATAAATATAGTTACATAGTAGTAATTATAAATGATCTATTTCTATTTTATTATGTAATATATTACTTTTTGATAATACATTTTATTCTGTGCATATCATATTAATGAGCTTAATTTTGTTAGACTTAATTTTCTATAATTTATTAAATAATAGGAAATAACTTTTGTTAATTGGTAAACATTAAGATATATAATTATGTGGTAGCAATCTAATTAAATTAATTATTTTAAAATTATATTTAAATTACTTTTAAATATGTGATTCAGCTCAAACTTAAAGACATCATTGAACAAATAAAAACTAAAAAGGTTAAAAAATATTATTTAAAAATATATAGAAGTATTTAACTTCAAATTTAAAATATTATACTAATGTATATGAAATAGATGCAACGAGAAGATAGAGTTTTAACCTTAATATAATATAATAATAATTCATAAATAATAAATAATACTAATTTACCAAAGTATAATAATATAAATAAAAGCTCATAAATATTATATTTCTAATTTGATATGTATATATATAACTTATATAAAATAATATATTGACTATAATTTAAGGATTCCTCTACCATCAACGAATTGAAGGTGTGTTTATAATTAATAAGTATATATTTATATAATAAAATAAATAGTAACGTAGTACTTTCCACTCTATGTTTAGTATATCAGTTACGTAATGACTAAGCTTTTAACTGCAAAGTAGTAGGTTAGTTGTTGGAATCGCTGGCCTGTTTACAAAATTAACCTTAATAATATATGAAAGTGCTGAATTAATGTACCTGCTCATATTGAAGAGATGTTGTGAAATCTGTGATAGTTATATCGGTAAACAAAAAGGTAAAAAAAAGTTGTATAAAATGCATAAAATGGAAAAATCTAAATTATGTTCCTTGTTAAAATTTTACTTCACAAAAATGTCCTGGTATGTGATGAAAGAACTCCACTACATATATACAATATTATATCACTGTATAACTTCAATATAATTTTTCTATTATTAATCTAATCAAATATTATTTTTAAAGAATTACAATATCGTAAAATATACAATTATTTCTCTAAAGTATACACACTTTAGTAACTGATATCATCAAATTATGTATAATAAATAAAATCATTACCCACATATATATTCAATGATGCATTCTTGTCATTTAGATTTAGATCTAATATTACACTTCTAAACTATACCATTTTAAAATTATTATGGTCATTATTTACAAGCTTAATTCTACTAATAATTCTCAATAAATAATTTGTTTAATGATATTTTTCCTATAACAACCAACGTAATATTCTTTAATTATATTATGTATGAAAACAAATAGCAATCAATGAATTAGTATGCAATTTACAATTACATCGATAATTAATTCACATACTTATTTTATTTATTTTGATTTTAAATTATCTTACATTTTATATTCAAGTTTTATCTTTTATTTTAAATATCATAATGTATATAATAAAATATATATATTAATACAAAATAATGAAATAAAAATTATAATATATTTAACCATGAATATTTGCCTATTTAGAATACTAAGGTATTCGTATATACACACACATATATATATATATATATATATATATATATATATATATATATATGTATATATATATATAATATTTGTAGAAATAGTATACGATATTAACATTTTCTAATGATACAATTTATTTAGATTTAATATAATTTTAAATAATATATTATACTAATTTAATTACGGTATTTAATCAAATAAAATATACTAAATATTTTATTTTTATTTAAACAACCTCACTTAGTCAACTTCGATATGCATATATATATCATTTATCAGTATCAACAAATTTATAAAACTTTCAATACATCCAAATATGAATTAACCCTGTTTAAATATAATTCTAACGGGTAATCAAATTTATAAATAATTACAGTTTACATATAATATTTTAATAATAAAATAACTTAAATTATATTTAATACAGAAATATTGTTTTATTTTTAAAATACGTTAAAATACAAATCACCTAGAAATAATTGAGTATATAATTATTTACATGTAATTAATATATTCAAGTAAAATTATTTATAATAATATAGTTTAACAATATTGTTTGCATACTCTAGTATCATTTAGCTATTAATAATTATGCATTGTTAGGGAATATATTATTAGAAAAAATATTTATTTTAATTCTGGAATACGGGAATTAATATATATAGAAAATAAATTAACTCTAATATGTTAATATATCAACATTATATTACAATTTACATATATATATATATATATATATATATATAAATATATATATGTAAATAAATATATATATATATAAATATATATATATATATAAATATATATATATATACATATATATGTATATGTTTTTTCCATTTATTATTCTATTATACTAGAATACTATAGAAAAAGAAATTACTGAAGATACAAAAAAAATGGTTAATATATTATTGATAATATACATATGATATATATGATATCTCATTATATATATATTTAATTTTAAATATAATTTATATAATCATATATATTAATTCATATAAATATATAAGTATATAAGTTAAATGATTATATTTACCATTTGACTAATTATTATATAACTTCATATTATATAATTATATATCTGGATAAGCGCAACTTCACTTGACTTTACAATTCATTGTTCTGAGCCTAAACAATATAGGTGTAATAATAATAAAGAAAATTATAATAAAAATATAATACATAATTAATGATATATAAATAACCTTATCTCATGAAAATTATACTTAGATATTAAAGAATTAATATTCTCCGTATTTCTATTTTTGATAAATATCTGTATACAGATATCTGTATAATCATATACAGATATATGGTTATATTATATATATATATATATATATATATAGATAATTAAGCTATTAATTATACGTAAGCTTAATTGTAATGTAATTAATACAAAAATCTAATTAACAAATTATAATCCCAATTTCTCTAAAATAGCAACAATGTTATCTATTGTATCTATTTTTAGTCAATAATATGCAGAAGATTTTTCTGATTCAAACATAAGTTTAATATTTATTCAAATGTAGGTTATTTGAATATTAAATTCAATTTATTATTTGATATTTACTCTCATCGGTATAAATATTAAAAATAAATTAGTAATATATAATATATTAATATTTTTACAAAATAACATTTAGCCTTTAAGACAATATATACAACACATTTAAGACAACATATACAACACATTTAAAACAATATATAAAACATAGATAATGTTGATGCTGAAGATTGCATATTAATACTATATAAAAAATTATTATTTTTAGAAGTGATACAATAAAATATTATTAAATAATATTTTAATTAATTTAATTAATATAGTAAATTAGACTTTGCTTTATAAATTTGTTTAAAAAAATATTGTGATGATTTCTAAAATCGTGTTTTCGTAAATTAGATTCATTATTACTTTTATAACTACAATATATTATAGTACAATAAAATACGCAATCAATAGATTTATTACAATTTAGATGTTATAAATATTCATAATATATTAATTTTAAAAGAAGAAGAAAATATTTGCATTTCTTAGAAGTATTAACCATCTTATATAATATTTTATAATAATAATAATTTGTAATATAATAAAATAATAATTAACAAAATAAATACCATTTAAAACAAATAAGTAATTTTATTAAGGGTTAAAGGTTAAAGTATTAAGGGTTAAAGGTTAAAGTAGATGCAATTCTAATCTTAATATTCTTGGTATCTTATATTAAAATTATCTTACCTAAATTAATTTATGAATTCATATTAGAATTACATAATCGACAAATAGCATAACATAAAACAATATTAACATTATTATACTACTTTATTTTATAATACTCTAGTAGAATATTAAGTTGAAAATGATTTACTTCAATACTTAATACATTCATAATATATTACTAATGATTTACTTCAATATGATGATAAAAAGTGAAAAAATAAATTTAAATGTTAAAAAATATAATCACAAAGGATAATATTGTTAAATAAATTTAAAAGAAAAAACACCGTTAACTTCATTTTTATTTAACACAATATATCGTAAAATATAAGATAGTTTTGACTTATATAATTATGCAGAATACTGTATATGTTATTAATAACAGAGATGTAACTAATTATATTTGAAAGTTAAAGATTACGCGGATTCACAGGATCCATAATTTTAAACTCATAAGTATTCAAATTATTAATCCCCCGATAATAATAATTCAATTGGATAATTTTTAATATCACCATATAATATATATGTTAATATATATATTTATATATATATATATATATATATATGTGCGTGTGCGTGTGTGCATGTGTATGCATTTATACATGTGTGTGAGTGTATGTGCATGGGTATTGGTTTTGGTGTGTGTGTGTGTATGTGTACGTAATATTATAATATATATATGGTATACAATGTGTCAATTACCTCAACAGTACAATATATATATATATATATATATATATATATATATGTATATATATTTTTAGATTATTATTCACCAATTAAGCTAAAATGCTATTTATTAAAATAGAAATGTTTTACTAAATGCGAAATAATTATATAATATTATGTTTAATATATAATGCCATACAATAAAATTATTAATAAAAATTATATTTATTATAATAAAGGAATTAGCAGATGAATATTATGCAAATATGGTGCCCATATATATATATATATATATATATATATATATATATATATATATATATATATATAATACACACATATATATATTTTTTTTTAAATTATTTTCATTATATAATATAAATTATATATTCATATTAAAGGTCATATTGGAATAAAATAAAATAAATAAATTCCAATATATTTCCTCTATAACTGTTAAATTCGGAATTATAATATTGAGTTAAATTCCTATATTAAATTATACGTTATGGCTAAAATATATTAACGCTATTTATCTAAGATTAATGTTAAGTTATGTCAATTAAGTTAATTTAATAATAGTTACGTTATATTGAGTGAGAAAAAATATGAATAAATTGAAAATATATTTTATTTTTAAGTTGTAACGAGGGTATTCATGACATGACATTAACACATATTTATGGTAGGTAAATAGAATATTGACCTCATCATAATAAATACAAATACTGGTAATAAGGTAAATACAGTATGAACAATTTTAAATAATATTAATTTAACTAGATCAGAGAAATTTGGAAAATTATAAATCCTTCGATATTGGACTTTGTTGTAACATTCTAGATTTATTTGCATATTATATTATTTATATTTGGTAACTATTATAGATACATATTTAAAACTCATTATCGTACTGTATAAGTATAAGTCTATATTAATAATGTATTATGTATCCAATTTACACTTAACATATTGGAAATGTAATCCAAAGTTAACGTGGTATTAATAATGATTACTGAACATGTACAATTTTAAATCGCCAAAAGAAGTATAATTAATAAAACATCGTATTATATCGATAGGATATCTAGAATGAAGTTATATCTTATCATTTCTTAATGATAATGATAATGATAATGATCTTAATGATTTCATCATATAGAATGATATATATACTTGTTAAATGTTAAGTTCACTATTTCATTATTCATGTAATATCATCCTGCTATTAGATTAAATAGATTAAATACCTGATATATCATGATTTTCATATAATACATAGTATGTTGACATTATAATATATATTGTAAAAAATAAAATTATTAAAAATAAACCTAGATAGAAATTATTTAAAATATACGGATGTTATTATATATCATGAGTAGCAAGATTATATTGATATCCGCATGTCGATTGATATATTTATATTATTATAAATATTATTTATCTATATTATATATTAATTATTCAAATTGTATAAAAATATATATAATGTTTTAGAATAAAATGAAAATAATTAATGAAGACATTGCCTTAAATAAAGTACGTATAATATTTGGTAATTTATACACATACTTATATATATATATATATATATATATATATATATATATATAAACACACTCACACATATATGTATATATGAAAAATATTATTAAAACGATAATAAAGTTTCGTTATAATAATTAATAGGGATACAAATATATAAATATATATATATATATATATATATATATATATATGTTATATATATATATATATATATATATATATATATATATGTATATATATGTATATACATATATTTATATATTTATTATAATTAATATATTTCTTAATTATATATATTAAAATTATTATTTAGGAACTAAATGATAAAATTGTTAGTATTTAAAAATAAAAGATATTATATTACTATCGATAATATATTGTTATACTTATATTATCTACTATAATAAACATTATCAGGAAAAGATCAATAAAGAAATTGATATATTAAGAAATGTTAGTTATATATAATTATTATTTTTATAATAGCTTTACATATATATATATATATATATATGTGTTTTTATAATAATCATATGGGTTAATGTCTGTATATATTATATAACATATTATGTTATTTAACTGATGTGTGATTATATTATATAATGTTTTTATTATGTTTATGTTTACCCTTTATTTGTGAAACTATGCGAATATTAGTTTAATTTATATAAATGGGGCCGGAGATCCATTTTATAACTGACAAAAAATAATTACTGATATATTTATTGAAATCAAATTAAATTTAAATTTATCAATAGATATTATTATTTCTACCTACTAATATATCTAGCAATCTATTATCTCTAGCTACTATTATATCTAGCTACTATTATCTCTAGATATTATTATCTCTAACTACTATTATCTCTAGCTTTTATTATCTCTAGATACTAGTATCTCTAGATACTATTATATCCGGCAACTAATATCATATATCTAGTCATTGATTAATTAATAGAAATTGTGTATTAATTTAACATAATATATACAATATTATTATCGATAGTTTTAATGTTATATAATCAAATGTAAAAAATATTATCAGGATATTGCAGGAGATAATAATAAAAATAAAGTCAGTTTTATATAATTATAATTTTAATAATACTATATATATCCTTTTATCGTATATAATATTATATATATGGGTTAATATCTGTATATATTATATAACATAATATATTATGAAACTGATTTGTGTTTACATTATATAATGTTAATATTATATATACAGTATTACATATATTATAAGCATAATAATTTTTAATAATTATACATCAATTATAATTCAATTAAATCTATTAAATAATATATCATTGTAGATGTAAAAATTAATACCAATATAAATTGTATACCCTTTTTTCGAATGATAAACTATGCAAATAATAATTCTATTTATATAAATAGATCCGAAGATCAATTTTAAATATTAATTGTGATAATAATAATGAAACCCATATATATATCTGTAACTACTATTATATCTAGCTACTATTATCTCTAACTACTATTATCTCTAACTACTATTATCTCTAACTACTATTATCTCTAGCTACTATTATCTCTAGCTACTATAATCTCTAGCTACTATTATCTCTAACTACTATTATCTCTAAATACTATTATATCTAACTACTATTATCTCTAACTACTATTATCTCTAACTATTATTCTCTCTAGCTACTATTATCTCTAACTACTATTATCTCTAACTACTATTATCTCTAGCTACTATTATCTCTAACTACTATTATCTCTAGCTACTATTATCTCTAACTACTATTATCTCCAGCTACTATTATCTCTAACTACTATTATCTCTAGCTACTATTATCTCTAACTACTATTATCTCTAACTACTATTATCTCTAGCTACTATTATCTCTAACTACTATTATCTCTAGCTACTATTATCTCTAACTACTATTATCTCTAGCTACTATTATCTCTAACTACTATTATCTCTAACTACTATTATCTCTAGCTACTATTGACTCTAGCTACTATTATCTCTAGTTAATATTATCTCTAACTACTATTATCTCTAACTACTATTATCTCTAGCTACTATTATCTCTAACTACTATTATCTCTAGTTACTATTATCTCTAACTACTATTATCTCTAACTACTATTATCTCTAACTACTATTATCTCTAACTACTATTATCTCTAACTACTATTATCTCTAGCTACTATTATCTCTAACTACTATTATCTCCAGCTACTATTATCTCTAACTACTATTATCTCTAGCTACTATTATCTCTAACTACTATTATCTCTAACTACTATTATCTCTAGCTACTATTATCTCTAACTACTATTATCTCTAGCTACTATTATCTCTAACTACTATTATCTCTAGCTACTATTATCTCTAACTACTATTATCTCTAACTACTATTATCTCTAGCTACTATTGACTCTAGCTACTATTATCTCTAGTTAATATTATCTCTAACTACTATTATCTCTAACTACTATTATCTCTAGCTACTATTATCTCTAACTACTATTATCTCTAGTTACTATTATCTCTAACTACTATTATCTCTAACTACTATTATCTCTAACTACTATTATCTCTAACTACTATTATCTCTAACTACTATTATCTCTAACTACTATTATCTCTAACTACTATTAACTCTAGTTACTATTATCTCTAAATACTATTATCTCTAACTACTATTATCTCTAACTACTATTATCTCTAACTACTATTATCTCTAACTACTATTATCTCTAGCTACTATTATCTCTAACTACTATTATCTCTAACTACTATTATCTCTAGCTACTATTATCTCTAACTACTATTATCTCTAACTACTATTATCTCTAACTACTATTATCTCTAGCTACTATTATCTCTAACTACTATTATCTCCAGCTACTATAATCTCTAGCTACTATTATCTCTAACTACTATTATCTCTAACTATTATCTCTAATTAATATTATCTCTAACTACTATTATCTCTAGTTAATATTATCTCTAACTACTAGTATCTCTAACTACTATTATCTCTAAATACTATTATCTCTAACTACTATTATCTCTAGCTACTATTATCTCTAACTACTATAATCTCTAGCTACTATTATCTCTAACTACTATTATCTCTAGCTACTATTATCTCTAACTACTATTATCTCTAACTACTATTATCTCTAGCTACTATTATCTCTAGTTAATATTATTTCTAACTACTATTATCTCTAACTACTATTATCTCTAACTACTATTATCTCTAGCTACTCTAATCTCTAGCTACTATTATTTCTAACTACTATTATCTCTAACTACTATTATCTCTAGCTACTATTATCTCTAACTACTATTATCTCTAACTACTATTATCTCTAGTTACTATTATCTAACTACTATTATCTCTAGCTACTATTATCTCTAACTACTATTATCTCTAGCTACTATAACCTCTAGTTACTATTATCTCTAACTACTATTATCTCTAACTACTATTATCTCTAACTACTATTATCTCTAACTACTATTATCTCTAACTACTATTATCTCTAACTACTATTATCTCTAGCTACTATTATTTCTAGCTACTATTATCTCTAGCTACTATTATCTCTAACTACTATTATCTCTAACTACTATTATCTCTAACTACTATTATCTCTAGCTACTATTATCTCTAACTACTATTATCTCTAACTACTATTATCTCTAGCTACTATTATCTCTAACTACTATTATATCTAACTACTATTATCTCTAACTACTATTATCTCTAGCTACTATTATCTCTAACTACTATTATCTCCAGCTACTATAATCTCTAGCTACTATTATCTCTAACTACTATTATCTCTAACTATTATCTCTAATTAATATTATCTCTAACTACTATTATCTCTAGCTACTATTATCTCTAACTACTATTATCTCTAGCTACTATAATCTCTAACTACTATTATCTCTAACTACTATTATCTCTAACTACTATTATCTCTAGCTACTATTATCTCTAACTACTATTATCTCTAACTACTATTATCTCTAGCTACTATTGACTCTAGCTACTATTATCTCTAGTTAATATTATCTCTAACTACTATTATCTCTAACTACTATTATCTCTAGCTACTATTATCTCTAACTACTATTATCTCTAGTTACTATTATCTCTAACTACTATTATCTCTAACTACTATTATCTCTAACTACTATTATCTCTAACTACTATTATCTCTAACTACTATTATCTCTAACTACTATTATCTCTAACTACTATTAACTCTAGTTACTATTATCTCTAAATACTATTATCTCTAACTACTATTATCTCTAACTACTATTATCTCTAACTACTATTATCTCTAACTACTATTATCTCTAGCTACTATTATCTCTAACTACTATTATCTCTAACTACTATTATCTCTAGCTACTATTATCTCTAACTACTATTATCTCTAACTACTATTATCTCTAACTACTATTATCTCTAGCTACTATTATCTCTAACTACTATTATCTCCAGCTACTATAATCTCTAGCTACTATTATCTCTAACTACTATTATCTCTAACTATTATCTCTAATTAATATTATCTCTAACTACTATTATCTCTAGTTAATATTATCTCTAACTACTAGTATCTCTAACTACTATTATCTCTAAATACTATTATCTCTAACTACTATTATCTCTAGCTACTATTATCTCTAACTACTATAATCTCTAGCTACTATTATCTCTAACTACTATTATCTCTAGCTACTATTATCTCTAACTACTATTATCTCTAACTACTATTATCTCTAGCTACTATTATCTCTAGTTAATATTATTTCTAACTACTATTATCTCTAACTACTATTATCTCTAACTACTATTATCTCTAGCTACTCTAATCTCTAGCTACTATTATTTCTAACTACTATTATCTCTAACTACTATTATCTCTAGCTACTATTATCTCTAACTACTATTATCTCTAACTACTATTATCTCTAGTTACTATTATCTAACTACTATTATCTCTAGCTACTATTATCTCTAACTACTATTATCTCTAGCTACTATAACCTCTAGTTACTATTATCTCTAACTACTATTATCTCTAACTACTATTATCTCTAACTACTATTATCTCTAACTACTATTATCTCTAACTACTATTATCTCTAACTACTATTATCTCTAGCTACTATTATTTCTAGCTACTATTATCTCTAGCTACTATTATCTCTAACTACTATTATCTCTAACTACTATTATCTCTAACTACTATTATCTCTAGCTACTATTATCTCTAACTACTATTATCTCTAACTACTATTATCTCTAGCTACTATTATCTCTAACTACTATTATATCTAACTACTATTATCTCTAACTACTATTATCTCTAGCTACTATTATCTCTAACTACTATTATCTCCAGCTACTATAATCTCTAGCTACTATTATCTCTAACTACTATTATCTCTAACTATTATCTCTAATTAATATTATCTCTAACTACTATTATCTCTAGCTACTATTATCTCTAACTACTATTATCTCTAGCTACTATAATCTCTAACTACTATTATCTCTAACTACTATTATCTCTAACTACTATTATCTCTAACTACTATTATCTCTAACTACTATTATCTCTAACTACTATTATCTCTAGCTACTATTATCTCTAACTACTATTATCTCTAACTACTATTATCTCTAGCTACTATTATCTCTAGTTAATATTATTTCTAACTACTATTATCTCTAGCTACTATTATCTCTAACTACTATTATCTCTAACTGCTATTATCTCTAACTACTATTATCTCTAACTAATATTATCTCTAACTACTATTATCTCTAACTACTATTATCTCTAACTACTATTATCTCTAGCTACTATTATTTCTAACTACTATTATCTCTAACTACTATTATCTCTAGCTACTATTATCTCTAACTACTATTATCTCTAACTAATATTATCTCTAACTACTATTATCTCTAACTACTATTATCTCTAACTACTATTATCTCTAGCTACTATAATCTCTAGTTACTATTATCTCTAACTACTATTATCTCTAACTACTATTATCTCTAACTACTATTATCTCTAACTACTATTATCTCTAACTACTATTATCTCTAACTACTATTATATCTAGCTACTATTATCTCTAGCTACTATTATCTCTAGCTACTATTATCTCTAACTACTATTATCTCTAACTACTATTATCTCTAACTACTATTATCTCTAGCTACTATTATCTCTAACTACTATTATCTCTAGCTACTATTATCTCTAGCTACTATTATCTCTAACTACTATTATCTCTAGCTACTATTATCTCTAACTACTATTATCTCTAACTACTATTATCTCTAGCTACTATTATCTCTAACTACTATTATATCTAGCTACTATTATCTCTAACTACTATTATCTCTAACTACTATTATCTCTAACTAATATAATCTCTAACTACTATTATCTCTAGATACTATTATCTCTAACTACTATTATCTTTAACTACTATTATCTCTAACTACTATTATCTCTAACTACTATTATCTCTAACTAATATTATCTCTAACTACTATTATCTCTAACTACTATTATCTCTAACTACTATTATCTCTAGCTACTATTATCTCTAAATACTATTATCTCTAACTACTATTATCTCTAGCTACTATTATCTCTAACTACTATAATCTCTAGCTACTATTATCTCTAACTACTATTATCTCTAGCTACTATTATCTCTAACTACTATTATCTCTAACTACTATTATCTCTAGCTACTATTATCTCTAGTTAATATTATTTCTAACTACTATTATCTCTAACTACTATTATCTCTAGCTACTATTATCTCTAACTACTATTATATCTAGCTACTATTATCTCTAACTACTATTATCTCTAACTACTATTATCTATAGCTACTCTAATCTCTAGCTACTATTATTTCTAACTACTATTATCTCTAACTACTATTATCTCTAGCTACTATTATCTCTAACTACTATTATCTCTAACTATTATCTCTAATTAATATTATCTCTAACTACTATTATCTCTAGCTACTATTATCTCTAACTACTATTATCTCTAGCTACTATAATCTCTAACTACTATTATCTCTAACTACTATTATCTCTAACTACTATTATCTCTAACTACTATTATCTCTAACTACTATTATCTCTAGCTACTATTATCTCTAACTACTATTATCTCTAACTACTATTATCTCTAGCTACTATTATCTCTAGCTACTATTATCTCTAACTACTATTATATCTAGCTACTATTATCTCTAACTACTATTATCTCTAACTACTATTATCTCTAACTAATATAATCTCTAACTACTATTATCTCTAGATACTATTATCTCTAACTACTATTATCTTTAACTACTATTATCTCTAACTACTATTATCTCTAACTACTATTATCTCTAACTAATATTATCTCTAACTACTATTATCTCTAACTACTATTATCTCTAACTACTATTATCTCTAGCTACTATTATCTCTAAATACTATTATCTCTAACTACTATTATCTCTAGCTACTATTATCTCTAACTACTATAATCTCTAGTTATTATTATCTCTAACTACTATTATCTCTAGCTACTATTATCTCTAACTACTATTATCTCTAACTACTATTATCTCTAGCTACTATTATCTCTAGTTAATATTATTTCTAACTACTATTATCTCTAACTACTATTATCTCTAGCTACTATTATCTCTAACTACTATTATATCTAGCTACTATTATCTCTAACTACTATTATCTCTAAATACTATTATCTCTAGCTACTCTAATCTCTAGCTACTATTATTTCTAACTACTATTATCTCTAACTACTATTATCTCTAGCTACTATTATCTCTAACTACTATTATCTCTAACTATTATCTCTAATTAATATTATCTCTAACTACTATTATCTCTAGCTACTATTATCTCTAACTACTATTATCTCTAGCTACTATAATCTCTAACTACTATTATCTCTAACTACTATTATCTCTAACTACTATTATCTCTAACTACTATTATCTCTAACTACTATTATCTCTAGCTACTATTATCTCTAACTACTATTATCTCTAACTACTATTATCTCTAGCTACTATTATCTCTAGTTAATATTATTTCTAACTACTATTATCTCTAGCTACTATTATCTCTAACTACTATTATCTCTAACTACTATTATCTCTAACTACTATTATCTCTAGCTACTATAATCTCTAGTTACTATTATCTCTAACTACTATTATCTCTAACTACTATTATCTCTAACTACTATTATCTCTAACTACTATTATCTCTAACTACTATTATCTCTAACTACTATTATCTCTAGCTACTATTATCTCTAGCTACTATTATCTCTAGCTACTATTATCTCTAACTACTATTATCTCTAACTACTATTATCTCTAACTACTATTATCTCTAGCAACTATTATCTCTAACTACTATTATCTCTAGCTACTATTATCTCTAGCTACTATTATCTCTAACTACAATTATCTCTAGCTACTATTATCTCTAACTACTATTATCTCTAACTACTATTATCTCTAGCTACTATTATATCTAACTACTATTATATCTAGCTACTATTATCTCTAACTACTATTATCTCTAACTACTATTATCTCTAACTAATATAATCTCTAACTACTATTATCTCTAGATACTATTATCTCTAACTACTATTATCTTTAACTACTATTATCTCTAACTACTATTATCTCTAACTACTATTATCTCTAACTAATATTATCTCTAACTACTATTATCTCTAACTACTATTATATCTAACTACTATTATCTCTAGCTACTATTATCTCTAAATACTATTATCTCTAACTACTATTATCTCTAGCTACTATTATCTCTAACTACTATAATCTCTAGCTACTATTATCTCTAACTACTATTATCTCTAGCTACTATTATCTCTAACTACTATTATCTCTAACTACTATTATCTCTAGCTACTATTATCTCTAGTTAATATTATTTCTAACTACTATTATCTCTAACTACTATTATCTCTAGCTACTATTATCTCTAACTACTATTATATCTAGCTACTATTATCTCTAACTACTATTATCTCTAACTACTATTATCTCTAGCTACTCTAATCTCTAGCTACTATTATTTCTAACTACTATTATCTCTAACTACTATTATCTCTAGCTACTATTATCTCTAACTACTATTATCTCTAACTACTATTATCTCTAACTACTATTATCTCTAACTACTATTATCTCTAACTACTATTATCTCTAGCTACTATTATCTCTAGCTACTATTATCTCTAACTACTATTATCTCTAACTACTATTATCTCTAACTACTATTATCTCTAGCTACTATTATCTCTAACTACTATTATCTCTAGCCACTATTATCTCTAGCTACTATTATCTCTAACTACTATTATCTCTAGCTACTATTATCTCTAACTACTATTATCTCTAACTACTATTATCTCTAGCTACTATTATCTCTAACTACTATTATATCTAGCTACTATTATCTCTAACTACTATTATATCTAACTACTATTATCTCTAACTAATATAATCTCTAACTACTATTATCTCTAGATAATATTATCTCTAACTACTATTATCTTTAACTACTATTATCTCTAACTACTATTATCTCTAACTACTATTATCTCTAACTAATATTATCTCTAACTACTATTATCTCTAACTACTATTATCTCTAACTACTATTATCTCTAGCTACTATTATCTCTAAATACTATTATCTCTAACTACTATTATCTCTAGCTACTATTATCTCTAACTACTATAATCTCTAGCTACTATTATCTCTAACTACTATTATCTCTAGCTACTATTATCTCTAACTACTATTATCTCTAACTACTATTATCTCTAGCTACTATTATCTCTAGTTAATATTATTTCTAACTACTATTATCTCTAACTACTATTATCTCTAGCTACTATTATCTCTAACTACTATTATATCTAGCTACTATTATCTCTAACTACTATTATCTCTAACTACTATTATCTCTAGCTACTCTAATCTCTAGCTACTATTATTTCTAACTACTATTATCTCTAACTACTATTATCTCTAGCTACTATTATCTCTAACTACTATTATCTCTAACTACTATTATCTCTAGTTACTATTATCTAACTACTATTATCTCTAGCTACTATTATCTCTAACTACTATTATCTCTAGCTACTATAATCTCTAGTTACTATTATCTCTAACTACTATTATCTCTAACTACTATTATCTCTAACTACTATTATCTCTAACTACTATTATCTCTAACTACTATTATCTCTAACTACTATTATCTCTAACTACTATTATCTCTAGCTACTATTATCTCTAGCTACTATTATCTCTAGCTACTATTATCTCTAACTACTATTATCTCTAACTACTATTATCTCTAGCTACTATTATCTCTAACTACTATTATCTCTAGCTACTATTATCTCTAACTACTATTATCTCTAGCTACTATTATCTCTAACTACTATTATCTCTAGCTACTATTATCTCTAACTACTATTATCTCTAACTACTATTATCTCTAACTACTATTATCTCTAGCTACTATTATAGCTAACTACTATTATCTCTAGCTACTATTATCTCTAGCTACTATTATCTCTAACTACTATTATCTCTAGCTACTATTATCTCTAACTACTATTATCTCTAACTACTATTATCTCTAGCTACTATTATCTCTAACTACTATTATATCTAGCTACTATTATCTCTAACTACTATTATCTCTAACTACTATTATCTCTAACTAATATAATCTCTAACTACTATTATCTCTAGATACTATTATCTCTAACTACTATTATCTCTAACTACTATTATCTCTAACTACTATTATCTCTAACTACTATTATCTCTAACTAATATTATCTCTAACTACTATTATCTCTAACTACTATTATCTCTAACTACTATTATCTCTAACTACTATTATCTCTAACTACTATTATCTCTAGTTACTATTATCTCTAGCTACTATTATCTCTAGTTACTATTATCTCTAACTACTATTATCTCTAGCTACTATTATCTATAGCTACTATAATCTCTAACTACTATTATCTCTAACTACTATTATCTCTAACTACTATTATCTCTAGCTACTATTATCTCTAGCTACTATTATCTCTAGCTACTATTATCTCTAACTACTATTATCTCTAACTACTATTATCTCTAACTACTATTATCTCTAACTAATATAATCTCTAACTACTATTATCTCTAGATACTATTATCTCTAACTACTATTATCTTTAACTACTATTATCTCTAACTACTATTATCTCTAACTACTATTATCTCTAACTAATATTATCTCTAACTACTATTATCTCTAACTACTATTATCTCTAACTACCATTATCTCTAACTACTATTATCTCTAACTACTATTATCTCTAGCTACTATTATCTCTAACTAATATTATCTCTAACTACTATTATCTCTAACTACTATTATCTCTAACTACTATTATCTCTAGCTACTATTATCTCTAAATACTATTATCTCTAACTACTATTATCTCTAGCTACTATTATCTCTAACTACTATAATCTCTAGCTACTATTATCTCTAACTACTATTATCTCTAGCTACTATTATCTCTAACTACTATTATCTCTAACTACTATTATCTCTAGCTACTATTATCTCTAGTTAATATTATTTCTAACTACTATTATCTCTAACTACTATTATCTCTAACTACTATTATCTCTAACTACTATTATCTCTAACTACTATTATCTCTAGTTACTATTATCTCTAGCTACTATTATCTCTAGTTACTATTATATCTAACTACTATTATCTCTAGCTACTATTATCTATAGCTACTATAATCTCTAACTACTATCATCTCTAACTACTATTATCTCTAACTACTATTATCTCTAGCTACTATTATCTCTAGCTACTATTATCTCTAGCTACTATTATCTCTAACTACTATTATCTCTAACTACTATTATCTCTAACTACTATTATCTCTAGCTACTATTATCTCTAACTACTATTATCTCTAGCTACTATTATCTCTAGCTACTATTATCTCTAACTACTATTATCTCTAGCTACTATTATCTCTAACTACTATTATCTCTAACTACTATTATCTCTAGCTACTATTATCTCTAACTACTATTATATCTAGCTACTATTATCTCTAACTACTATTATCTCTAACTACTATTATCTCTAACTAATATAATCTCTAACTACTATTATCTCTAGATACTATTATCTCTAACTACTATTATCTTTAACTACTATTATCTCTAACTACTATTATCTCTAACTAATATTATCTCTAACTACTATTATCTCTAACTACTATTATCTCTAACTACTATTATCTCTAGCTACTATTATCTCTAAATACTATTATCTCTAACTACTATTATCTCTAGCTACTATTATCTCTAACTACTATAATCTCTAGCTACTATTATCTCTAACTACTATTATCTCTAGCTACTATTATCTCTAACTACTATTATCTCTAACTACTATTATCTCTAGCTACTATTATCTCTAGTTAATATTATTTCTAACTACTATTATCTCTAACTACTATTATCTCTAGCTACTATTATCTCTAACTACTATTATATCTAGCTACTATTATCTCTAACTACTATTATCTCTAACTACTATTATCTCTAGCTACTCTAATCTCTAGCTACTATTATTTCTAACTACTATTATCTCTAACTACTATTATCTCTAGCTACTATTATCTCTAACTACTATTATCTCTAACTACTATTATCTCTAGTTACTATTATCTAACTACTATTATCTCTAGCTACTATTATCTCTAACTACTATTATCTCTAGCTACTCTAATCTCTAGTTACTATTATCTCTAACTACTATTATCTCTAACTACTATTATCTCTAACTACTATTATCTCTAACTACTATTATCTCTAACTACTATTATCTCTAGATACTATTATCTCTAACTACTATTATCTCTAACTACTATTATCTCTAACTACTATTATCTCTAGCTACTATTATCTCTAACTAATATTATCTCTAACTACTATTATCTCTAACTACTATTATCTCTAACTACTATTATCTCTAGCTACTATTATCTCTAAATACTATTATCTCTAACTACTATTATCTCTAGCTACTATTATCTCTAACTACTATAATCTCTAGCTACTATTATCTCTAACTACTATTATCTCTAGCTACTATTATCTCTAACTACTATTATCTCTAACTACTATTATCTCTAGCTACTATTATCTCTAGTTAATATTATTTCTAACTACTATTATCTCTAACTACTATTATCTCTAGCTACTATTATCTCTAACTACTATTATATCTAGCTACTATTATCTCTAACTACTATTA
Organism: Osedax frankpressi; assembly: GCA_964035775.1. Lineage (NCBI taxonomy): Eukaryota > Metazoa > Annelida > Polychaeta > Sabellida > Siboglinidae > Osedax > Osedax frankpressi. The sequence goes on along the minus strand of OZ038315.1, from coordinate 23,289,789 downwards.
TCTATAACTACTATTATCTCTAGCTACTCTAATCTCTAGCTACTATTATTTCTAACTACTATTATCTCTAACTACTATTATCTCTAGCTACTATTATCTCTAACTACTATTATCTTTAACTACTATTATCTCTAACTACTATTATCTCTAACTACTATTATCTCTAACTACTATTATCTCTAGCTACTATTATCTCTAACTACTATTATCTCTAACTACTATTATCTCTAGCTACTATTATCTCTAGTTAATATTATTTCTAACTACTATTATCTCTAACTACTATTATCTCTAGCTACTATTATCTCTAACTACTATTATCTCTAACTACTATTATCTCTAACTACTATTATCTCTAACTACTATTATCTCTAGCTACTATTATCTCTAGCTACTATTATCTCTAGCTACTATTATCTCTAACTACTATTATCTCTAACTACTATTATCTCTAGCTACTATTATCTCTAACTACTATTATCTCTAGCTACTATTATCTCTAACTACTATTATCTCTAGCTACTATTATCTCTAACTACTATTATCTCTAGCTACTATTATCTCTAACTACTATTATCTCTAACTACTATTATCTCTAGCTACTATTATATCTAACTACTATTATCTCTAGCTACTATTATCTCTAGCTACTATTATCTCTAACTACTATTATCTCTAACTACTATTATATCTAGCTACTATTATCTCTAACTAATATTATCTCTAACTACTATTATCTCTAACTAATATAATCTCTAACTACTATTATCTCTAGATACTATTATCTCTAACTACTATTATCTCTAACTACTATTATCTCTAACTACTATTATCTCTAACTACTATTATCTCTAACTAATATTATCTCTAACTACTGTTATCTCTAACTACTATTATCTCTAACTACTATTATCTCTAACTACTATTATCTCTAACTACTATTATCTCTAGTTACTATTATCTCTAGCTACTATTATCTCTAGTTACTATTATCTCTAACTACTATTATCTCTAGCTACTATTATCTCTAGCTACTATAATCTCTAACTACTATTATCTCTAACTACTATTATCTCTAACTACTATTATCTCTAGCTACTATTATCTCTAGTTAATATTGTCTCTAACTACTATTATCTCTAGCTACTATTATCTCTAACTACTATTATCTCTAGATACTATTATCTCTAACTACTATTATCTCTAACTACTATTATCTCTAACTACTATTATTTCTAACTACTATTATCTCTAACTAATATTATCTCTAACTACTATTATCTCTAACTACTATTATCTCTAACTACTATTATCTCTAGCTACTATTATCTCTGGCTACTATTATCTCTAACTATTATTATCTCTAACTACTATTATCTATAGCTACTATTATCTCTAGCTACTATTATTTCTAACTACTATTATCTCTAACTACTATTATCTCTAGCTACTATTATCTCTAACTACTATTATCTCTAACTACTATTATCTCTAGCTACTATTATCTAACTACTATTATCTCTAGCTACTATTATCTCTAACTACTATTATCTCTAGCTACTATAATCTCTAGTTACTATTAGCTAACTACTATTATCTCTAGCTACTATTATCTCTAACTACTATTATCTCTAGCTACTATAATCTCTAGTTACTATTATCTCTAACTACTATTATCTCTAACTACTATTATCTCTAGCTACTATTATCTCTAACTACTATTATCTCTAACTACTATTATCTCTAACTACTATTATCTCTAGCTACTATTATCTCTAGCTACTATTATCTCTAGTTAATATTATCTCTAACTACTATTATCTCTAGCTACTATTATATCTAGCTACTATTATCTCTAACTACTATTATCTCTAGTTACTATTATCTCTAACTACTATTATCTCTAACTACTATTATCTCTAACTACTATTATCTCTAAATACTATTATCTCTAACTACTATTATCTCTAACTACTATTATCTCTAACTACTATTATCTCTAACTACTATTATCTCTAGCTACTATTATCTCTAACTACTATTATCTCTAACTACTATTATCTCTAGCTACTATTATCTCTAACTACTATTATCTCTAACTACTATTATCTCTAACTACTATTATCTCTAGCTACTATTATCTCTAACTACTATTATCTCCAGCTACTATAATCTCTAGCTACTATTATCTCTAACTACTATTATCTCTAAATATTATCTCTAATTAATATTATCTCTAACTATTATTATCTCTAGTTAATATTATCTCTAGCTACTATTATCTCTAGTTAATATTATCTCTAACTACTATTATCTCTAACTACTATTATCTCTAGCTACTATTATCTCTAACTACTATTATCTCTAACTACTATTATCTCTAGCTACTATTATCTCTAAATACTATTATCTCTAACTACTATTATCTCTAGCTACTATTATCTCTAACTACTATAATCTCTAGCTACTATTATCTCTAACTACTATTATCTCTAGCTACTATTATCTCTAACTACTATTATCTCTAACTACTATTATCTCTAGCTACTATTATCTCTAGTTAATATTATTTCTAACTACTATTATCTCTAACTACTATTATCTCTAGCTACTATTATCTCTAACTACTATTATATCTAGCTACTATTATCTCTAACTACTATTATCTATAACTACTATTATCTCTAGCTACTCTAATCTCTAGCTACTATTATTTCTAACTACTATTATCTCTAACTACTATTATCTCTAGCTACTATTATCTCTAACTACTATTATCTCTAACTACTATTATCTCTAGTTACTATTATCTAACTACTATTATCTCTAGCTACTATTATCTCTAACTACTATTATCTCTAGCTACTCTAATCTCTAGTTACTATTATCTCTAACTACTATTATCTCTAACTACTATTATCTCTAACTACTATTATCTCTAACTAATATTATCTCTAACTACTATTATCTCTAACTACTATTATCTCTAACTACTATAATCTCTAGCTACTATTATCTCTAACTACTATTATCTCTAGCTACTATTATCTCTAACTACTATTATCTCTAACTACTATTATCTCTAGCTACTATTATCTCTAGTTAATATTATTTCTAACTACTATTATCTCTAACTACTATTATCTCTAGCTACTATTATCTCTAACTACTATTATCTCTAACTACTATTATCTCTAACTACTATTATCTCTAACTACTATTATCTCTAGCTACTATTATCTCTAGCTACTATTATCTCTAGCTACTATTATCTCTAACTACTATTATCTCTAACTACTATTATCTCTAGCTACTATTATCTCTAACTACTATTATCTCTAGCTACTATTATCTCTAACTACTATTATCTCTAGCTACTATTATCTCTAACTACTATTATCTCTAGCTACTATTATCTCTAACTACTATTATCTCTAACTACTATTATCTCTAGCTACTATTATATCTAACTACTATTATCTCTAGCTACTATTATCTCTAGCTACTATTATCTCTAACTACTATTATCTCTAGCTACTATTATCTCTAACTACTATTATCTCTAACTACTATTATCTCTAGCTACTATTATCTCTAACTACTATTATATCTAGCTACTATTATCTCTAACTAATATTATCTCTAACTACTATTATCTCTAACTAATATAATCTCTAACTACTATTATCTCTAGATACTATTATCTCTAACTACTATTATCTCTAACTACTATTATCTCTAACTACTATTATCTCTAACTACTATTATCTCTAACTAATATTATCTCTAACTACTGTTATCTCTAACTACTATTATCTCTAACTACTATTATCTCTAACTACTATTATCTCTAACTACTATTATCTCTAGTTACTATTATCTCTAGCTACTATTATCTCTAGTTACTATTATCTCTAACTACTATTATCTCTAGCTACTATTATCTCTAGCTACTATAATCTCTAACTACTATTATCTCTAACTACTATTATCTCTAACTACTATTATCTCTAGCTACTATTATCTCTAGTTAATATTGTCTCTAACTACTATTATCTCTAGCTACTATTATCTCTAACTACTATTATCTCTAGATACTATTATCTCTAACTACTATTATCTCTAACTACTATTATCTCTAACTACTATTATTTCTAACTACTATTATCTCTAACTAATATTATCTCTAACTACTATTATCTCTAACTACTATTATCTCTAACTACTATTATCTCTAGCTACTATTATCTCTGGCTACTATTATCTCTAACTATTATTATCTCTAACTACTATTATCTATAGCTACTATTATCTCTAGCTACTATTATTTCTAACTACTATTATCTCTAACTACTATTATCTCTAGCTACTATTATCTCTAACTACTATTATCTCTAACTACTATTATCTCTAGCTACTATTATCTAACTACTATTATCTCTAGCTACTATTATCTCTAACTACTATTATCTCTAGCTACTATAATCTCTAGTTACTATTAGCTAACTACTATTATCTCTAGCTACTATTATCTCTAACTACTATTATCTCTAGCTACTATAATCTCTAGTTACTATTATCTCTAACTACTATTATCTCTAACTACTATTATCTCTAGCTACTATTATCTCTAACTACTATTATCTCTAACTACTATTATCTCTAACTACTATTATCTCTAGCTACTATTATCTCTAGCTACTATTATCTCTAGTTAATATTATCTCTAACTACTATTATCTCTAGCTACTATTATCTCTAGCTACTATTATCTCTAACTACTATTATCTCTAGTTACTATTATCTCTAACTACTATTATCTCTAACTACTATTATCTCTAACTACTATTATCTCTAAATACTATTATCTCTAACTACTATTATCTCTAACTACTATTATCTCTAACTACTATTATCTCTAACTACTATTATCTCTAGCTACTATTATCTCTAACTACTATTATCTCTAACTACTATTATCTCTAGCTACTATTATCTCTAACTACTATTATCTCTAACTACTATTATCTCTAACTACTATTATCTCTAGCTACTATTATCTCTAACTACTATTATCTCCAGCTACTATAATCTCTAGCTACTATTATCTCTAACTACTATTATCTCTAAATATTATCTCTAATTAATATTATCTCTAACTATTATTATCTCTAGTTAATATTATCTCTAGCTACTATTATCTCTAGTTAATATTATCTCTAACTACTATTATCTCTAACTACTATTATCTCTAGCTACTATTATCTCTAACTACTATTATCTCTAGCTACTATTATCTCTAACTACTATTATCTCTAACTACTATTATCTCTAGCTACTCTAATCTCTAGCTACTATTATTTCTAACTACTATTATCTCTAGCTACTCTAATCTCTAGTTACTATTATCTCTAACTACTATTATCTCTAACTACTATTATCTCTAACTACTATTATCTCTAGTTACTATTATCTAACTACTATTATCTCTAGCTACTATTATCTCTAACTACTATTATCTCTAGCTACTCTAATCTCTAGTTACTATTATCTCTAGCTACTATTATTTCTAACTACTATTATCTCTAACTACTATTATCTCTAGCTACTATTATCTCTAACTACTATTATCTCTAACTACTATTATCTCTAGCTACTATTATCTAACTACTATTATCTCTAGCTACTATTATCTCTAACTACTATTATCTCTAGCTACTATAATCTCTAGTTACTATTATCTAACTACTATTATCTCTAGCTACTATTATCTCTAACTACTATTATCTCTAGCTACTATAATCTCTAGTTACTATTATCTCTAACTACTATTATCTCTAACTACTATTATCTCTAGCTACTATTATCTCTAACTACTATTATCTCTAACTACTATTATCTCTAACTACTATTATCTCTAGCTACTATTATCTCTAGCTACTATTATCTCTAGTTAATATTATCTCTAACTACTATTATCTCTAGCTACTATTATCTCTAGCTACTATTATCTCTAACTACTATTATCTATAGTTACTATTATCTCTAACTACTATTATCTCTAACTACTATTATCTCTAACTACTATTATCTCTAAATACTATTATCTCTAACTACTATTATCTCTAACTACTATTATCTCTAACTACTATTATCTCTAACTACTATTATCTCTAGCTACTATTATCTCTAACTACTATTATCTCTAACTACTATTATCTCTAGCTACTATTATCTCTAACTACTATTATCTCTAACTACTATTATCTCTAACTACTATTATCTCTAGCTACTATTATCTCTAACTACTATTATCTCCAGCTACTATAATCTCTGGCTACTATTATCTCTAACTACTATTATCTCTAAATATTATCTCTAATTAATATTATCTCTAACTATTATTATCTCTAGTTAATATTATCTCTAGCTACTATTATCTCTAGTTAATATTATCTCTAACTACTATTATCTCTAACTACTATTATCTCTAGCTACTATTATCTCTAACTACTATTATCTCTAGCTACTATTATCTCTAACTACTATTATCTCTAACTACTATTATCTCTAGCTACTCTAATCTCTAGCTACTATTATTTCTAACTACTATTATCTCTAGCTACTCTAATCTCTAGTTACTATTATCTCTAACTACTATTATCTCTAACTACTATTATCTCTAACTACTATTATCTCTAACTACTATTATCTCTAGTTACTATTATCTAACTACTATAATCTCTAGCTACTATTATCTCTAACTACTATTATCTCTAGCTACTCTAATCTCTAGTTACTATTATCTCTAACTACTATTATCTCTAACTACTATTATCTCTAACTACTATTATCTCTAACTACTATTATCTCTAACTACTATTATCTCTAACTACTATTATCTCTAGATACTATTATCTCTAACTACTATTATCTCTAACTACTATTATCTCTAACTACTATTATCTCTAGCTACTATTATCTCTAACTAATATTATCTCTAACTACTATTATCTCTAACTACTATTATCTCTAACTACTATAATCTCTAGCTACTATTATCTCTAACTACTATTATCTCTAGCTACTATTATCTCTAACTACTATTATCTCTAACTACTATTATCTCTAGCTACTATTATCTCTAGTTAATATTATTTCTAACTACTATTATCTCTAACTACTATTATCTCTAGCTACTATTATCTCTAACTACTATTATCTCTAACTACTATTATCTCTAACTACTATTATCTCTAACTACTATTATCTCTAGCTACTATTATCTCTAGCTACTATTATCTCTAGCTACTATTATCTCTAACTACTATTATCTCTAACTACTATTATCTCTAGCTACTATTATCTCTAACTACTATTATCTCTAGCTACTATTATCTCTAACTACTATTATCTCTAGCTACTATTATCTCTAACTACTATTATCTCTAGCTACTATTATCTCTAACTACTATTATCTCTAACTACTATTATCTCTAACTACTATTATCTCTAGCTACTATTATATCTAACTACTATTATCTCTAGCTACTATTATCTCTAGCTACTATTATCTCTAACTACTATTATCTCTAGCTACTATTATCTCTAACTACTATTATCTCTAACTACTATTATCTCTAGCTACTATTATCTCTAACTACTATTATATCTAGCTACTATTATCTCTAACTAATATTATCTCTAACTACTATTATCTCTAACTAATATAATCTCTAACTACTATTATCTCTAGATACTATTATCTCTAACTACTATTATCTCTAACTACTATTATCTCTAACTACTATTATCTCTAACTACTATTATCTCTAACTAATATTATCTCTAACTACTGTTATCTCTAACTACTATTATCTCTAACTACTATTATCTCTAACTACTATTATCTCTAACTACTATTATCTCTAGTTACTATTATCTCTAGCTACTATTATCTCTAGTTACTATTATCTCTAACTACTATTATCTCTAGCTACTATTATCTCTAGCTACTATAATCTCTAACTACTATTATCTCTAACTACTATTATCTCTAGCTACTATTATCTCTAGTTAATATTGTCTCTAACTACTATTATCTCTAGCTACTATTATCTCTAACTACTATTATCTCTAGATACTATTATCTCTAACTACTATTATCTCTAACTACTATTATCTCTAACTACTATTATTTCTAACTACTATTATCTCTAACTACTATTATCTCTAGCTACTATTATCTCTGGCTACTATTATCTCTAACTATTATTATCTCTAACTACTATTATCTATAGCTACTATTATCTCTAGCTACTATTATTTCTAACTACTATTATCTCTAACTACTATTATCTCTAGCTACTATTATCTCTAACTACTATTATCTCTAACTACTATTATCTCTAGCTACTATTATCTAACTACTATTATCTCTAGCTACTATTATCTCTAACTACTATTATCTCTAGCTACTATAATCTCTAGTTACTATTATCTAACTACTATTATCTCTAGCTACTATTATCTCTAACTACTATTATCTCTAGCTACTATAATCTCTAGTTACTATTATCTCTAACTACTATTATCTCTAACTACTATTATCTCTAGCTACTATTATCTCTAACTACTATTATCTCTAACTACTATTATCTCTAACTACTATTATCTCTAGCTACTATTATCTCTAGCTACTATTATATCTAGTTAATATTATCTCTAACTACTATTATCTCTAGCTACTATTATCTCTAGCTACTATTATCTCTAACTACTATTATCTCTAGTGACTATTATCTCTAACTACTATTATCTCTAACTACTATTATCTCTAACTACTATTATCTCTAAATACTATTATCTCTAACTACTATTATCTCTAACTACTATTATCTCTAACTACTATTATCTCTAACTACTATTATCTCTAGCTACTATTATCTCTAACTACTATTATCTCTAACTACTATTATATCTAGCTACTATTATCTCTAACTACTATTATCTCTAACTACTATTATCTCTAAATACTATTATCTCTAGCTACTATTATCTCTAACTACTATTATCTCCAGCTACTATAATCTCTAGCTACTATTATCTCTAACTACTATTATCTCTAAATATTATCTCTAATTAATATTATCTCTAACTATTATTATCTCTAGTTAATATTATCTCTAGCTACTATTATCTCTAGTTAATATTATCTCTAACTACTATTATCTCTAACTACTATTATCTCTAGCTACTATTATCTCTAACTACTATTATCTCTAGCTACTATTATCTCTAACTACTATTATCTCTAACTACTATTATCTCTAGCTACTCTAATCTCTAGCTACTATTATTTCTAACTACTATTATCTCTAGCTACTCTAATCTCTAGTTACTATTATCTCTAACTACTATTATCTCTAACTACTATTATCTCTAACTACTATTATCTCTAACTACTATTATCTCTAGTTACTATTATCTAACTACTATTATCTCTAGCTACTATTATCTCTAACTACTATTATCTCTAGCTACTCTAATCTCTAGTTACTATTATCTCTAACTACTATTATCTCTAACTACTATTATCTCTAACTACTATTATCTCTAACTACTATTATCTCTAACTACTATTATCTCTAGATACTATTATCTCTAACTACTATTATCTCTAACTACTATTATCTCTAACTACTATTATCTCTAGCTACTTTTATCTCTAACTAATATTATCTCTAACTACTATTATCTCTAACTACTATTATCTCTAGCTACTATTATCTCTGGCTACTATTATCTCTAACTATTATTATCTCTAACTACTATTATCTATAGCTACTATTATCTCTAGCTACTATTATTTCTAACTACTATTATCTCTAACTACTATTATCTCTAGCTACTATTATCTCTAACTACTATTATCTCTAACTACTATTATCTCTAGCTACTATTATCTAACTACTATTATCTCTAGCTACTATTATCTCTAACTACTATTATCTCTAGCTACTATAATCTCTAGTTACTATTATTTAACTACTATTATCTCTAGCTACTATTATCTCTAACTACTATTATCTCTAGCTACTATAATCTCTAGTTACTATTATCTCTAACTACTATTATCTCTAACTACTATTATCTCTAGCTACTATTATCTCTAACTACTATTATCTCTAACTACTATTATCTCTAACTACTATTATCTCTAGCTACTATTATCTCTAGCTACTATTATCTCTAGTTAATATTATCTCTAACTACTATTATCTCTAGCTACTATTATCTCTAGCTACTATTATCTCTAACTACTATTATCTCTAGTTACTATTATCTCTAACTACTATTATCTCTAACTACTATTATCTCTAACTACTATTATCTCTAAATACTATTATCTCTAACTACTATTATCTCTAACTACTATTATCTCTAACTACTATTATCTCTAACTACTATTATCTCTAGCTACTATTATCTCTAACTACTATTATCTCTAACTACTATTATCTCTAGCTACTATTATCTCTAACTACTATTATCTCTAACTACTATTATCTCTAACTACTATTATCTCTAGCTACTATTATCTCTAACTACTATTATCTCCAGCTACTATAATCTCTAGCTACTATTATCTCTAACTACTATTATCTCTAAATATTATCTCTAATTAATATTATCTCTAACTATTATTATCTCTAGTTAATATTATCTCTAGCTACTATTATCTCTAGTTAATATTATCTCTAACTACTATTATCTCTAACTACTATTATCTCTAGCTACTATTATCTCTAACTACTATTATCTCTAGCTACTATTATCTCTAACTACTATTATCTCTAACTACTATTATCTCTAGCTACTCTAATCTCTAGCTACTATTATTTCTAACTACTATTATCTCTAGCTACTCTAATCTCTAGTTACTATTATCTCTAACTACTATTATCTCTAACTACTATTATCTCTAACTACTATTATCTCTAACTACTATTATCTCTAGTTACTATTATCTAACTACTATAATCTCTAGCTACTATTATCTCTAACTACTATTATCTCTAGCTACTCTAATCTCTAGTTACTATTATCTCTAACTACTATTATCTCTAACTACTATTATCTCTAACTACTATTATCTCTAACTACTATTATCTCTAACTACTATTATCTCTAGATACTATTATCTCTAACTACTATTATCTCTAACTACTATTATCTCTAACTACTATTATCTCTAGCTACTATTATCTCTAACTAATATTATCTCTAACTACTATTATCTCTAACTACTATTATCTCTAACTACTATAATCTCTAGCTACTATTATCTCTAACTACTATTATCTCTAGCTACTATTATCTCTAACTACTATTATCTCTAACTACTATTATCTCTAGCTACTATTATCTCTAGTTAATATTATTTCTAACTACTATTATCTCTAACTACTATTATCTCTAGCTACTATTATCTCTAACTACTATTATCTCTAACTACTATTATCTCTAACTACTATTATCTCTAACTACTATTATCTCTAGCTACTATTATCTCTAGCTACTATTATCTCTAGCTACTATTATCTCTAACTACTATTATCTCTAACTACTATTATCTCTAGCTACTATTATCTCTAACTACTATTATCTCTAGCTACTATTATCTCTAACTACTATTATCTCTAGCTACTATTATCTCTAACTACTATTATCTCTAGCTACTATTATCTCTAACTACTATTATCTCTAACTACTATTATCTCTAGCTACTATTATCTCTAACTACTATTATCTCTAACTACTATTATCTCTAACTACTATTATCTCTAGCTACTATTATCTCTAACTACTATTATATCTAGCTACTATTATCTCTAACTAATATTATCTCTAACTACTATTATCTCTAACTAATATAATCTCTAACTACTATTATCTCTAGATACTATTATCTCTAACTACTATTATCTCTAACTACTATTATCTCTAACTACTATTATCTCTAACTACTATTATCTCTAACTAATATTATCTCTAACTACTGTTATCTCTAACTACTATTATCTCTAACTACTATTATCTCTAACTACTATTATCTCTAACTACTATTATCTCTAGTTACTATTATCTCTAGCTACTATTATCTCTAGTTACTATTATCTCTAACTACTATTATCTCTAGCTACTATTATCTCTAGCTACTATAATCTCTAACTACTATTATCTCTAACTACTATTATCTCTAGCTACTATTATCTCTAGTTAATATTGTCTCTAACTACTATTATCTCTAGCTACTATTATCTCTAACTACTATTATCTCTAGATACTATTATCTCTAACTACTATTATCTCTAACTACTATTATCTCTAACTACTATTATTTCTAACTACTATTATCTCTAACTACTATTATCTCTAGCTACTATTATCTCTGGCTACTATTATCTCTAACTATTATTATCTCTAACTACTATTATCTATAGCTACTATTATCTCTAGCTACTATTATTTCTAACTACTATTATCTCTAACTACTATTATCTCTAGCTACTATTATCTCTAACTACTATTATCTCTAACTACTATTATCTCTAGCTACTATTATCTAACTACTATTATCTCTAGCTACTATTATCTCTAACTACTATTATCTCTAGCTACTATAATCTCTAGTTACTATTATCTAACTACTATTATCTCTAGCTACTATTATCTCTAACTACTATTATCTCTAGCTACTATAATCTCTAGTTACTATTATCTCTAACTACTATTATCTCTAACTACTATTATCTCTAGCTACTATTATCTCTAACTACTATTATCTCTAACTACTATTATCTCTAACTACTATTATCTCTAGCTACTATTATCTCTAGCTACTATTATATCTAGTTAATATTATCTCTAACTACTATTATCTCTAGCTACTATTATCTCTAGCTACTATTATCTCTAACTACTATTATCTCTAGTTACTATTATCTCTAACTACTATTATCTCTAACTACTATTATCTCTAACTACTATTATCTCTAAATACTATTATCTCTAACTACTATTATCTCTAACTACTATTATCTCTAACTACTATTATCTCTAACTACTATTATCTCTAGCTACTATTATCTCTAACTACTATTATCTCTAACTACTATTATATCTAGCTACTATTATCTCTAACTACTATTATCTCTAACTACTATTATCTCTAACTACTATTATCTCTAGCTACTATTATCTCTAACTACTATTATCTCCAGCTACTATAATCTCTAGCTACTATTATCTCTAACTACTATTATCTCTAAATATTATCTCTAATTAATATTATCTCTAACTATTATTATCTCTAGTTAATATTATCTCTAGCTACTATTATCTCTAGTTAATATTATCTCTAACTACTATTATCTCTAACTACTATTATCTCTAGCTACTATTATCTCTAACTACTATTATCTCTAGCTACTATTATCTCTAACTACTATTATCTCTAACTACTATTATCTCTAGCTACTCTAATCTCTAGCTACTATTATTTCTAACTAGTATTATCTCTAACTACTATTATCTCTAGCTACTATTATCTCTAACTACTATTATCTCTAACTACTATTATCTCTAGTTACTATTATCTAACTACTATTATATCTAGCTACTATTATCTCTAACTACTATTATCTCTAGCTACTATTATCTCTAGTTAATATTATCTCTAACTACTATTATCTCTAACTACTATTATCTCTAGCTATTATTATCTCTAACTACTATTATCTCTAACTACTATTATCTCTAGCTACTATTATCTCTAACTACTATTATCTATAGCTACTATTATCTCTAAATACTATTATCTCTAACTACTATTATCTCTAGCTACTATTATCTCTAACTATTATTATCTCTAGCTACTATAATCTCTAACTACTATTATCTCTAACTATTATAATCTCTAACTACTATTATCTCTAACTACTATTATCTCTAGCTACTATTATCTCTAACTACTATTATCTCTAGCTACTATTATCTCTATCTACTATTATCTCTAACTACTATTATCTCTAACTACTATTATCTCTAACTACTATTATCTCTAACTACTATTATCTCTAACTACTATTATATCTAACTACTATTATCTCTAGCTACTATTATCTCTAATTACTATTATCTCTAACTACTATTATCTCTAACTACTATTATCTCTAACTACTATTATCTCTAGCTACTATTATCTCTAAATACTATTATCTCTAACTACTATTATCTCTAACTACTATTATCTCTAACTACTATTATCTCTAGCTACTATTATCTCTAACTACTATTATCTCTAACTACTATTATCTCTAACTACTATTATCTCTAACTACTATTATCTCTAGCTACTATTATCTCTAAATACTATTATCTCTAACTACTATTATCTCTAGCTACTATTATCTCTAACTACTATTATCTCTAGCTACTATTATCTCTAACTATTATTATCTCTAACTACTATTATCTCTAACTACTATTATCTCTAGCTACTATTATCTCTAACTACTATTATCTCTAGCTACTATTATCTCTAACTACTATTATCTCTAACTACTATTATCTCTAGCTACTCTAATCTCTAGCTACTATTATTTCTAACTACTATTATCTCTAACTACTATTATCTCTAGCTACTATTATCTCTAACTACTATTATCTCTAGCTACTATTATCTCTAACTACTATTATCTCTAACTACTATTATCTCTAGCTACTCTAATCTCTAGCTACTATTATTTCTAACTACTATTATCTCTAGCTACTCTAATCTCTAGTTACTATTATCTCTAACTACTATTATCTCTAACTACTATTATCTCTAACTACTATTATCTCTAACTACTATTATCTCTAACTACTATTATCTCTAGATACTATTATCTCTAACTACTATTATCTCTAACTACTATTATCTCTAACTACTATTATCTCTAGCTACTATTATCTCTAACTAATATTATCTCTAACTACTATTATCTCTAACTACTATTATCTCTAACTACTATTATCTCTAGCTACTATTATCTCTAAATACTATTATCTCTAACTACTATTATCTCTAGTTACTATTATCTAACTACTATTATCTCTAGCTACTATTATCTCTAACTACTATTATCTCTAGCTACTATTATCTCAAGTTAATATTATCTCTAACTACTATTATCTCTAACTACTATTATCTCTAGCTATTATTATCTCTAACTACTATTATCTCTAACTACTATTATCTCTAGCTACTATTATCTCTAACTACTATTATCTATAGCTACTATTATCTCTAAATACTATTATCTCTAACTACTATTATCTCTAGCTACTATTATCTCTAACTATTATTATCTCTAGCTACTATAATCTCTAACTACTATTATCTCTAACTATTATAATCTCTAACTACTATTATCTCTAACTACTATTATCTCTAGCTACTATTATCTCTAACTACTATTATCTCTAGCTACTATTATCTCTATCTACTATTATCTCTAACTACTATTATCTCTAACTACTATTATCTCTAACTACTATTATCTCTAACTACTATTATCTCTAACTACTATTATATCTAACTACTATTATCTCTAGCTACTATTATCTCTAATTACTATTATCTCTAACTACTATTATCTCTAACTACTATTATATCTAACTACTATTATCTCTAGCTACTATTATCTCTAAATACTATTATCTCTAACTACTATTATCTCTAACTACTATTATCTCTAACTACTATTATCTCTAGCTACTATTATCTCTAACTACTATTATCTCTAACTACTATTATCTCTAACTACTATTATCTCTAACTACTATTATCTCTAACTACTATTATCTCTAGCTACTATTATCTCTAAATACTATTATCTCTAACTACTATTATCTCTAGCTACTATTATCTCTAACTACTATTATCTCTAGCTACTATTATCTCTAACTATTATTATCTCTAACTACTATTATCTCTAACTACTATTATCTATAACTACTATTATCTCTAGCTACTATTATCTCTAACTACTATTATCTCTAACTACTATTATCTCTAACTACTATTATCTCTAACTACTATTATCTCTAGCAACTATTATCTCTAGCTACTATTATCTCTAACTACTATTATCTCTAGCTACTATTATCTCTAACTACTATTATATCTAACTACTATTATCTCTAACTACTATTATCTCTAACTACTATTATCTCTAACTACTATTATCTCTAACTACTATTATCTCTAACTACTATTATCTCTAGTTAATATTATCTCTAACTACTATTATCTCTAACTACTATTATCTCTAACTACTATTATCTCTAACTACTATTATCTCTAACTACTATTATCTCTAACTACTATTATCTCTAACTACTATTATCTCTAACTACTATTATCTCTAGCTACTATTATCTCTAGCTACTATTATCTCTAACTACTATTATCTCTAACTACTATTATCTCAAACTACTATTATCTCTAGTTACTATTATCTCTAACTACTATTATCTCTAGCTACTATTATCTCTAACTACTATTATCTCTAGCTACTATTATCTCTAACTACTATTATCTCTAGTTACTATTATCTCTAACTACTATTATCTCTAACTACTATTATCTCTAGCTACTATTATCTCTAACTACTATTATCTCTAGCTACTATTATCTCTGGCTACTATTATCTCTAACTACTATTATCTCTAACTAATATTATCTCTAACTACTATTATCTCTAACTACTATTTTCTCTAACTACTATTATCTCTAGCTACTATTATCTCTAAATACTATTATCTCTAACTACTATTATCTCTAGTTACTATTATCTAACTACTATTATCTCTAGCTACTATTATCTCTAACTACTATTATCTCTAGCTACTATTATCTCAAGTTAATATTATCTCTAACTACTATTATCTCTAACTACTATTATCTCTAGCTATTATTATCTCTAACTACTATTATCTCTAACTACTATTATCTCTAGCTACTATTATCTCTAACTACTATTATCTATAGCTACTATTATCTCTAAATACTATTATCTCTAACTACTATTATCTCTAGCTACTATTATCTCTAACTATTATTATCTCTAGCTACTATAATCTCTAACTACTATTATCTCTAACTATTATAATCTCTAACTACTATTATCTCTAACTACTATTATCTCTAGCTACTATTATCTCTAACTACTATTATCTCTAGCTACTATTATCTCTATCTACTATTATCTCTAACTACTATTATCTCTAACTACTATTATCTCTAACTACTATTATCTCTAACTACTATTATCTCTAACTACTATTATATCTAACTACTATTATCTCTAGCTACTATTATCTCTAATTACTATTATCTCTAACTACTATTATCTCTAACTACTATTATATCTAACTACTATTATCTCTAGCTACTATTATCTCTAAATACTATTATCTCTAACTACTATTATCTCTAACTACTATTATCTCTAACTACTATTATCTCTAGCTACTATTATCTCTAACTACTATTATCTCTAACTACTATTATCTCTAACTACTATTATCTCTAACTACTATTATCTCTAACTACTATTATCTCTAACTATTATTATCTCTAACTACTATTATCTCTAACTACTATTATCTATAACTACTATTATCTCTAGCTACTATTATCTCTAACTACTATTATCTCTAACTACTATTATCTCTAACTACTATTATCTCTAACTACTATTATCTCTAGCAACTATTATCTCTAGCTACTATTATCTCTAACTACTATTATCTCTAGCTACTATTATCTCTAACTACTATTATATCTAACTACTATTATCTCTAACTACTATTATCTCTAACTACTATTATCTCTAACTACTATTATCTCTAACTACTATTATCTCTAACTACTATTATCTCTAGTTAATATTATCTCTAACTACTATTATCTCTAACTACTATTATGTCTAACTACTATTATCTCTAACTACTATTATCTCTAACTACTATTATCTCTAACTACTATTATCTCTAGCTACTATTATCTCTGGCTACTATTATCTCTAACTACTATTATCTCTAACTACTATTATCTCTAGCTACTATTATCTCTAACTACTATTATCTCTAACTACTATTATCTCTAACTACTATTATCTCTAACTACTATTATCTCTAACTACTATTATCTCTAGCTACTATTATCTCTAGCTACTATTATCTCTAACTACTATTATCTCTAACTACTATTATCTCAAACTACTATTATCTCTAGTTACTATTATCTCTAACTACTATTATCTCTAGCTACTATTATCTCTAACTACTATTATCTCTAGCTACTATTATCTCTAACTACTATTATCTCTAGTTACTATTATCTCTAACTACTATTATCTCTAGCTACTATTATCTCTAACTACTATTATCTCTAGCTACTATTATCTCTAACTACTATTATCTATAGCTACTATTATCTCTGGCTACTATTATCTCTAACTACTATTATCTCTAGCTACTATTATCTCTAACTACTATAATCTCTAGCTACTATTATCTCTAACTACTATTATCTCTAACTACTATTATCTCTAACTACTATTATCTCTAACTACTATTATCTCTAACTACTATTATCTCTAGCTACTATTATCTCTAGCTACTATTATCTCTAACTACTATTATCTCTAACTACTATTATCTCTAACTACTATTATCTCTAGTTACTATTATCTCTAACTACTATTATCTCTAGCTACTATTATCTCTAACTACTATTATCTTTAGCTACTATTATCTCAAACTACTATTATCTCTAGTTACTATTATCTCTAACTACTATTATCTCTATCTACTATTATCTCTAACTACTATTATCTCTAGTTACTATTATCTCTAACTACTATTATCTCTAGCTACTATTATATCTAACTACTATTATCTCTAGCTACTATTATCTCTGGCTACTATTATCTCTAACTACTATTATCTCTAGCTACTATTATCTCTAACTACTATTATCTCTAGTTACTATTATCTCTAACTACTATTATCTCTAGTTACTATTATCTCTAACTACTATTATCTCTGGCTACTATTATCTCTGGCTACTATTATCTCTGGCTACTATTATCTCTAACTACTATTATCTCTAACTACTATTATCTCTAACTACTATTATCTCTAGCTACTATTATCTCTAGCTACTATTATCTCTAACTACTATTATCTCTAACTACTATTATCTCTAACTACTATTATCTCTAGTTACTATTATCTCTAACTACTATTATCTCTAACTACTATTATCTCTAGCTACTATTATCTCTAGTTACTATTATCTCTAGTTACTATTATCTCTAACTACTATTATCTATAACTACTATTATCTCTAGCTACTATTATCTCTAACTACTATTATCTCTAACTACTATTATCTCTAGCTACTATTATCTCTATCTACTATTATCTCTAGCTACTATTATCTCTAGCTACTATTATCTCTAACTACTATTATCTTTAGTTACTATTATCTCTAGCTACTATTATCTCTAGCTACTATTATCTCTAACTACTATTATCTCTAGCTACTATTATCTCTAACTACTATTATCTCTAACTACTATAATCTTTAGCTACTATTATATCTAACTACTATTATCTCTAGCTACTATTATCTCTAGCTACTATTATCTCTAACTACTATTATCTTTAGCTACTATTATCTCAAACTACTATTATCTCTAGTTACTATTATCTCTAACTACTATTATCTCTATCTACTATTATCTCTAACTACTATTATCTCTAGTTACTATTATCTCTAACTACTATTATCTCTAGCTACTATTATATCTAACTACTATTATCTCTAGCTAATATTATCTCTGGCTACTATTATCTCTAACTACTATTATCTCTAGCTACTATTATCTCTAACTACTATTATCTCTAGTTACTATTATCTCTAACTACTATTATCTCTAGTTACTATTATCTCTAACTACTATTATCTCTAGTTACTATTATCTCTAGCTACTATTATCTCTAACTACTATTATCTCTAACTACTATTATCTCTAACTACTATTATCTAACTACTATTATCTCTAGCTACTATTATCTCTAACTACTATTATCTCTAACTACTATTATCTCTAACTACTATTATCTCTAACTACTATTATCTCTAACTACTATTATCTCTAACTACTATTATCTCTAACTACTATTATCTCTAACTACTATTATCTCTAACTACTATTATCTCTAGCTACTATTATCTCTAACTACTATTATCTCTAGTTACTATTATCTCTAACTACTATTATCTCTAGTTACTATTATCTCTAACTACTATTATCTCTGGCTACTATTATCTCTGGCTACTATTATCTCTGGCTACTATTATCTCTAACTACTATTATCTCTAACTACTATTATCTCTAACTACTATTATCTCTAGCTACTATTATCTCTAACTACTATTATCTCTAGTTACTATTATCTCTAACTACTATTATCTCTAGCTACTATTATCTCTAACTACTATTATCTCTAGCTACTATTATCTCTGGCTACTATTATCTCTAACTACTATTATCTCTAACTACTATTATCTCTAGCTACTATTATCTCTAACTACTATAATCTGTAACTACTATTATCTCTAGCTACTATTATCTCTAACTACTATTATCTCTAACTACTATTATCTCTAGCTACTATTATCTCTATCTACTATTATCTCTAGCTACTATTATCTCTAGCTACTATTATCTCTAACTACTATTATCTTTAGTTACTATTATCTCTAGCTATTATTATCTCTAGCTACTATTATCTCTAACTACTATTATCTCTAGCTACTATTATCTCTAACTACTATTATCTCTAACTACTATTATATTTAGCTACTATTATATCTAACTACTATTATCTCTAGCTACAATTATCTCTAACTAATATTATCTCTAACTACTATTATCTCTAACTACTATTATCTCTAGCTACTATTATCTCTAACTACTATTATCTCTAACTACTATTATCTCTAACTACTATTATCTCTAGCTACTATTATCTCTAGCTACTATTATCTCTAACTACTATTATCTCTAGCTACTATTATCTCTAACTACTATTATCTCTAACTACTATTATCTCTAACTACTATTATCTCTAACTACTATAATATGTAACTACTATTATCTCTAGCTACTATTATCTCTAACTACTATTATCTCTAACTACTATTATCTCTAACTACTATTATCTCTAGCTACTATTATCTCTAACTACTATTATCTCTAGTTACTATTATCTCTAACTACTATTATCTCTAACTACTATTATCTCTAACTACTATTATCTCTAGTTACTATTATCTCTAACTACTATTATCTCTAGTTACTATTATCTCTAACTACTATTATCTCTAGTTACTATTATCTCTAACTACTATTATCTATAACTACTATTATCTCTAACTACTATTATCTCTAGTTACTATTATCTCTAACTACTATTATCTCTAACTACTATTATCTCTAGCTACTATTATCTCTAACTACTATTATCTCTAACTACTATTATCTCTAGCTACTATTATCTCTAACTACTATTATCTCTAGCTACTATTATCTCTAATTACTATTATCTCTAACTACTATTATCTCCAGCTACTATTATCTCTAACTGCTATTATCTCTAACTACTATTATCTCTAACTACTATAATCTGTAACTACTATTATATCTAGCTACTATTATCTCTAACTACTATTATCTCTAACTACTATTATCTCTAGCTACTATTATCTCTGGCTACTATTATCTCTAACTACTATTATCTCTAACTACTATTATCTCTAGCTACTATTATCTCTAACTACTATTATCTCTAACTACTATTATCTCTAACTACTATAATCTGTAACTACTATTATCTCTAGTTAATATTATATCTAACTACTATTATCTCTAACTACTATTATCTCTAACTACTATTATCTCTAACTACTATAATCTGTAACTACTATTATCTCTAGTTAATATTATTTCTAATTACTATTATCTCTAACTACTATTATCTCTAGTTACTATTATCTCTAGCTACTATTATCTCTAACTACTATTATCTCTAACTACTATTATCTCTAACTACTATTATCTAACTACTATTATCTCTAGCTACTATTGTCTCTAACTACTATTATCTCTAACTACTATTATCTCTAACTACTATTATCTCTAACTACTATTATCTCTAACTACTATTATCTCTAACTACTATTATCTCTAACTACTATTATCTCTAGCTACTATTATCTCTAGTTACTATTATCTCTAACTACTATTATATCTAGCTACTATTATCTCTAACTACTATTATCTCTAGCTACTATTATCTCTAACTACTATTATCTCTAACTACTATTATCTCTAGTTACTATTATCTATTATAATATTACTTATAATGTATTTTATTGCTATCATTTATATTTATAATCGTTAATCAAATTCACAACTATTACCTATATAACACACTATATCAATTCACATTAGAAACTAATTGAATCTCAAGAGGTTTATTTATAACTATATAATATATTATATACAATGTTGTTAATATCTATGTAATTATAATTATACATGCATTTATATATTTATTATAAATACATATATATATATATATATATATATATATATATATTCATGAATAAAATTAACCATACATTCAAAATATAAACGAATGTATGTCAACATAATGAAATTTAATAATAAGACTAAATCATTGAGTAAGAGTTCACTGTTTTCACTAAATGAAGCCATTCAGTTATGCACTATAATTTAAATTTTAAATATATCTAAAATTAGTTATCCATATTTCCTTTCAATGTTAATTACATTCTATATTTTGATTAGTATAATAAGAATACTTATAATTATTAAATCATATATTCTTTAATAATTAAGATTATTACCATATCTGTATAACAAATATGCATATATAATATAAATTATATGAAAAAAAATTTTATTAAAACAAATACTTTATATTTATTTTATATCATTTTATTATACATTAATTTCACTGTTAATACTGTTAATGAAATATATAGAAAACTATTGAAACACTTAAAGAAGATATTAAAATCGTTTGATATAAATATTATGCGTGCAATGTAATATTTTATTTTTATACATAATAATACCAAAATATATTACATAATAATTATTATAGGATTTAAATGAAAATAAGGTATGCATTGATTTCCTTGTACATTTATTTTTAAAGAGTGTATCAAATATTGTAACTTTATTTTAATATATTTAGAATAAACTGGAAAAAAAAATCCAATCCAATTTAAAAGCACTAGTAAGAATTATATTATATAATATACGAATACTTATAATATTTGTAGCAAATCAAATATTTATATAACACATATATAATATATACAACTATATAAATATAATACAAATTAATATTTTATATAATAATATATATTAATTCATAGAACGAATTTATGGGGATGGTTTGAAATTGTTTATTATACATATTATATATTTTTAATTTATATTATAAATATAATATATTTATTGTAATGAATCATAATAATATCAACTGAATTATTATTTAGAATTCGAAGGTAATAATAATCATTTATTTAATTTAATTTAATATTTTAATAAAATATTTTATAAATATTAATAATATTAATAATATATTAATATATAATTAATCTTAATATTCTATATATATTTAGCTTATTGATGGCTTTAACGAATATTATATGTTAACGGTTATAGCATATACTAATGTAATCACTAATATATGTTATGAAATAATATTACTGTGTAACTGCGAGTTATAGTTTAAAAAGCAATTGTTTATCATACAACTAATATAATACATAACATGTTATATTTACAGAATAATATAAATCTAAAAAGTGAAGAGATGAAAGTAGTGGTAATTCAATATTTAATCATGAAATATAAACTATAAACTTATAGTATATTTATAATTTCAATAATTTTCAAATTATATCCAAATTTTAATTTCATACAATATAATATAATAAATAATCTCTTAAATATAATATTTATTAATATATGTAATTGTTAATAGAATAATGCGATATATACTATATATGCAAATCAAATACAATCTATTAAAATAAAGGTATTATTTTATTTTATCGATATAGATTTTAATTTTAATAGGTGCTATTTAATACACATTTAATATTTAATACACATTTATTATATAGTTACTATATATAATATAGTATATTTGTATATTATTGTTGCTATAGATTATAAGTGTATATTTTAAAATTAGTATTACATTACTCATGGATTAACCATTTTGATTGATATGATATAAATCATATACTGAAGTTTGTTAGTATTTATATGTTAACATTTACTAACTAGTGTATAAAATATAAATGAATAATTTCTGCGTTTCCATGAATAATAGTAAATAATGATTAAATATATAGTTATTATATATTATATAACACTTTAGGGGGTAAAAAATGTTCTATCAGCATATTTGGTAATATATATATATATATATATATATATATATATATATATATACGCACATAATAAGTTATAATTATTAAGTCATAAATTTAATTAATTATTATATTTGTTTTCTCCATTGTTATGTTCTAATAATCTCTTTTTTATATCAATTATAATACCTAAAATATATACTTATAACTAACAATGACAATAATAACTTTAAAAATATTTGTTTAATGTAGTCTGACTATTCGTTTTCACTGTATTCTTATTATATTACATATTAATTATATACATAAATTATTTTATATTACATATTTGTTTATATATAATTTTAAAAGTTAGTGTGGTTTATTTTACCTTAAATTATGTTTCAGTTCAGTAGCTATTTATTATACATGTTTTTGTATTGATTTTTCTTTGAATTAGTACTTATTTATTTATAATTAACATACAGTGTAATTTATATTTATTATAATTCAATATTCTTTAATAAAGTTTCCTTTAAAGTATAAGTAATAGGTATAAGTATAGTAATAAGTATAAGTAATAATAAACTATGTTTAGTTAATACATTAATATATTTACTTTAATACATTACTCGTTGATATCATAACATAAATCATTTAGTAATGGTTTCTTTTCTAGTTAATTTATTAAACTATATTTTTATTTCAAAAATTAAATCAGTTATATCTATTAATATAAAAATAAAAATATCTATTCTCAAAATAATAATAATTTATAAAATGTATAAAATAAAAATTGGAACCATTGATTATAAATATAAATTAACTCACTCAAAATATATAAAATTATAACAATGCGATACAAATTTAAAAATTATTTGTCATTGCAAGCATGTATATTAAATAATTAAAATTTTAAATATTACTAAACTACTAAATATTAATATTAATATAGAAACAAAAGAAAGAAATACTTAATAAACTAGTTAATTAAATTTTGTTATATATAATTAATAAAGTAATATGATATTAAATATAATAATATAATCTATCAATAATACTATTTTACAGAAAAAATCTCAAAATGATATAATTAAATTGGTAATATATAAATAGCTTTATATAAATTGTTGTTATATAAATAGCTTTATTCTTATATTAAACATAATTTTATATTTACATAAAAACTTATTAATTCAAGGATGAAATAGCACATACGGTAATTACATATCTATATTTATATATGATAAAATCTATCCATGCATTTATAATCATAATATATAAAAAATAACATATGTGAGATAAATTATATACTATTGGTAATTAGGAATTAAATATATATTTCATTATTATATTGATAAATTATCATTTAAATAAATTTATAAAAGGATCATAAATATAATTCATAATATGTCATTAGTTTAATTATTTTATAAGAAATCATTATAAGCGAGCTTAATCAAAATAGTCATCTAAAACACTGTGTTTAGTGGTTTGTTGTATTATTAATTAAATAATATATAGCATTTACTATATATTTATAGTGGATACAGCATGCGTATTACATATTCGATTGGAACAGGATATGCATTGTAATTCAATAATAATACATTTTACAGTATACAGTATACATTGTACACTATACCATGATACCATTATACACTGTACATTATACAATGTATATTGTACACTGTACATTGTACACTGTACATTGTACACTGTACATTGTATACTGTACATTGTACACTGTACATTGTACACTGTACATTGTACACTGTACATTGTACACTGTACATTGTACACTGTACATTGTACACTGTACATTGTACACTGTACATTGTACACTGTACATTGTACACTGTACATTGTACACTGTACATTGTACACTGTACACTGTACACTGTACACTGTACATTGTACACTGTACATTGTACACTGTACATTGTACACTGTACATTGTACACTGTACATTGTACACTGTACATTGTACACTGTACATTGTACACTGTACATTGTACACTGTACATTGTACACTGTACATTGTACACTGTACATTGTACACTGTACATTGTACACTGTACATTGTACACTGTACATTCTACACTGTACATTGTACACTGTACATTGTACACTGTACATTCTACACTGTACATTGTACACTGTACATTGTACACTGTACATTGTACACTGTACATTGTACACTGTACATTGTACACTGTACATTGTACACTGTACATTGTACACTGTACATTGTACACTGTACATTGTACACTGTACATTGTACACTGTACATTGTACACTGTACATTGTACACTGTACATTGTACACTGTACATTGTACACTGTACATTGTACACTGTACATTGTACACTGTACATTCTACACTGTACATTGTACACTGTACATTGTACACTGTACATTCTACACTGTACATTGTACACTGTACATTGTACACTGTACATTCTACACTGTACATTGTACACTGTACATTGTACACTGTACATTGTACACTGTACATTGTACACTGTACATTCTACACTGTACATTGTACACTGTACATTGTACACTGTACATTGTACACTGTACATTGTACACTGTACATTGTACACTGTACATTGTACACTGTACATTGTACACTGTACATTGTACACTGTACATTGTACACTGTACATTCTACACTGTACATTCTACACTGTACATTGTACACTGTACATTCTACACTGTACATTCTACACTGTACATTGTACACTGTACATTCTACACTGTACATTCTACACTGTACATTGTACACTGTACATTGTACACTGTACATTCTACACTGTACATTGTACACTGTACATTGTACACTGTACATTCTACACTGTACATTGTACACTGTACATTGTACACTGTACATTGTACACTGTACATTGTACACTGTACATTGTACACTGTACATTGTACACTGTACATTGTACACTGTACATTGTACACTGTACATTGTACACTGTACATTGTACACTGTACATTGTACACTGTACATTGTACACTGTACATTGTACACTGTACATTGTACACTGTACATTGTACACTGTACATTCTACACTGTACATTGTACACTGTACATTGTACACTGTACATTGTACACTGTACATTCTACACTGTACATTGTACACTGTACATTGTACACTGTACATTGTACACTGTACATTGTACACTGTACATTCTACACTGTACATTGTACACTGTACATTGTACACTGTACATTCTACACTGTACATTGTACACTGTACATTGTACACTGTACATTGTACACTGTACATTCTACACTGTACATTCTACACTGTACATTGTACACTGTACATTCTACACTGTACATTCTACACTGTACATTGTACACTGTACATTCTACACTGTACATTCTACACTGTACATTGTACACTGTACATTCTACACTGTACATTCTACACTGTACATTGTACACTGTACATTGTACACTGTACATTCTACACTGTACATTCTACACTGTACATTGTACACTGTACATTCTACACTGTACATTCTACACTGTACATTGTACACTGTACATTCTACACTGTACATTGTACACTGTACATTGTACACTGTACATTCTACACTGTACATTCTACACTGTACATTGTACACTGTACATTCTACACTGTACATTCTACACTGTACATTGTACACTGTACATTCTACACTGTACATTCTACACTGTACATTGTACACTGTACATTCTACACTGTACATTGTACACTGTACATTGTACACTGTACATTCTACACTGTACATTGTACACTGTACATTCTACACTGTACATTCTACACTGTACATTGTACACTGTACATTCTACACTGTACATTCTACACTGTACATTGTACACTGTACATTCTACACTGTACATTGTACACTGTACATTGTACACTGTACATTGTACACTGTACATTCTACACTGTACATTCTACACTGTACATTGTACACTGTACATTCTACACTGTACATTCTACACTGTACATTCTACACTGTACATTCTACACTGTACATTCTACACTGTACATTCTACACTGTACATTCTACACTGTACATTCTACACTGTACATTCTACACTGTACATTCTACACTGTACATTGTACACTGTACATTCTACACTGTACATTGTACACTGTACATTCTACACTGTACATTCTACACTGTACATTGTACACTGTACATTGTACACTTTACATTGTACACTGTACACTGTACATTGTACACTGTACATTCTACACTGTACATTCTACACTGTACATTGTACACTGTACATTCTACACTGTACATTGTACACTGTACATTGTACACTGTACATTCTACACTGTACATTGTACACTGTACATTGTACACTGTACATTGTACACTGTACATTGTACACTGTACATTCTACACTGTACATTCTACACTGTACATTCTACACTGTACATTGTACACTGTACATTCTACACTGTACATTCTACACTGTACATTGTACACTGTACATTCTACACTGTACATTCTACACTGTACATTGTACACTGTACATTCTACACTGTACATTCTACACTGTACATTGTACACTGTACATTCTACACTGTACATTCTACACTGTACATTGTACACTGTACATTCTACACTGTACATTCTACACTGTACATTGTACACTGTACATTCTACACTGTACATTGTACACTGTACATTGTACACTGTACATTGTACACTGTACATTGTACACTGTACATTCTACACTGTACATTCTACACTGTACATTCTACACTGTACATTCTACACTGTACATTGTACACTGTACATTCTACACTGTACATTCTACACTGTACATTGTACACTGTACATTCTACACTGTACATTCTACACTGTACATTGTACACTGTACATTCTACACTGTACATTGTACACTGTACATTGTACACTGTACATTGTACACTGTACATTCTACACTGTACATTGTACACTGTACATTGTACACTGTATATTGTACACTGTACATTCTACACTGTACATTGTACACTGTACATTGTACACTGTACATTGTACACTGTACATTCTACACTGTACATTGTACACTGTACATTGTACACTGTACATTCTACACTGTACATTGTACACTGTACATTCTACACTGTACATTGTACACTGTACATTGTACACTGTACATTCTACACTGTACATTGTACACTGTACATTGTACACTGTACATTGTACACTGTACATTGTACACTGTACATTGTACACTGTACATTGTACACTGTACATTGTACACTGTACATTGTACACTGTACATTGTACACTGTACATTGTACACTGTACATTGTACACTGTACATTGTACACTGTACATTGTACACTGTACATTGTACACTGATATACAAAAACACGCTTTTTATTCTCATAGTCTTAAATATCTACTAGACTTTTTATTTCAACAAAATATATTTCATTTTAATACTTTAAAAATAAGTGTTCACTATTGCGAATAGAATAAAATATAGATAGAACAAAATACTAATAATAATATTTTAATTTTACAATTTAAAAATATTAAAATTCAAAATACTCCATAGTTGCACGATATTATAATTTAATATTCACATATAATACGAATATGTATATACTCTATAACCACGTAAATATTTATGTCGTTTAAATTTATATTTAACGAGTTATGTGAATTTTTAAAGTCACGTGACCGCTGCCGATGTTTTATTATACGTCACCGGTAATATTTCTTAGCATTTTACCAACTGAGATGCGAAAAATATTAATTCATTGTTAAAATAAATATGTAATCTATTTCTTTAATGAAAACTTAATAAATAAAAGAAAAAAACAAAAGATGTAGTGTAGAAACTTGATTGAGGGATTCCAATTAATAAGAACTTATTGAAATACATCTTTTAAATAAATAGGCTTGTCAAAAATAATTATTTTTATTTTAACATGTAACATGTTTAGGTGTGTCTTACCTACATGAATTATTCATATGCAATTTTATCAATTTAACTACAACGTACCTCTTCTTATGTTAAATATATGTATTAACATATATATTTAATAAATAATAGAGTAATAATTGTGTACATGGATTTGATATTAGAAATATATTATAATTAAAATTCAAATATATAAGTTCATATCATACGTATAATTAATCCTAATTATTAATGGTAATTAATATAATCTTTGTGATAAAAAGTGTATCGATAAATTGATATTTTACCAAAATGTTTTAAATATTAATATTATCGTTAGAATGGGATACGATAAAATATGCGTCAATGATGAACAATTCTACTAATAAAATCACAGTGGGAATTTTAGGTTAAATCTCGTATGCGAATTATAGTATAATTACACTTTATAGTATAATTCACTTAATTTAGTATCATATTTTTTAATATATTTATATCGCAATTCTTTAATCCGGGTTTCATAACAAATAATTACAAATAAATGTTATACTATACTAATTAGTAATTTGGCTTTTATTCTAAATATATTGTAATTCACTAATTTAAAATAGAATATATATATACTATCTATATATATACATGTTATATAATTGAAATATATATGTACCAATAATTTTATTTTTAAGTTTTATTAAAACTGTTATAATGCAAACCTAATATTTTAATAATCTCCCATATAATACAAATAAGTTATAAAAAAAGCTGAATAAAAATATATTTTAATGTATATGTATGTCATTGTAATATTTTTATGAATGCAACAAACAAATTTAATAATTTCTAAATTTCAGTATATATATATATTTAATAATATATATATATATATATTTATATATATATATTTAATAATATATATATATATATATATTTTTAATAATATATATATATATATATATTATTAAATATTTATTATCTTAATTATTGTTATAATAATATTTACTTATCATACATTATTCAAGGATCCAAAAATTATAAAATTAAAAACTGTAATGTATTATTTTATTTTATTATAATAAGTATAACTCCCTTAAATTAAAATATATTTCAATAATAGTTTATTAATAAAATGATATGATATATATATATATAAATATATATATATATATAAATAATATATATATTCAATTTAATTTAGCTTGAGATTAGCACACTTTCAATTGAAAATATCGATGCAAATGTTAATAAAATAATAATAAAAATAGCATTCCTATTAATTATATGATCTTATAATTTGTAATTGTAGTAATCGACATTTTTAGATAAACGCAAATATAAAATTAAAAAAATATGGAATTATTTTGGATAATTTGCCAGTAAGTTAACAAATTAAATATGACGATACATAATGATACCCTTATTATTTATTATATCTACAATCGATAAACTTCTATATACACCTATATTAGTTGGTATATGTACAATCCGGTTTTATTTATATTTCTGTTAGTAATAATTGTGTAAAGAGTGTTATCAATAATTATCCAGACATTTTATAACTTGACAATTATCTATTTAGTGTATAACTTAATAATTGTATAACTTTTAAATACTGTTATATTATACTATCAACTCATGAGTAATGTATTAATATGATTTATGTGTATGTATCATGTATATGCGTATAAAGCTATAGTGTTGTTCTAGACATCATTATATTGCTGATTTCTTATATGTTTACTAATATATACTCCTTTATTCTGTAATATATTTAAAGGTACAGATAATATGATTGATTATTAAAAACTGAGCCTAGCAAATATTATTAATCCATTAAAAGATTTTGTATCAGATACATATATCATATTTAGTCTAGATTTTAAAACGATTAATTTAACCTATTTATATTAAACTAAATATATTAACCTATTTATATTAACCTATTTATATTAACCTATTTATATTTACCTATTTATATTAACCTATTTATATTAACCTATTTATATTAGCCTATTTACATTAACCTATTTATATTAACCTATTTATATTAACCTATTTACGTTAACCTATTTATATTAACCTATTTATAATAACCTATTTATATTAACCTATTTATATTAACCTATTTATATTAACCTATTTAAATTAACCTATTTATATAAACCAATTTATATTAACCTATTTATATTAACCTATTTATATTAACCTATTTATATTAACCTATTTATATTAACCTATTTATATTAACCAATTTATATTAACCTATTTATTTTAACCTATTTAGATTGACTTATTTATATTAACCTAATTATATTAACCAATTTATATTAATCTATTCATATTAACTTATTTAGATCATTATATTTAGATATATATATTTAGGATTTAAATGAATTTGAATAACATAATTATGTTTTAATTATGTTTATGACATTCAATATTTTAAGGCATATTTTGAAGAATAAATATATATACAAATAATTTTACATTATAATGACGATTATCATTTAATACATATTATATCATCTTTTTAGCATAAAGTTACTATAATTATTCTAAGCTCTTTAAAAATGATATGCCTGGGTATTTAAATTATATTGATTTATCTGTATTATGATTTTAATAATAACAATGCTTTTCTGGAATCCAATAATATAAATCCTATGCTACTCATATACTAGGGTATCAATATAAAACTTTTAAACTATAGTTCTATAAAATCTATAGAATCTACTTTCTTTGATTTTATTAATCTATATAATTGACTTCTATACATATTTTTTAATCCAAACTCCATTAAGCGGTATTATTGTTGTTTTACAAATTTTTACAAATACATTCAATTTTATTATTCGGATTAATAATACTCAATAATCTCATTATTTATTATTATCAATACTGATTAGATAACGTTGATACGTATGGTGATGCTAAAATTACTAAAAATGTGAACATAATTACATATTTAAACCGGTTAATTTTATTCTCAGAATATTTTAACCAAAAGTTATTTTAGGTAATATATTAATGGTTATGATAAATTTCACTTTATCAATTGTCCTAGTATGTGTAGTTAATCAACTAAAATAAATATGTCACATATATATATATATATATATATATATATATATATTTCTACATATACAAAATAATATGAATTATAATATTAATGTTTTATTATTAGATATACATGCCCTTGTAATAAAAATATAAACTACTTGTTTTCGATTACCTATATCAAAACAATTATAAATTAATAATTTTGATTATAGTTTATTATTTTTAAATTATTTTTTATATTACATTTTTTTAATTACCGTCGTTATTGAACTATTCAATATATATATATATATATTTAAATGTATAATGTATATGATATGTTTACTAATTAATTAAAATGATTTATAGAAAGAGGTTAATATAATATTCACATGTTTCCACGTTAAATAAATATGACAATATATGTAATATATATATATATATATTTATAAATATGTATATATATATATATATATATTTATAAATATAAATATATATGTTATATATATATATATATGTATTGTTAAATATTATGTTTATAATGTATATATATGTATATATTGATATATACATAATATATAGCTTAATAAGCAAATTATGGTATGTAATTATATATATAAAACTATTAAAATTATTATTATGTCAAATTTATCAATAAAAATAAGATTATCATGGTAATAAATTATATAATAATTAACTAAATGAAGTGAGCATCGTTATCACTATATAATTCATTTACATAATAATCTATAAATTTATCCAAGAATAAAAAATAAACAATAGCTAATTAATAAAATTATGTTGTAAAATTATTTTGCAATTTATAATATAGTATTCTATCATATAAATTATAATTATTTTTACTGATTCATACACTGAAAATATATTTATATTTTAATGTCCATAACATCATATTCCTTATATAATAAGTATCTTTAATATAAATGAAGAAAAACATATTTTTAAAATGATTCCATTTTGTTTTGGGTAAAATTTAATAATAAAATTT
Organism: Osedax frankpressi; assembly: GCA_964035775.1. Lineage (NCBI taxonomy): Eukaryota > Metazoa > Annelida > Polychaeta > Sabellida > Siboglinidae > Osedax > Osedax frankpressi. The sequence goes on along the minus strand of OZ038315.1, from coordinate 23,255,224 downwards.
AATTATATTGATTTTTAATAAATAAAAATATAGCAATAATTATATTGTTTAAACATTTAAAAATAAAAAATTCTAAACTCTAATTAAACGATTTATATTAAATAATATATGATAAATTTATAAAAATAGATTCTAAAATTAAGAGTTATTATAATTTAAAAATAAAATCGTCATTGAAAAAATTCTTAAATGTGTGTGAATTATTTATTTTCTTCCGATTTTTCCAAAATACTACAAAATACTACCTTACTTTTCCTAGCGATTTTTATATTTATTATAAATTCATAATATTACTAACATAACTTACTTTTAGAATATAATCAGTTATAAATTGTCATGATTTTAAATATAATTGAATACTTTTTAGTTACGATATTTTATATTTTAGAAAATATCGATATTATTTTCAAATTTAATTATAATGTTAATTTAAATAAAAATCAGAAAATGTATGACATTTTGCTTTGTATATGAACGCATACTTATTTGACATTATAATAATATAAAAATTAAGTTAATTAAATTAATAGTTATATTGTTATTTGAGGTTAAAAATCATAATTATATAAATACTTTTTTTAAAATTGAGACTTATAATAACTATTTATAATTAATAAATATTAAATATTAAAATCATTATACTCATACTCATAATCATTATACTCCATAACAAATGTATAAATAAACTTATTTAAATATTTTATTTTAACATTTAAAGTAAAATATTTAATAATAATGCTCTTCGTTTACATTTTCGAAATATAAATAAATAGTTTTACTAATACCTGTATTTTTTCATAATAAAATTTAAAAAACTATTCGTTTATTTATTCATTATAATATATAATTAAAGTAGCTATAAATATGTATTTACAATTTAATATATCGTTCTGTAGTTGTTTTGTTATAGATTATGATTCAATTATATATTTTAAGTTATCATAATAAAAATGTTAAACTTTTTTTATATTATTTAACAAATATTTCATATTAACAATATCAGTATTTAAAATTATTGAAAGGTGTGGATAATCATAAGTAATTTTTTATAAGTTAACACTAATAATAAATCATATAATTTTTAATTTCCATGACGAACAAATTATATATATTATTAATAAAATTATATTTTTATTAATTAAATAAAATACAATTTAAACATATTCATATATAATTATATTAAATAAAATTATTAAATTTATACTTTAACCTTTAAGGAAGAACGTTTACTATTGGTATGCTACAGTTAAAATTAACTTATTTAATATATTTTATTATAAAGATCCTAACTATTGCATACATATATGGATATGTAAAGCATAATATATTTATATTAAGTTATACTAAATTTAATATTTAATATTATCATTATAAGAGTGAAAGCGACTTAAAAAGAGTAAGTATTACACAAAATTACAATATACATATAAATATTATTTGATGAATATTCGTCAATGTAGATGCATATATTATTAATGTTGTGTTGATATATTAAATAGTTAGATAAATAAACGTATATTATATAATCACATATTATTATATTTGTAATAAAAGTTTTATTTATATACAGGACATTAGTGAAAATAACGATGTAATTGTATATATATATGTTTAATTGTGTTTATGTGTATTAATGTATCTATATATGTATATATATTTTTTATATATATATATATATATGTGTGTGTGTGTGTGTGTATGTTTGTGCGCGTAAATGCGTATAAAGTAGTATATATATAATTATTTATACTAAATATTTATCTAATTTATTTTAAATATATTGTTATATATTATTACAATAGTAATTTTCCTTGTATATATTTTCACTTTAAATAGTAATGATTAATTGTGTATTATCATTACAAGTATAAAAACAATGACAGATATAATCGAATTAGAGAATTTCTATATAACTTTTAATTCAGATATTATATATATTTTTCATTATCAGACTCGTCTTTATATAGTCACATCCTATTTTTCAGATGACCAAACAATTGATGGTATTATATTATTTTTTATTAATATTATTATCATGTTTTCTTATTTATTTATAAATTATAATTAATTAATCATTATAATAGGAGGATTTCGAGCAAATGGAAGTTAGTAATTAAATTTTTAAAATAAATTTTTAATAAAGTTTATTTCTAATATATTTGTATTGGTGAATTTCATTAATTATATTTATTGTTTTAAAATGTTGTAGTTAAATTCAGACAAAGAGGTATATATATTTATTTACAAAATTATATACCTTTATTTATAAACATAGTAATCATTAATTGACATTAATGAAACAATTAATTTGATTGATATGTATGGTTAAATATTTCAACTTTAAGATTTTAACTTTCAAATTTTCAAAAAAAACTTCTAAATTTCAATATTTTTTATTTTCAACGTAAATTAAATTCACATACAAATTTTCACATGGAAATCCGGTAATTAAAATGCATTATAATCACTTCATTAACTTGTTACTTTTAAATGTATTTGTTATATATTTAGATTACTTTGTTATATGTAATTTCTTAAAGTTTTAATATAAAATATATATTATTTATTAGTAAAAGCAAAATTTAATAATATATTACAGTTATTAGAGAAATTACAATATATATTAAAAAATTATAGTTTTATATTATATTTATTGATGGTTTAATTTTATTTATTCACTGAAAATTAATAAAAGTTAACAGTGGTCCACCGGGTATCTAGGTAATCTTGTTAACTACTATACATTTTCAATCCATTTACTCATTATATTATATACCTATAATAATACCTATAATAACAAAATAAAATTAATTATTATATCGCGGGTGTTACCCGCATATTACTATCCGATATTAGAGATAGACGATCAAGTATCTTAGTAATCTAGGATAGTTATTTTCTATTAATAGTAGTGTTATTTTCGAATGTGTTCATGGAAACGAGACTCATAGGACAAGGACAAAAATATAAGTTGATATTCTAAAAATAATAGAATAGATCGTGGGAGGTAGGTCCATGCAGATTCATAAGCATATCGGAATAACTATATATATATATATATATATATATAGATATTAATTATTATATAGTTATAATAATATATTGACATTGTTAGGATAGAAATTTAATATTATACATATTTTATATATTGTTTTTATTTAAACTTAGTATTATATTAAATATATTATTAGAATTTGAGTTTATGTTTAAATATTGTTTATTATTTTATTTTATGACCTTTGGCTATAATAATTCATTTACATTTGAATATATGTTGATATTTGTCTGTACTAATTTATTGACCTTTTATATACTAATATATTGATATTTGTATATATTTCTATATTGACATTTTATATGAATATATATTGGTATTTGCAATATAAATGTATACTAATATATTGCTTTAATAAATTTATATGTATTTTTCAAATAAACTTTTGATATAAAATACTATATATAATTTTTAAAATACTTATAAAATAATTATAAAGGAAAACTTATCAAGAATTGTACACATATTTTATATTATAAATTTAAAAAAACTAGAAAATAACTTAAAATAAAATTCAAACATTATATTAGTGAAACTAATACTGTGTATGATCTTGTAAAAAAAATTCTATCCAAGACTAAAATATTTGAAAAAAAAATATAACATGTTTCAATTTATGTTATCATACTCATTCAATTTTTAATAATTCAAAATAAATGTTATACGTTTTGATATAAATTTTGAAATCTGATATTTAATTTGAAATATTATGTTATATAATATTATATTTTAAAATGATATTGCAAAAACAATAGATTAGTAACAAACATAATTCTTCATAAAAAATATATCATAGTGAATAATCACTACACATATAATTAGTATTTGTAGAGTGTATATATTTAATTTTATTTTATTAAGTTTAGTATTGAAATGTATTCAAAGATAACAAATAATATTCAATTGTTTAATATATATGAGTAATAATCCATGTTACATGCAATACTGATACATTAGTATAGTAATCATAGAAATATTCCAATAAAATAATAAATAAATATTTGTTGTATCTCTTATTGATTAAACTTATATTAACACAATATATTTTATAATCTACCAAACCTTCTTAATAATATCTACTCTGGTTAAATCATATTTCGAATATTTGTTGTTATGTAACATATAACAAATGAACTATTCATGCAATATATAAATATATACATTTTTAAAATGCTGAATATTTTAATTGTATAAGCATATATTATGTATTAATATTTATTAATATGTATTATTATATATTAATATGTATTATTATATATTAATATGTATTATTATGTATTAATATTTATTAATATGTATCATATATTAATATGTATTATTATGTATTAATATGTATTAGTATGCATTAATATTTATTAATATGTATTATTATATATTAATATGTATTATTATGTATTAATATTTATTAATATGTATTATTATATATTAATATGTATTATTATGTATTATTATGTATTATTATGTATTATTATGTATTATTATGTATTATTATGTATTATTATGTATTATTATGTATTATTATGTATTATTATGTATTATTATGTATTATTAAGTATTATTATGTATTATTATGTATTATTATGTATTACTATGTATTATTATGTATTATTATGTATTATTATGTATTATTATGTATTATTATGTATTATTATGTATTATTATGTATTATTATGTATTATTATGTATTATTATGTATTATTATGTATTATTATGTATTATTATGTATTATTATGTATTATTATGTATTATTATGTATTATTATGTATTATTATGTATTATTATGTATTATTATGTATTATTATGTATTATTATGTATTATTATGTATTATTATGTATTATTATGTATTATTATGTATTATTATGTATTATTATGTATTATTATGTATTATTATGTATTATTATGTATTATTATGTATTATTATGTATTATTATGTATTATTATGTATTAATATGTATTATTATGTATTAATATTTATTAATATGTATTATTATATATTAATATGTATTATTATGTATTAATATGTATTATTATATATTAATATGTATTATTATGTATTAATATGTATTATTATGTATTATTATGTATTAATATATAGTATTATGTATTATTATGTATTAATATTATGTATTATTATGAATTATTATATATTATTATGTATTTATATGTATTATTATTTATTATTATGTATTAATGTGTATTATTTATACAAAAATGGCAATAAGTTTAATTTCATAAAATATAAAATTTATTAAATATATTAATTTATTAATAAATTAATAAATATATAGAAAAATAAAAATTTGATCGAAAATAAATACGATGTTAATATTAACTTTAAATTATTATGATACATATAAATATTTGCTAATTATATTACTATTAATATAATATACAAAATGCTTCACAATTATAATTAATTAATTAAAACGCATACATATATTCTATTTAAATGATTTATTTTTGAAAGAGGTCAAAGACTTTAATTGAAAAAAAAATGGTTGATATGAATATGTAACATATTAATATTACAATAATAATTTTGTATTCGTTGAAATAAATATTTATTAAAATAGATTTATAATATGTTTGTTATATTAATTATAAATATTTAGAATAAAATTGAAGCTGAAATTGTTAGTAATGAATATATAGTTATTCGTAACACTTTTTTTATTATATATAGCAAGATAATCATTACTATTATCCATAAAATAATTATATAATCTCATTAATAAATTAAGCGATATTAGACAAATAGCTTAATCTCGGTTTATAAATTAAATAGGAAAATATATTTAAATAATATATTAACATATATATATATATATATTAATACTAATTTGGTTATTATATTAATTAAGGAAACATTTAATAAAAAAATGGTTAGTTATGACTATATGCACACACACATATATATATATATATATATATATATATATATATATATATATATATATATACATATATATATATATATATATATAACTATATGTATATATCAATATGTTACTCAAAACGAGGTAAAACTATCATAGATATAAATAGCACTATAATATTCATATTCAAATTTATAGTTTAAATATAATAGTAAATATAATTAGAAATATATTTTTAAATTCTTTATTTATTCTTCATATTATTATTACCATAATATATTAGAAACAATAAATAATTATTTTGGAAATAGTAATGATATTTTTAAATTATAGTCTAAGGATCAAAGTATTAAATCAGATATGGTAAATAAATTAGTATATTTTAGATTAAATAATATATATTATAATTATATATTATACATTAGTATATTAGAAAATAAATATTATAAGCATATTTACCAATATTAATAAAATATTAAATTGTTGTCATATGATAAAAGTATTAATAGAAAATCAAATATGCAATATATTCAAAATTATAATTAATTAAAAACTACAACATTTTTATAATTACATATTTGATTTTATGATATTTTAAATACGTATCTTAGAAATTAACATAAATCTTGAATCATTGAAACTAGTTGAAGTATTACAATTTTTAAATAATTAAATTTTTCAATTATAGGAAGATGGTGAAACTGAAAATTCCGATAGAAAAAAATCAGATATGGTATACAACCAAGTATCCAATATATTAAACTATAATTAATTTAAAAACTAACATATTTATAAATATAATTTAATAAAATATGAATTATTATAGATATCAAATAACGATTTATTAGCATCTAAACAAGTTTTAATTATATATATATATATATATATATATATATATATATATATATATATATTTATATGTATGTATTTCAATCGAGATGATTAGCCTTTATAAGCAAAATTAATACAAATATAAATAAAGTTATCAGTGTTTAATATATTTTTATACGACAAATTGTTAATAATAACCTATTTAAAACGTATTAATTGATAAAATATATAAATTTAAGAATTTAAATGATAAATGATGTATATTTAAATACAATTAATAAATTAGCAACAAATCTCATATATTTGAAATTATATAGATTATACGATTAATATTAAAATTAATACATATAATATTTTATCTTGGGAATATATGTATATGTAATATCCTATTAATATAAGTGAAATAATTTATATTTCTATACCAATGGAAATTTTATATTCATTTATATATTAAATATTAAATTTTTTACAGCGTATTATTATTTTTAAAAACATCATATTTATAAAATAAATATAATATAATTGATATAAGTTAATTACAAAATATCCATATCTTTATGTTTTATAATTTAATTAATGTTCCCAAATAGTAAATAAATATTGACAAGAGTATAAAAAACTGTAAAAAAACAGTTTAAGACAATAATTTCAAAATTAAATCGTAAAATACAAAAAATAATTTTATTTTATTTAAATAATTCTAAGAACAATTAAATAGTATCACAAATTATAAAACAGTTATAGAATAATTTAAAATAATTTCATAATTTAATAATAAATATAGAAAATAATAAAAATATATTTATATCATATATATTTATAATGAAATATAAAAAAAATATCTAACACGAAAAAATATTACAAAATATTTCGCGGAAATTAAAAGTAAATAATTGTAAAAGAATAATTTCAAAAATGTAATAAAATTACTAAATAAAGTGGGTACAAACATTATGAAGGGAATAACTACTATCACATTATATATCAATTAAAGACAGTGAAAGTTTTTAAAATCATTAAAAAGTACGAATATATATAGAACAAAATAAATTTAAATAACAAAATAATTTTTAATTTTTAATAGGAAGCTTAATCTACCATGGATAATATTGATAAAAAATGGAAATAATACTTATGCTACTTATAATCTAAATATAACAATGAAAGAAAATTGAATAGATATAACTGATTTTAAATAATAACAATATAATATAATTATGAATTATACAATGAAGATATTTTCTAAACATCATTGAACAATATTAAATAAAATAATATTTATTAATCGTATCCAAATAAAAAATAAATTAAACAAGTTTACAATAACTGTAACAAAATATATATAGCAATGCAAAATAATTCTAAAAATTATTTAAAATTTAAAACATAATAAACCTTCCCTGTCATTTTTTATTGATGGACATAATAATTACTTAATTTACTTAATAAAAACGGAATAGAAAAATGTACAATATCCATAACTTTTTTTAATATATCAAAAAGATAAACCTAAATAATTATAAATTGATATTCATCAGATATATAAAATACTTTAACAAATATTAGTAAAAAATATAGACTCATCATTATTTTTAATTCCTTATAATAACTCAATATCATTATGATTTTAAAAGAATATCGAATTATATATGGTGCCAAATATCTATAATAAATGAGAGTGGCTATAATATGCAAATATGTTTGGTAGATATCTGATGAGGCTTAATAATATTTTAAACATTACATAATATTTTAATCTATTTCATTAGACATCATATATATTAATAATATATTAGTTAATATATAATAATTATATTCAATATTGTAAATATATGTGTAAATGCATAGGTGTTAAAAAATTAAATGTAGTAAAGAATCTGACACATACTTTCAGTGTTTTCTAAAATGTAATTTTTATATAAAATAATATATGTAATGATACATAATATATGTAATATATATAATTAGTTATTTTAAAAATAATATATATACAATTAGTTATATTATTAATTATTTTATTTATACAAAAGTGTTCGTGGGTATAGTTTAATACTGAATATGAGTAATTGTCTGATACATAAACATTGAACATTTATTTACCTGGTAATAAAGTGTCTATGGTATTCGAAGTATTGAATATAATAACATAAACACTATTTAACAAATAGAAAGCTAGTTACTATTCTACAATATTAAATTAAACACCAAATAAATATTATTTAACAATTATTTACAATAAATATTGTTAATAATGTTAAATATTGATGTTCAATGGTGATGCCTAATGTTAAATTTATCAGAAATGTAATAATATATTGTTTATGGCTATATTAATATTTAATAACATATAGTTATTAATATAATAACCAAATCATAAACAATTAATTTCAAATAAATTTACAAATTTATTTTTTAACATTTATTTTGTTTTTACTTGGTGATATTTTTTAATATTTATTCATGATGATCTTTTAAAATATAATTAAATAATCAATCTCTAAATTATTGAATCAATATATATATATATAAATATTATCCTTAAAATATAAAAAAACTGTTAGCCACTAACCCTTTCTCAATACTAACAATTTTCGTAGCGATATTGAAATATTATTTAATAAAATATTTAAATATAATACAGCATGAAGTTATTTATGCTATTTATATATTTAGAAAATATGTTATATTTAAGGAATGAAGGAATGAAAAATTAATTATTGAAAGATATATTTTTACTATTATACCAAATATGTATTTGTTTATGTGCTATATATTTCGCATCACTATTATAATATGCATTAATGTTATGTAGATATTATAATAAACAAAAGTATAATGGGTACAAATTACCTAGATAAACATATTTTAAGAGGCGAAAATAAAGATCCTAAATAAATAACATAAATAAACTATTTTATAAATTCATTTTTAATAATAATTTAAATATTTAAACTTATAATTTAGCTACACTATTGATGTAATAATAAGTTCATAAAAGGAAAAATAGTGTACATTATAAAATTATAAATTCAAATAAATAAAATAGATTATATATTATTTAATATATTTCATATTATATTATAATGTATTATTTAAATCGCAGTTGAATGTCAAAAAACTTATATTATCTATAAACGAAATTAAGGTAGGTATGATCTATTTATTTGTAATTATGTTATAATTTTTTATATTATTAATTACTTTTTTTATATAAATAGATACAAAAAGAATATGATTTATCATTAAATGAAAGAGGATTGTATTATGGAAAGGTGTATTACCAATATGTCAAATAGACCTTATTTTATTTAATTTTAATTAAATATATCTTCACTGTCTTAATTTTATCATGCAAATGATGTTATTTTAAATTACTTGTGTAATTACTAGTTGTATTATTATTTTATGTATATAATGTGCTATAATACGTATTTATAATACGTACATATTTAATTTATTGTTAAATGATTAAATTAACTGTAAACTTTTAATAATATCGATACACAGAAATGAATTAATATTTAATATCCAATTTATAATAAATACTTATCATTTAGAATCATAACAAAATGATGGTATGTATATATTATTATTTAGAATATATTATTTTATTCTTAATTCTTAATTACTTTTACAAAATTCATGAAATACTCTATTAATTCATATTAATTTAATATTAATTAATATTATATATAATTTTTTTTATCTTAGAACGATATGGAAAGGCTACAAAATAATGATGAGGTATATTTTATAAGTTAAAATTAATAAATATGTTCATTAAATAAATTAAGTAAATATTCATATATTAATTTTTTTAAATAGAAAATAATTTTAAAACTCGAAAACAAAAAGGTTTATTATGAACTTATAACTTTAAGCAAAGTTTTATATATAATTATGATATGTAAACTTTTATGATAATTGAATATATAAATTGACTTCTTAAAATGAATTATGCTGGTTATATTATGAAATATTAATTACATTTTTTTAAGTATATATTATATAACGCTTGTTAAATTATTATATTTAATTTATGAATAACTTTAGTAAATATGTATTATATATGACGTATTTAAATGTGAATTACCTTTCTAAAATATATATAAAGTTAAACACACATTTTGTAGATATTACATAAATAGTTGGGCTATAGTTTACGCTTTAATATTTATTAAGCGTCTATGTAGTATATTCTTCTTTTAAATTTATTTATTGGCTTTACATAATAATAAAATAATAAATAATAGTTAGAAATCAACAATATTATATTATAGCATAGTGTTTATTAATTTATCTATAAATAATGTACCTATTTATTAGGAAACATTAACTAGTGAACTTATTAAGCTGGTAAGTTGCATAGTATATTCATTTAATGATATTAAAATATTTTAATATTTTAATATAAAAATAATAAATAATATTTAAATTACAGAATAAAAATGTTGAATTCAATAATATAAATGTTAATGGATTAAATATCATACTACATTTAAAATATAATATTTGTTATTTAAATTTAACATAATCTAATTCTTTAATACAGAATAAAAATAGAAATATTAAAAAAATTGATAATAATAAGGTATATATTATGAGTATAACTATTATGATTAATTATGCGTATAACTATTATTAGATACTTATATATATTAATGTATGAATTGATAAACTATATATCAAATATAAACAATATATATTACAATAGAAACAAATTAAGTCAATAAATAATGAACTTCAAAAAAATAGGGTTACTAATTTTTATTTTTTATTTATAATAAATAATTAATTAAGTATTAACTATTTAAATGCAGTAACTCAGTATTCAATATTATATATATGACTCAACACTATCATATTATAATGTATATAATAAAATAACAATATTCTTATCAATAGAAAAATTTTGCAACGAAATTTGCTTCAATTAGGAATAAAGGACAGGTTAATTTAAACATATTCAATATATGTTATCTTATTAAATATTTAGAAATGATTATTAACTATATACATGAATTTTATTAATATATATTATCTATATTATTGGAATATATATGATTATTTTACTATAACAGCGTAACGGACATTTCATCGCCAATGGAAAAATAGTATTTAACATATTATAAATTAATATCATAATATCATTAGCATCGTTTATTTATTTTACATTAATGATACATTAATTCAAATATAGGGATACTTGAAAAGTGGTATTAAGGTTAAAATTGAAAGTTTTAATTACCCAAAATAATATAATTTGCTAATATAACTATATAATTCATTTATAAGAAATCATTTGTTATTATAAATAAAATTTAATATCAAATTTATGTAATTATTTTTATTTTAGGGATTTTCAACCTGGGTAATTATTTATATATATATTTATATTTATATATATTTTTATATATTTAAGAAAATTCTACAAATTTCTTATGTTATATATTGTATAGTATATACAAATATTTTCATCTACTAATTTACAGAAAAAATCTAAGATTGGAGCGATTATTGGTGGAATTGTTCATATTCGATATATATATATAAATTTAAATTCTATTAATAATATATATCATATTAATAGAATTGAAATTTATATAATTTATTATTTATTATTTAAAGGCTCTTGCTGGAGTTTCAGGATATCTATTATACAAGTATAATAAGCGTGAGTTTATAATTATAAATCAAATAACTATATATATATATATATATATATATATATATATATATATGTATATACTATACATAAACATATTTACGAAAATGATATATTTCAGTTTATAGTTTTTTAGAATATTTATCAGATATACTTCACAGAATATTTACTCGATATTATTACAACTATAAATTAACTAGACTTAATAATCTTTACCAAAACAACTTAACTTATATCGTGCCAATTATTTCTTTAAAAAAACGAAGTAATTATACTTAATTAGTCATAAAATATAATAAAACAATAGATAAAATAATATATAAAATCGAACATTACTTACCCTAATCTCACTAACTAATATAATAATATTTTTATCGGAGATACTTATACTGAAAGATGCCAGTAAATGTATAGATATATATATATATATATATATAGACATAATACGTTAGCTTATTGTCCAGTCTGAAATAATAGATTGTAATATTGTATTCATTGTAAAACTTATTTTTCGTATCACTATTATAAATGCATTCATGTTAAGTAAACATTATAATAAATAAAAGTATAATAAGTACATATTCATTTATATCGAGTATAATTATTTATATTTATTTTTATAATTATTAAAATATATATATATATATATATATATATATATATATATTAAATTACATATTACATTATATTTTATATTCCCTAAATAGCTGAAGTAAGTTAATTATTTAATAGTTAAAACAAAATTTAAATATATTATAATAATGATAATAATTAATTATATTTAAAATGGATTATTATATCAACTGATATTATACAGATAAGCTATGGTTTATATTACTATATATGCAAATATATGTGTATGTGTATGTGTATGTGTATGTATTATAATACCTATAGATATATAAATTTAGGTATTTTATACATTTTTTAAATAGATAATATATTATTTAATTAAATAGTTAAATAATGGCAATAATAACTACTCTCAATGTGATATCCAAACGTGTACTATATGCAATTATTTTTATATTAATTTATGTTCACGATACACAAATATTTTTGTTTAATATTAGTTTATACACATTATGTATTATATTTTGAATATTTGTACATACTAAATAATGTATCAGAAAAAGTTTAAATCAAATATAAATAACATATACACTCATTAGTGTTTGTATATATTTGAATTTATATATAGTTAGAAATGATAACTTAGCAATCAACGCAGATATAAATAATTAAAAATATAAAAATATTAAGTATTATATTCTAAAATGTTTATTTTGTCATTTATCTATAAAGTTAATAATGATAAGTTATAATGCCTATAAGCATGTATATATATATATATATATATATATATATATATGAGAAGTGAAGCGCAAAGCAATTTTGTATCATAAAAAAATATATTAATTTTCCAATAATTTAAATTATTTGTTTACTCTTAAGATGCATAATGTATGTCATAAAATATATTATTATTTTAGTTCGCATATTGTTTGATAACTATTTATTATACTAGAAAATCATTGTATTAGAAATACCCAATACTTGTTATTATTTACCATTCAATGCATTCTATGAAATATGTATACAACAGTATGTCATATATGATAACATTACAATTATAATATTAATTTTAAAATATGGATAAATATATAATTATATATTATAGTTAATAATATAATATTAATATTAGTAATATTAATATTAATATTATATAATTGAATATAAATATAGATGATGAAGTCGAAGTTAGTAATTTAATTAGTTATAAAGTAAATTGAATTCATTATATTTCAATATTTATATTAAAATAATATAATTAAAATAGCTTAAGGATATATCCGATGCAATTGTATGTATATATTTATCTTAATATATTTCAAATTTATATATTATATATAAAAATATATATTTTATAATATATGTACTATTTTGTAATCAGTCTAATATTGTACAAATTGTAATATGTGAATATTTCACACTATAGAATACAATAATTGTATAGTCTATATATTAAAATATGTAGGTTTATATATTTGAGTAAGACTGGAAAAATAATACCAATAGTATTTAAATGTATCTATATGAAATTACGATAGTTTATAATATATTTACTGTGGGTTAAAGATAACTAATGTTTAGTAATAATCTATTGCTGGTATTACTATATACACCTAAGTGTTATGTTATATTATAGTTATAGTTATAACCATATGGCTAATATAGTATATACTATAACTATATATATATATATATATATATATATATATATATATATATAATATACATTTATATATACAATAAATAATAACTTAAAACTTTATTAATAATATATTAAAACATGTACGGTAATTATTGTTAATTATTAATTAATTAATCTATATTATTAGATAAATAGCACTGGTAATTATATATATATATATAATAAATATATATAAAAATGTAATATTATTATTTAAAAGATAATGCATAAAAACATGTCATATGTATTTATATATTGGATAACGTGGTATGAATGTTGTGCTTTTACCAAATTTCAACTTATATAAAATGTATCTTTATCGTCTATAATAGTATATTATTTATTTTATATATAAATATATATACATCATATATTTTGCATGATGGATTTATACTAATACATTTCATATTTGTAATATAATAAATATATACTATTCTTAGGGATCGAAATTAAACCCAAAACTAATGATGGTAATATCTAAATCTAGCAAAATAATGATTTGTTTAAATATTTATAATTAATCAATCAACAATTAATTGAGTATTTATTTAATTATAAGAAGAAAATAAAATATTATAATTTAATATAAAATGTATAGGTATATCTAAGAATACAGGTAATATTATTTTATTTTAGAAGATAAATGTATACATTTGAAATATATTATGTTAAACTAATCATAATGATATAACACATATATAACAAAATGGATAATTTCTATCTAATATTGATTAAAAATGTAATACAAATTCGATATTTCACAAAAGTGAATTAAAAATTCTAATCATACAGGGTCCATCTAATAGAAACATTATATTGTAATATTTGTAAATATAATAACTGTATTAATGATATAGATATTGAAGGCATATTCAAATCTTTGAATACCTTTTAATTAATATTTTATATTACAATAATCTATAATCAATATTACGATAATCTATAATAGTATTATTAAATATTTAACAACGACATTGCATTTCTAACATCATACAATAATAGCATCACATATAATATATTTTTATCAATAATTGTGTATGATCTGATTAATATAATAAAATGTATGATTAATCAATTTACAGTATGGTCTAATATAGTATACACAGATATTCATATTTTCAAATAATTAATTATGTAATCTATATATATATAATTATTAAATGTATGTAATATAAAGTCATTTTAATAATTTTTAAATTTACAACTTAAAATTTACAACTTACGGCCCTTAACTCTTACGTAAGTAAAATATTGCAAGAAGTATTTGAAGCGTAAAATTTTATAGAAAATATTCGTTCATGGTTTCGTTTTATACGAACTAGAATATAATTATACATATATATGTGTGTGTGTGTGTTAGTGTGTGTGTGTGTTTATTACATATATTTAAAAATATCACTATATTATTAAAATGATACTACATATACTAATTTAATAGATAAACCCGTTATCCAAGGTTACATTCATGTATCTTATATAATTTATTATCATCAGCATATAAAATATATTATAGATTATGTTATGATTGTATACAATATATATAAATAAATATATATATATATATATATATATATATATATATATATATATATATATATATATATATATGTATGTATGTATGTATGTGTGTGGTTGTATGTATATTCGTATTTATGTATTCGTGTGTGTTATCGATATATAGTAAGTAATGTATAATATACCTAATTTACGATAATACCTGATATCACTACATTTAGACAAAAACACAGAAAAATTCACAACGATAATTAAAGGTAATTATAATTAATTTATTAAAAAAATAAATTAAATAATATTAAATTTATATTTATTTAACGTACTAAATATAACTGTGAAGTAATTATAATAATATATATTTTAGATGATATACAAGTTATAACTAATGTTATTATTATATATATATATATATATATATTAAAATATTATGTGCCTTTATATATATATATAACTTATTATGATTATTAATAAATTTAATAGGCAAATAACATGGGTATTTATATATATAAACTTATGAAATTCATTTAAATATATATTACACTACTTAAATTCATATATAAATATATACTATTTTAAAAATAAAAATACCTTAAAATATAAATTTAGATCATGAATTACCGATTACCCCACTTAAGAAGGTTTTTAATATGATCATAACAAATGTATATTAATAAATTTAGAATAAATGTACAATAGTATGTACAATAAATAGTATGTATAATAAATGTATAATAGAACACTTAAAATAAATAATTCTAAAAATATTCTAAAATAACTTTAATTTAAAATAATTATAATATTATATATAATATATATTATAATATTAATTATATTATAATATTAATATATATTATAATATTATATATAATTATAATATATGTGTAAATTCTGCTTAGTCTGGATCTATACAAATAACTGAAGATAAAAAATTCAATAAAAAACAAGAAGAAAAAATAGGTAATAAAACAGAATTTACAATTATATAAATAATATTTAATATATCAAAATTCATTTTACCTATATAAAGATGTTTTACAATTATCATTACTACAGGAATAGGTTTGATCATTGGTATAATTGTATTTGTAATCGCTGGATGTGCATTTGCTTATTTGAAATTATCAGGAAATAAGCCTATTTTGAACAAAAAGGGTGACTAATAAACTATAAACAAATAAATAATAATATCTATATTGATTTAATATAAATAAAAATATATCATGAATTTGTTAAATTAAAATAATTAAAAATATAGAAAAATATGAAAATTCAGAACTTTTTTCGACAATGGAAAATACAGAAATGTAATTAACATCAAATTAATAGAGGAAATTAAATTATAATTAAATAAATTCATAAATAAATCATTATTTATTTATCCATATATAATTATATATGTATATATGTATATATATATATATATATATATATATATATATCTATATTAAGAATTATAAAATGTGTTATTTAATTATTAAAGTTATAATTATTAACTAGATATATATATTTATAATTTGAAAATTTCTCATTACATAATTCTTTACTAAAGTAATTATTGCGATCATATGTGTCAAAGTATGTTATTCAAAAGTAATCAAATATTGTAATGGTTATATGAGCTCCTTGTAATAAAGATAGACAACTACAATATAATTTATAAATATGATTAATATATAATATATAGAACAGGGTAAAATATGTGTGTTATATATTATACATATTTATATTTTAGTTTTTTGTTTATCTTTATTATGCTATATCATGGATCCATATTTATATATATAAATATAGTACATATCCATATTTTGCACATTGTAAATCATCAATTTTTGAGTTCGGCCTAAGCATCCGCATGCATTTTCCTAATAATGAAATAATTCGATTATATATGTTTACAGATGCCCGAAATAGGTTAGTCGTCATACTGTATGACATTTTACTTGATACTGAGACGACACCTTAACAATTATTTTAAAACCTATCATTTAGCTCTTCATCTATCCGTAATGAAGAAACATATTGTGGCATGTCATTTAGGATTATCAATAAACTCGCAATGCCGGTAAACTAATATCTCACGTATTCACGGTCGCTAGTATTCACAGCATATTAACGTATTCCATAACGTATTCCAAACCATATAAATAAATATTTATCAATTCTTATAATAAATTGCAAATTTTAATTTCATATCCATTTAATGCATACAATAAGTAATAGTTATATAAATTATTATTTAAAAATGTCATATTTATTAATTACAAAATAATTCAATTGCCACATTAAAATAGTTTCTATAATGTATCAACCTTATTACATATTGTTTATTTTATATATATAGATGCATCATCGTATATGATAATTTATTATTTACGAGATAGAAAATAATGGTTATTAAAGTATCATTAGTAGAATTTTATATTTTTCCAATTAATAAAATATTTTAAAATGAATATATTCAAATGTTCTCAATAATAGTATAAAAAACGAGTATGCAAAATGCGCTTTATCTTTCATATTCAGTTTGATTCCAAAAAATATAGATTAATTTTAATATAGTTAACTTTCAGGAAGATTGTTGATTTTTAAAAACATCTCATTTCAAGTGGAGGTTGTTGTACAGAGAATGAACTACTTACTACCAATTACAATGACATTATTGTTGGTTATGTATGAGATATCTAATAAGTAAGAAGTTTAAATTAAAGCTCAGTATATACATATTATATAGAATATTTAAAATGTTGGATTGTGTGATCTTATTAGTAGTTATCTATTACAATGCCTATTGTAGTATTTACTGTAATATATATAGTTCGTTACTTTAAATTGCAGAAGTAAAATAGTTAATTATAGATGAAATCTAAACACAACGGAACATTTATAACTATTCTGTATAATATGCATATACTACCTTGAGAAGAATTGTGATTAGTGTTATTTTATTCTACTGTCGATTTTGTTTAAGTTTAGTTAGTGATTTATCAGTAAGTAAATAAAGAATAATAATCTTGTGGAGTTCGTTATCAAAATGGAAACTTATGCATTGTGTGTTCAAATGAATTATCTGTGTATTGTCCAGTTAAAGCGAATAATTCATTAGCTTATACATATTAAGAGATAGTTTTCAGTAAGCCATGAATTACGATATGCATATCATGTTTCATTCAGGAGATAAACTAAAAATATATTTAATGTGCATTTTATTTAAAGTTATTTAAAACTATGGGAATAATACAAATATATATACTACACGAATACAAAATTGAAATGTACCATAATATAAAAATATGTATCAATTATATAAAATAAATTTAAATTTAAATAATAAATTAACTAATAAATATTATGTAGATTGATTATATTTTTTAAATATTATATAAAAATAGTGATAAACTCTGATACAAATTGAATAACTATACCACACTTGTGTATTAGATTAGGATATCAGTTTTTATATATAAATCACTTAATTTTATAATTAAATAAGTATATATAAGAAACTATATATTTATATTAGTATAGCAACATATATTAGTAAATATATTCCATAGGGACTATATGAACAATTTTATATCGTACAATTTAATTTCGTATACAAATTTATATTTTACCCTAAGCGTTATTTTATTGACATCAATATTAAAAATAAAATAATATGGGGAAAAGCTTATTAACAATTTAAGAATTTATCATTATATCTATTTGGAAATATCTGCGTGTAATAATTAAAAACAATATTGAAATAAATTCAATATCTATAATATTTAAATCAACTATATCCATATATGAACTATATATGAACCACAAAGACATGCAAATTGCACAAATTATTAAATATATTCTAAACAAATTAGTACAGTTCACGGCCTATCTAGATAATGCTATAATATAAATTGAATATTTAAAATATAATCAAATTTAAATATGAACGCACCTTTATCTAGCTCATTAAACAGAGTTCGACAGCTACGAATTAATAAGGCAATATTATATCATAGATCTTTGTTAAAATTGGAATCTGTTAAAAAAGTCATCTTTAAATTTGATCCATTCACTGAAAATGTTGCATCAATCAGGTAACCTTTATAAAATCTGGTTAATTTAATAGTTTAGTACATTTTGATCAGTAATATAATATTAAATTAACAAAGAAATATAATTCTAACATCTTATTTTATATTTTAAACAACATTATATTATAAATGAACTAAGTAAACTATTCAAATATGTGATAGTTATATAAGATGTAACTTATCAAATGTAACCATTCAAAGTGTATTTAAAATAATATAATTGACAAGCCTATATAGCACATCAATGTGGTAATTCATAGGTTGATCAATAAATAATAGAAAATAAAATTATATGCATATTATATAATGTATTATAATATATTAATTATACATAATATAAATATATGTGCTATATAGCAACTATTACGGTATAACTTAAAATATTATAATTATTATGTAGCACATAGGCTATACACGAAACATAATAATCATTGATTTAACTATAATAATAATAATTTAACTATTACAACTTTTATATGTATAATTATTATTATTAATAAATAAAATAACAATGAAATAAATATAATCCTAATAATAACTATAATAATAATTATAATAATTGACATTGGCTAGATAGGCTGTGACACATCACACATTGTTTACAAATAATTGTATTTAGGCATTGGCTAGATATGCTGTTAACTCTGCTACATTGTTTACAATGTAATAATTTTAATGTTATGATTTTCTTGTCTTTGTGGTTCATATATGTTTAATTATTAAATATATATATTGCATTGATATCAATTGAACTTCTACTAGTTACTGATGTAAATAGAAAAATAAAAGAAAGTGGGAAATGCATATTTATTTATATTAAAATTAATCATAAATTATATATGTAACAAATTTGGAAATATCTGTTGATACTATTAAAACAAATGCATGTTCTTAAAATATGTCATTAATTATCAAATTACGAGATATATATATTAAAAGAGGTCATTTTTTTGAACGAGTTATCAATATCACATTTAAAATATTATTTAAATAAACTAAGTCTTTATGTTCCTTTTCCAAAAATTCTTTATGCAATAATTTCAACATTATGGCCAATGCATGTCCTTTATATCATTTTAATACAATCTCCTTAAAACCTGTTTCAATAGTAATAATTATCGTTCTTCTTAAAACAAGTAAACATATTATAATTTTATACTAATATTATTTTTAAATATTTTAAATGCCTCTATTTTTTTGTTTGATTCCATTATTTGTGTAAGCATTAACATCTTTTCTAAATACAATAACCCTTTTCTAAATTATTTAGTTTATAATTATTCTTATATTATGAAAATCCAAAACTTTATTACTGTATAATTATAATATTATCCAAAAAAATAAAACAAAGTAAATTACCTGTAAATAAAATAAATTCCCTATCAATTTTCTTAGCTAACCATGCATATTATCGTTTAGCATGCAAAAATAATATATGTATATAAATTAGTTAAGCTTTTTATAACATATAATGGTAATTTATCAAGCCTTTGTTTTTATTAATTTTCATCATAATCTTCAGTGTCTATATTAATTTTAAATAAATGTAAACATTTTTTATAATATATTAAAAAAAATAAATTAAAATTTAATTATTTATAATTTTTATGTATGCAAAAAAAATATTCTTCAAAAAATTCAGCCTCCTGTCGATTCAATAATTTACCTTATAATGTGGAAACCAAGTTTTAGTGATATACATTTGTAAATCCGTAAAATCCATATATGATATAATTCACAATTTTTTTTTATTTAAATATATCTCAATTGTTTTTTGATTTTGCAATATTCCTCAGTAATTTTAATATCTCTATTTTATTATCATATAACCCATTATTTGTTTTGGACAACCACCTTATTCAATATTGTTCATGATGGAAATTGAAGAGCAAATGCTTGGATTCTATCGAAAAATTATTATAATAATCATTTTGTAATAATGTTAAATGTTATCATTAAATAATAATATATTTTTGTATGCCTAACCTGGTAATATATTATGATATGCCATTATCTCCGCTTCAGAAAAATTTTCATTTGTTTTTCTAAACAAATATTTTCCTCTCTTGTCAAATAGAGAGTTTACCACAAAACCTGATTCTACTTGGTTATCTTTTGAAACCATTTAAATATAATATATATAATGCTTTTAAATTAATAAGGAATAATATTTTAAAAAATAATAACAATCTTTGTAAGTTACACTTATATGTTTTTATTATTTATTTATTTAAAATATATAATTTGTATTAATCCTTATACACTAATGCTATATATAAATAACATATATATATATATAAATAACATATATTTTAATTTTATATTGTCCTTAAATAATTTTTTAATTTCTGATCATGCATGTAAATTAGTTAATAAATTAATAACTAACTTTGTAATATCTAAATATTTATTAATAGTATTTTTAATATCTTTATTACTCGGGTCCATGGATCTATTACCAAAATGTGTAGTCTCTTTAATTTTGAAACTTTTTATATGCCCCCTTGTTTCATTTGTTTTGTAAATTCCACTCTCAACACATTTCTTTATTATATTTTTTATTCCAGTATCCAAAGGATTTTCTGAGTATTTAATAATAATTTATGAAATTATAAATAATATATACAATTCAATAATTTATGGTTAATTTATTACATTAATATCACTACTTTTAAATTAATTATAATACAAACCCAATACACAATTTTTTAAAAATAACTTACAATATTGTTTGTAGATAACTGAATAATTTTTCAGATATAATGATTATAAAATAATAAACATAATCAAATTAAAATCACTATTTTTTCTTATATCTGATATAAGCTTGTGTGAAAAATATTGAGATTGGGTTTTTATTTTGCTGTTATATATATATATATATATATATATATCATTATACTTTATAAATATTAAATGTATTATCAAAATTATTTTCACATGAATTCTTTGGAATATTCTACATAATTTAATAATTATTTTTGCGTCAGACACACTTCTTCTCGGTTGTTAATATCTGCATGTTTTAATTGCAACCGCATCATCTAACTATTAAATATATAATATAAGTCAATAATCTCAAATATTATATAATAAATCTGTTTTGTTTATTCTACCACCTTCAATTCTTCACCACCTATCATTGTTAACAGTATCCTTTTTTTTTTACCGTAATAACATTGATAAATCACTGTTTTATTAATAATAAAAAGATGTTTTCATAAAACTCCTGGTATTAGTTCACCTGTTAATCTAACTATTAATGAAAATAAATTATTAACATAATATTTTATTTATTGATTAAATTAATTTTATATATATATTAAAAGTAATGCATATCTAATTATAAATATAAATTAACTAACTATATAAAATATATATATATATCTACAATAAGTAATACATTTTAACAATAAACAAATTTGAAATATGATACCTTTTGGAATTGCGCTATATTTATAAGTATCTTTTTAGTATAATGTTGATCAGTTTTATCTTCATATTCTTTTATAGCTTCTTTATATATAATATAAAATCCTCATGGGTATTTTTTTTTTATTAAAATAGTATTATCTGTATTTGTAATAATAAACATGATATTAGATATTGTATGCCTATATATAGGAATCTAAATTTAATTATATTTTACGAATATTTATAAATTATTTAAACTTCGAGCTCATATAAAGTTTCAAATTTTAATATACAATTCAAATAATTTTATAATGATATATTATAATAGTAAATAAACATATATTTTATACGTAATAATTATATTATCATACACGATTTACGAATTATTCTATATATAGAGTCTAACAAATATAATACACTAAAAAATATACATTTCCCCTTATTGTTGTTTTAAAATAAGTTTTGGTAATTTATAGTTTTACTATAGCATATATGCTCAAATTCTAGTTATGGCTAAATTCAAAATATAAATTTTAAGTAATATATCACATTAACTATTAATATATCTAGTATAGTTAGTTATTTCAAGTTTATTCCACATATATGGAATGAAAAAATTGTATATTAAAAATAAATATGCATTTTCCACATATTTTTCTATTTAAATCGGTAACTAGTAGAAGTTCTATTGATAGCAATGCATTGATATCTATATTTAATAATCAACCATGTATGAACTACAAAAACAATAACATTATTTGTAACAATGTAGCATGTTTCACAGCCTATCTAGCCAATGCCATAATAATTTTAAATCTCAAATTTATATTCAATAACTATTCGTAATTGTACATTCCTAGATTTAATGAATATATATATATATATATATATCAATTCCACTCATAAAATGTAGTCTCTAAATATTAAGTATATAGTAGAATTAAATTAATTTTAAAAATACCAATTTAAAATGTATTTATTTTATATTAAAAATATTATTACAAACTATACATAACATCTTAATATGTGATAATATAATAAATTTATTATCTTTAATACATATGTGATAATATATTAAATACTAACATGATCATTTAGTATTTTTAATTTGTTCATGTAATTTAATAATAGTTGAATTATATTTATTATCAAATATCTTTTTTAATTAATATTAATTCAATCACGTTAAATTAAATTTATAATATAATATAATTTTGTTCAATATGGATTATAACCCATATTGCATAAATAACATAATAAATAACATTTACTATAAAGTTATTTTCGACTTCCTTTCACTATTAAATAAATTTTTAAAATTCATAAATCACATATATAGGATTTTCATATATAGGAATCTATTTAATACACTTTATATTATGTATACATATTATTTAAAAGTTTAATTAAAGGTATGATATATGTATTTTCTCTTACACAAAATTAAATAAATCAAATTTTATACAAATTGATATATTCTCCATCAAGTATTTTGCAAGATCATATTCTATTAATTAATTCTGTTTAATAATATAAGTGTGAATACCATTTTATAGTGAAATTATAAGTTATATAAAATTTGAAATTTTTTTTTTTTTAATTATAAGTTATATGCTTTATGTATTATAATGTATAATACAAATAACAAATAATATTCAGGTATGACTTCAATTGAATATATATTTATTTTGAAAAATTGTGATATAATTATAACCTATATTTTATTCCATATTTAAAAAAACGGTGTGCAAATGTAGAAATTATTTGAGCATATTTTAAATGAAATAGGAAAATTAAAATTTAGTATGTTTTAAAAATATAAACATATTTTAAAAATAACAGTTTATAACAAAATTCTTCTGAAATATTCAAAAAAATCTTGAAATAAGGAGGACTGACAAAAAATTGTTGGTGCTGATACTGAATAAATAATGAAGATACTCTTCTAAAAAACTAATAACTAATTTTATCAGTACATAATAATATAAATTAATGAAATAACTTGTTTCCTATTGTAATGTGTTTACATCTTAAACCATTTCCGAATAATTTGTATTGCCCAATATATATATATATATATATTAATGAATAAAATCTGAATATTTTTGAATTATAATTATATAATAATTTTAATACCCATTAGGCAATTTATGCAATATGTGAATATGGATAAAGTAAAGAAATCAAATAGCAGCTGTACTTTTAATATTCAAATTATGAATAATCGTACTGATCCTGAATTGACTATACATTTTGGTTAGTACATACTTATAACAATATTTAATAACTAGTTAATAATACCCTTTTTAAAATAGAAAATCATTTATTATATAAATGTTAAATGTAAGAAGGTGATTATATTTTGTATATGTGCATAGATATTTTATTTTATTGAGATTAATTTATTTTTATTGTATTGTATATTGATTTTTTTCAAATTATATATTATTCAAAATATAATTATTTGTAACCTTTGTAATTAATGATATTACAATTGTAAATTAATATGCTTAACATTTCATCTTCAAATTATTAATTATCAAAAACTAATTAACTTATCTATATAATGTTGAAAGGTTTAAAAATAAAACATTTAAAAATTATAATATGAAATATACATTTTGTAATATATATTAATTATAAATATGCAACAAATTAAAAATGGAATATATATAAATTTTATTATCAAAATTGATGTATAAACTGAGCCCCTATTAAATTGAATTTAATATGTTACTACTACTTTTAAAAAGATCAATTTTACATTTAGTTTCCAATTTAAAATTTAATTACTTTTATTATAATAACTTATTTGTTTCTTAAAATATGATATATTTATGTTAGAGAATATAATTAATATACTATGTAAAATATAGCATATATTATTTAGAATCTTATATTATTTTTAATAAAGAATTTTCATCAAATTTTTGTTTTTTTAAACCTAAAACCTGTTTTATTCAAACTTGTTCAATATTTGTATTTCTATATTGACTGAAAATAGCATTTTATTATTTAATAATCATCTGAGTAGTATAAAATTATTAAAATATTATTTATTTACATATTTTTATTTTAAAATTCAATTTGTTGAATAATCTTCCTTCATTATCCTCCCTTATTTTGGTTTTAATATAAGTATGAAAATTATGTTTCCTATTTATAGAAAATTTACATTTTATATTATATTTAAACAAACAAACTCAAACAATGATAAACATTGTATTCCAAAGTAACTAATTACATCTATACTAAAATAAACTGACTAAAACAATAATAAAGTGTTTTTACTAGCAATTTTATAAAATATTATTTTTTAATCAGAAAATATATTAAATAACACATTAACTTGACAAGTATCTATTTAATTATATTATAATGTTATCATGTTACAAGCATAATAAAGTAATAGGTAATATTATACAAGAGCTGATATGGATATATAATTTATTCAAGAATGATGCTTATTTACTCTTCATATTTCATGACAATAATTACCTAGGGTGGTTTTTACTTGCATATAGCTTTCATAGCATACAATAAATGCATTTATATAACTATAAAAATACTATGTGCCATAATAATTTTATGTAAATAATCTATTTCATTTGTATTAAAAATTAGATTTATAAATATAAATTTATTATTCTAAGTCTAATAGTCTTGTAACTAAATATATTATCTCATATATATTAAATTAAAATTTTCTTGAACAGCAAATGAAGATAAAGCAATATTCAATACAACTAATCTCAATAGTGTGGATATTCTCAAGAACTTTAATGAATTATGCAGACAACGTGAAGTGAATTTATAAATTTTAATAAATAATATATATATTAGCAAAATTACTTAATTAACAATTTATTAATATGATAGATCGGAAATTTAAATAATATTTTAATATCACACAAATATTTAAATGGTTCATGATTTATAATAATAAAATAATGTAATCCATAATATCCATAATAAAAATACTTTTAAAAATTATATACAAATAATGGAATAAAATTATATAAAAAATGCATTAACATCATGAATGTAATAATATAAATGAAATTGTCATGTCACCATTTGAAAAAATATTGCATACAAATTTTTAAAAATCATTACTTTTAATAACTATTAATTTCAATCTTCTATAAGGATGTTGAATATCATTGTAAATGAAATCTGTTTTAATATTATATTAATTAGTTAAAATTATATTCAATTATTTATATAAATAATTATGACATATGTTTTAATATTATATTAATTAATAACATTTATATTCAACTATATAAATAGTAATTATTTAATATATTTGATAAATCAAGACTTCCCAAAACAATATTATTTACTTATGAACCAAAACATTTATTAATGTATTTATAAAATAGAGTATTTATTTTTTAATAATATTCAATGTGTATATTAAATCACCATAAAATAAATGATCTTAACTAAACCCCAGCCCCAATGTTAACACAATTTCAAGATTAATTTTCTTATTTAATAAAATTGTGTTCAAAAATAAAATATTTTAGAAAATAATATAAGAGAAAATTTTGTCAGAAATGTCCTAAACATTTCTGTTGAATGCTATTTTTAACAATTTCAATCATAATATATAAAATAACTTTTATAATTTAAATAATTATATTTTTTTATTTTAAAATTGATTTTTTAATAATATTCATAAACTTCTATTTATTTATAAAAATTAACTTTTATATCGTTTGTTTTAAAGTCAAAATTTGATGAATTTCTGAATAAATATTGATATTTGGTTGAATAAACAATGTGTTTCGAAATTGGTAAATAATAAAAAGTTATCTTAAATATTAATATATTAATCACTGCATATATTTATATAAACTGCAATTTATCTAAAAATGTGGTATTTCATAAAAATTATAAGAATTTTAATAATATTAAATATAGAAACAATACATTAAATCCAGCTAATATATTCTTCTTTCTCTGGCCATGAATATCTATATTATATATATAATTCATAGTTTTATATCCATTGTTCAGTAACTTTATATATCACAAATACATTATAATATATTCTTTTCGAATTAGTTTAGAAAGTAAATATTGATTGAATTTGAATTAATTAAATTTCACTAAAGATTAATATTTATTTTTAAAATCATAAGATATTGCAGTAAATATATTATAGATTCTTATCTTAACTAAACTCACATTTATCAACAAATTAGTTAGTTTTTAATCATTTATTCATTACTATATGGGTAATATAATTATTATAATTGATATAAAAATCCAAAATTGTCTTAAAATTTTAAACATAAAATAAATCTAAATATTTATAGCTTTATTCCTATAGCTTAAATTATATTAAATCTCTTTGTACTATTATACTCTAACCATTATAAATCCGATGGTTCAAGAGCCTTTTCCATAGCTGCTCCAACACTATGGAATAGGCTTCCAACTAGGATTCGCTGTGAAATTAATTTTTTTAAACAAATTTCACTTAAAATATTTATTATTTTTAATATAATTATATATACCTTAGTTGCTGTATAAGCTTGTTTCTTCCTTTCTAAGTAATTTTCTTCTATTGTTTTGTCTGTATTTTCTTTATAACTATCAAAGCTCATCGAATAATAGTCTGTATTGGAATTGTTTTGATTTGACCGATCAGTATGTGGAGATACATCGCCGGCTTGCTTATAAACATTGGCATAGCAATCTAGTTGTTCTTTCATGCGATAAAATGCTCGTATGTACATTTCATCAGCATTCTTCATTTCAAAGTACTTGGAAACACATTGTTCATTGATATTCAATATTGGGATATCACAAATCATTGTTTTATTAGTAGATACCTGATCAATAAATGTAGAATTTGTATTTTCTATTTTCGGACATTTATCTGGTACCATTGTAGTTGCGCTTGTAGTATGAGCAACTACACTACCGAAATTGGATGTATTAGAAGATGAGCATTTTATTAGGTTTGCTTCAACATTTTTTAAATACAATGATTTTTGGTTATTAATAATAGAACTACATTGCTTAGTATATAAATTAGTAATATTATTATTTGAAATCGTGTCTGCAGAAGTTATGGTTAATTGTGTATCATTTATTTGATGTTTTAATTTATATGTAATTGTATTGTTTTGGTTTTGTTTATTTGTAATGCAATTATTTATCTTGTTTTTATAATTATAATTACTTGATGCATTACTATTATTAGATGAACTTTGATAAAGTACAGCTGTTGAGGTATTATTGTAGGGAGATGGGGGAGGTGTTTGTACAAATTCAACATTATTTTTCAATATAACAGGATGAGGTTTTGCAT
Organism: Osedax frankpressi; assembly: GCA_964035775.1. NCBI lineage: Eukaryota > Metazoa > Annelida > Polychaeta > Sabellida > Siboglinidae > Osedax > Osedax frankpressi. The sequence continues at coordinate 23,225,209 of OZ038315.1, read as the reverse complement.
ATATATTAGATTCAAATGATTTTGGAAAAATAGGAGGATCTTCAATCTGATTTAATAATTTATCCGAAACACTTGTACAAAAAGATTGTTTGACATAAGATTCACTAGTTCCTGAAGGTCCTTGAGGTAAATTAGGTACCTTATTTTCATGGCTATCAACTATGCAATAGTTAGATTGATAATGCTCATGTTGATACTGGTTTGAATCTCCATATTGATTTGAGGTAACAGAATTAGTATTACTATAACAATCCAAATTAGTATGGTTGTTAATAGAATTATCATTTTGGTTGACATAATTTTTATATCCTGATGTTTGATATGGTTCATTTTGAATAAATGAAGAGGATTCGTTGACTATTCTACCCTGAGTAAAATTTGTTTTACCATAAAAACTATTGTAGTTGGACGATAAATGTTGTTGCTCTTGGTGATCATAGTTGTGTGAATAATAACTTATTGGTTGAATAGAGGTTGAATCTATTGAATTAGGGTAACCAGAATTAGTATTTTGTTTAGAAGAGATGAAATAATCTACATGGGGATAGTAATATTCTGTCGAGGAATTTTGATATATAGATTTAGATCTAATCTGTGATTGTTCAGATGGTATTGGCTGTTGATTGTAAGGGTTTAAATTGTTATATATAGGCAAAGAGGGGTTGATATATTGCTGATCTGAATAATTATTTTTAAACATCAAATTTATTGCGGATGGCGGATTGTAAGGTGGATTGTAAGGGATAGGAAATTCATTACTATTGTAATAAGAATGATGTAGATTATTAGGTAATTTTTCACAGGGAGTTGCTGGTGGGGTCAAAGCTACAGAAGAAGGATAGGAATATGTATGTACTGTTTGTATGGGGTATGATTCTGTAATATTCGGAATTGAAGTCTTATTATGTGTAACTCTTGGAGAATGTTCCCTTGAACTAGCTGAAAGAGTTGCGGTAGAACTTCTAGATGACTGGTTTGAGATTAGTGTTGTATCGCATGGAAGATAGCTGTGAGTCAATCTATTTTCATTACATGTACTTTGTCTTGCTATACTAAGAGGATAAGCTAATGCTTCATTCGATGATTCATCCGAACATGAAGTTCCACCAATGTCGTTTATCAATGTTCTCCCTTAGATAAAATGTTTATATTAATACTATAATAAAAACTTAAAACAGTAAGTTATTACAAATATATGATATACATAAAATATTAAATAATAAATCCAGACAAACTTAATTAATGCATACATTAAATAGATTTTAATGAGAATGATCATAAAATACTATAATAAATATATAAATATAAAACTATAATAAATATCGCCCTAATATAATTTGCATATAAAAATTCCATTAACGTAGCGAAGCACACGAGCCGAGCCGATGGTAAAAAATCGCGCGAATCATTCTAACATTAACTGGCGATTACAAAAAACTCCTATTTAGTGGTAGGTATAACAATCGCAATTTAAAAAAATCTTATTCCTACTCGAAAAATGTCTTCCAATTCGAAAATCCCGGTTATTTCGTAATCGGCGCCAGTTCTTTGCATTATGGGTAAAGCTCGGAAAAGTTTCTAAACTACGAAATATCGAAAGAAATTTCGGTTAATCGAATAATCGGAGTATACATATCGAGGGAAAATGTTCGAGTATATCCGGGATCGAAAAAAGCGCGGAATAAGGGTAATAGAATATACGTTTTAGAGAAAAAAAATTATTTTCAAAATTTTATTTTCGGCGATTTCGATAAATTCTAAAAACCATCTCCTAGTCTAATTAAAAATATTTCGAGCGCCTCTATATTTTCCAAATCATATTTCGGGAAATGATTCGGAAATCTCTGAAGATAATTGCGAAATTCGAAAAAAAAGTAGCTAAATAAATGGATTTTAGAAAATCGTCTAAATTAAAATATTTTCCGTTCTCAAAAATCATTTTCCTAAATAACTACTGCGATTACGAAGTTACCGTTTATTTTTAAATTATCGGATAACTTATCATGTTCGACGATATGTATTTATACTTGAACGGTAGCGTGGAATTAAATCAATTTTAATATTATTTTAACCGTCACCAGACAATAAACGTATTCCCAACAATTTCTTATTAACGAAGAAAATATCAGATAGTAGATTTATAAAAAAATTGCGATTCATAAATATTCAACTATACACCGAATATATATATATTTAGTCTAACGAAGTACCAACATTAAATTTTATTATACCGCATATGGACATCGAATTGTATATTCGATATCGGTAATTTTATATCAGTGTGCCATTATTCTATTATTAATAGTAATATTTCGTTTTTCACAATTCAATTCACTAAGTTTAAATAGTGTATACCCTACCATATACGTGTTGATTTGATAGTATGTCATAATTCGTTAATAAGCGAATCAAGCCCAAAGCATATAGAATATATAAACTGTACTAGGCTGAAAAATACTATGACATTAGTCATCGACATACGGTATGCATGAAAGGCCTAGGCTGCAATACTATGACACTAGCATATAGAATATAAATTAAGTATTCTAATATACTGTTTTCAAATAAAATTCTTATTTTTCTAATTTTTTCTTCCAACCTCCCAGGGTTAAAATTAACTTTTAGCGTCAAAAAATTGTCGAAAAATCCAATATTACTATAATAAATTAAGTATTCTAAATTTTCTAGTTTCGATATTACTCCTAAAGTTTACGAAATTTATGTACCGATATATATGGGTAGGTGCTACGACTTAGGATATCTACATATTAATATTTCGTTTCGATTAGTACGTTAATACCGATTCCATTAGACGCGCGTAACCTATTCTAAGAGCTATTATCGCTGATCAACATGGAAATTAACGGTTTTTTAATAGGTTTAAAGGCGTGCGTTAATTACTGATAGTAATTAAGGGCGATTACGCGATAACAGAAGGAGATTATTAAAATCCTAACACGGATTCGTAACCCCCGACGGGTCCCCCGTCCTTAAATCTATAAGATAGAAATTCTACATTATTAAATTAATCGATTTATATTGAAAAAGTATAAAAACGCTCGTAAACGAGTATAATTAAAATTTTAATTATTTGATAAAATTTGTTTATTTGAAAATTTCAAATTTTCTATAATACAGCGTATGTAAATCTGATTCTAGATCTAGGTCAATTAATCTAGCTTCGAGATGACTCATTTAAAGAATCGCGTGTATAATATAGATACGTACTTAGTGCGCGTATCGTACCTATTTTTGTGTATTCATATACGTATAAACTATATAGTTTATTATTTATATATATATATATTTATACATTATATAGTTAAAATATACATAAAGTATTTACATTATATACTATAACATATACTATCACTATATTTTAATTTATGTATATATATAGCTTTATATTGCTTTACACACATATACATATATATATATATATATATCTATAAATAATTAGTATTTAGTTATAATATACTATTAATATGTAGTATATATTTAAGTTGTATATTAATTATATATAATAACTATTTATAATTATATTGAGTTATATATTATATTTTTTATATTGTTTATATTTATATATAGCTTTATATTGCTCTATTCAAAAAGTAGTCTATTCTAGATTCAAAAGTACAAAATGTGTTTTAAAATATATACACAGGATTTAATGGATCGGTTCGTTTCTCGGCGATTAAAAACGACTCGAATGAGTTGAATAATAAATAAAAGAGGATTCCGAATCATTACCCCCAAATCTATAAGATGGCTATTTTATAATCTATAAAAATAATATTTTTAATTCCTCAAAAAAATTCATATTTGTATATATATATATTTGTATATATATATTTTGAAAATGTCTCCGCTAACCTCGGCTCTCGCGATCGATTACTCGATAAATTTATAATATTTACCTTATAAATTTAAACCAATCGATAGACAATTGATAATTCTATATATATATATATATATATATATATATATATATCTTATATACCTTTATATTCGATAAGTTAATTTTTAGTACCGTAAATATATTTACTACCTATAGGTAGTAAAGTTGAAAAATCACTTTTTTAGATTTTACATTTTAAGAGCCGATTTTCGGGTATTAATTTACTTATTTTTTGACACTAACCACCAGCATATAGAATATATGAACTGCACTAGGCTGCAATATTATGACCCTAACCCCCATTGGGGGTTGATGTCATAATTCATTCAATTAAAATTAATAAAATACTTAAAATGTATCTTCTGTACACTTTATATATTGCCATAGGCAATAACTTGTGTTTGTATTTATATATAATTTAAATTTTATTTCATTAATTACAATTAATAAACTTATATATTTATTAATTTATTATTGATTTTAATCATTACAAATCTTACATAATTTGTATTTGGGAAAACATTAATACATTGCACATAATTACAAAAAATACCCATTAGAAACTGCATGTAAAATATAAATGAAGATATTTTTTGATTATGTAAAAGAAATATTAAATATTAATTATAACTTATAGTCGATTGAATAGATCTCTAATTTTAAAAATAATTTTAACAAAAGTAAATAAAAATAATATTGACATAAATTAACAGTATAAATAGAACTCAATATTAATATAAACATTGTAAAAAATTCCTAAAACTATAAAATCGAATCCAGATTATATTTATATTTCCAGAATGTGTATATGTATATTCAAGTTTTAAATGTTATTCTAATTGTTATTATTGAATAACTGAAACTTTTCAATTCATTTAAATTAAATTATATTTATCTTTAACAAAGAAATTTAACTTACTAGGTTAAATTATGATGACAGTTAGTGATGAAAAAAGTCCAACGAATACAATACACTATATTATATTATTAATCGTGTTCATTTGTAAATACAATATTGTATGCATATATTAAATATATATCTAAAAAATTATTAGATCTGAATTGTATATAATTAATAGTATTATTTACATGAAACACGAAATATGTAGTTGACAGTATTATAGTATTGACAGTATTATAATGAATAATTTTCATTATGAATATGATAAACTATTCAATTTTTTAAAAACCTGCTTTCTTCAAATTCATGCTTCGAGTATTATAATATTTGTGTTTTGTTACTGTGAAAATAATATAATCATATTTTAAATTATTTATTATATAAAGATATAAAGATATCAACTTTAAAATTATGGAATATACTACTAATTATTACTAATTCATATTGATTTAAATTTTTCATAAATTTAATATATTTAATTATGACTTTTATAATAACAAACAGAAAAAAGTTTTTTTAAATTCATATCAATTATTAAAAAATATAATATTTTTTAAAAATATCAAATAACAATTAATTAAGATCTACTTTTATCATTAGGGCGTAAAGTTTACTTAATATAATTTTATATTTAATTAATATAAACAACATACTAATATATATAATTTAATTGTTGTACTATGTTATATATATAAACTAATAATTCAATTAATAAATATAATATATTTGATGGAGTCTTCTATAGAATGTATTATAAAATGTGTATTATTGTATAAACTTTCTCTAAATATTATTTAATAAAAACAATGAAAAATTTTATTGCATAAAAAGCAATCTTATTGATATTAAATTAAACCTATATACTATAAATATATCACTTTCTAGGACTAAGGATAAATTAATTTATTTTTAAAAAAATTTTAAAATCCATTATTTAATATCAATTATAATCCATTATATAATATCAATACTAAATATTATTTAAATATTTGTTGTGATAGGTAATCATATTTAACTCAGGACATAACCACTGGATATTTTATTATCAAGTAAACACATTGGCTATTACATTATTGCAGTTAATATAAGTGAATGCATTAATATAATATATAATTATATTATAAATTATTAGATATTATTAGATATTATATATATATATATATTAATAATTTAATTAGAATACTATATAATATTAATAACTAAATGAGGAGATTATGTTATAAAGTATATTATATGAAAACATTATTACAATTCTACATATATAATAGTATCAATTATTTATATAAGATGACATCATTTCTGTATAGTAACACAATAAATATAGTGATTATTATATAAAATATTTAAAATTCAATATAATTAAAACAAATTGTATATAGTTAAAAAAAATTGTTTACAAACAAAATACTTTTAAATATTATTAGAGATAAGTTAATAAAAAAATGAGAAGACCCAAATTATTTTCTGGTAAGAAAATAAACAATGCCACTATAGTGTAAAAGATATTATATAGTAAAAATTATTAGATGTTAAATAAAAATAAACATAATATATATATTATAAAAATAATTTAATATAATTTCTCTTTATTACAATATAAATATTATATATTAAAAAACTAAAATGAGCTATATGTTTAATTATGAGTTTTTGTAATCCTATGTTTAAGATTTAGATCAAACTATTACATTACTCTATTATATATAAATTATTATATTACTCCATGCAGTGATATAATAGTTTTATAAGATCCTTTATATGGAAAATAATTCAATGCAAAATATAAAATCCAATATATACTCAATACAAGTGAGTATTTACTCAATAAACATGCAAATTACATGGAATACTCAGCGAACAGAGTGATGAAATAGTTTTATAAAATTCTTTAATTTGTCACAAAAGGTAAATATAAAATAAATTATTTTTGAAATGTAAAAATTAAATTATCTAAATTGTTTACTGAATAGATTATAGCGAAATTATTCTTAAATAATTATTTCGTAATATAGTAAGTCTGATTAACTATTTTTATTCCTACAACATTCATTGTGTATGAATCATAAAATATAGAAGTTACCTAATATAAGAACTTTAAAATATGGATTACAATGCATTGATTACTTATTAAATACATTATATGTAAAATACATTTATATATATATTTTTTCATATTCAAAAATTATATATCAAATATTCAAAATAAAATAGATTATAATTTTCGAAAATATATTATAAAAAAATGTTAATAGAATTAAGTATTAATTTAATGTGTTCCCATAAAGCTATGAATTATGCATTCACCACAATATATCTGTAATTAACAACATTAAAACAATAATTTGAATGAAATTAATTTAATTAAAGATGAAATTACCTGAATTGTTTTCTTGGTAGTCGAGAATACCTGAATTGTCATGTAACTTAGATTAAATTGAAATGAAATAAAATTGTATAAAAAATGTAATATTATTAATAATAATTACTATTAAAAAATAAATACTATTATTTAATAAACCTTTATCTGTTGAAGATGCTGAGTTTTGTGAATCTGAATATAGCAATGTATTATTTACAACTTTTATTATTTCATAATATTATGTGCATATAATTTATATATAAAATAATTATTATATAATAATTTATTCAAACCTTCATATTCTATTTTCCTTATCTGTGAGATGAATCATTATTAATCATATATATTATTTATCATATATAATTAAATATTATTAATTAAATATATTACATATACATGTTACTAACTACTTTTACTGTATTTTTTTTTCGAATCAAATCAACTCTTTTACATAATTCACATCCACAATGCATGTATATGCAATTATTTTTATGTCCCTTTAAATTTAAATGTACATTTATACAATTCGACACATATTTTAAATTGGATTATTTGCCTGATATTAATCAAATTATTTTAATTAGTATACATTATTTTTAGTAAAATAGAGTAAAGATCCTAAATTATTTTATATTTTTATATTTACAAATAATATATATAATATTTAATTTTAATAATATATTTCAATATATACTTTTCGCATAAATTTAAGTAATATTTTTCTATATAAGTTATTATTGAATATCATTATAATATAAACTCTTATTATATAGTATTTTAAAATGTTTGTTATAATTATCTACATTTTCAGCCTTTCAATTATTTAAATAACAAATTCTTATATAAACTAAATTAAATTAAAATAGGTATCCATTAAAATATTCATGTTAGTATTTGTTTAATATTTAGAAAAATTATATTAAATAATATACTTTCTTATGTATTTATTAGATAAATATATTTTCGAAATGATATATTTTAATATACAATATTATATCATAAATAATATAATAATATAATCATAATAATCATTATTATTAACATTTAAAAATGCAAATAACCTTCAAGTAGCTGAATGTTTTATGTCCTTTGCACTTATTACATCTTAAGGCATTAGGTGTTGATGAATCTCTTAATTTTTTATTATATTTTCTAACTCGTCTTTTTAATGGTTTAATTGGTATTGTATTTACATTATCATTATATTCTGTCTCTGGTGATGATGTTATATTTTGTGATGGCATATATAATGTTCTCTTTGACATTGTATAAAGTAATTTTCCGTCTTCAGTGCAAACTAATAATGATAATACTTCAAAATCTTAAATATTCATATTATAATAATTATAAATATAAAGTTATATATAATAAATAAAAAAATGTATATTCAATAGTTATTATAGTAATAATATATAGGGTTATATATAACTATATATTATATTAATTTATATTTATTAATATAAATCTATAACTATTGAATTTTATTTTCGCATTGTTGATATGGTTATATATTATTATTAATGTATATAAGTTATAATATATTCTTAAATTGAACTCAAAACATACTTAAACCCAAACAAATGACCTCTATTAAAGTTATATAACTTAAAAAACAATTATATAATTGTTAGGTAGTAGCCATACTCCAAATGATATTGCATACTACAAATATATATATTTTATTATTATAATAATAATTAGTTATAATAATTATTTAGTTATAGTATATAATAATCACCAATATCATAATCAACATAATATAACACAAAATGTAATTTTAAATTATAATTATTATTAAGTTATATAAGTTATCTTTCAATTTAATTAAATCATTACCTTAGTCTATATTAATTTATAATATGGTAATTTATGGCTATATAATAATTATAATTATAATTTATTAATTTAATTAAATATATTAATATACATTATACTATTATATATATAATATAATTGTTATATATTATTTTTAATATTATAATTATATATAGTTAATATTATTATAACATTGTTTTATAAAGGACGATAAAACATATTAAATATATATTAGTGATATTAAAGTTAATTAAATATTATTTATATATTATATAACGTATAATAAATAAATATATATATTATTTTCAAAAATGTTAATATAATGCTTACTTTAATATAGTTATTATAGATAATTTTATATTAAAATGATAAATTCATATAACAAAATATAAATTTAATTTATAAAAAATAAATAATATTAATATTCAATGAAAATATAATCAATTATAGATAAATCAATTATGGATATTTTAATTATATATGATACAATCCATGATATTTTCAATATTTCGAAATATTGAATATTTTTGGAATAATGAATATCATTTTTATTTAAAATTGTACATTGTATTGTTTATAACTATTATATAAACTAATATGTTATTAAATTAAATTAATTAAAATATACCTAAATTACTTACATACTATATAAATATAATTATAAAGTTAAATAAATCTGTTGTATATTTACAAAGTATATATTAATATATTTTAATAATATTCATAAATTATTTTAACTAATAACTAAAAAAATTAAAATAACTGGTTGATCTCTATATTATATATAATAATATATACCTCTCTATAAATGTCATATATTAAAATATATATAATTATTTGTTTCTTGGTATTTGCCTGTTAAATTAAAATGTTAAGATGAACTATAATATACCGGTGAATTATGAATTATTAGCAGGTTAATTATAAATAACGAATTATAAATTATTCAAAATTCTTGGAAAAATATTATTGGTATATGAAATATTTTATAATATAAAATTATGATATATTGAATATATGATAATCCTCGGAGACATAATGTGTATTTTGTAAACAAAGCATTTCAAATTACATTGCCTCTATAGCCAATACCTTTGTGTGAATTTAAAAAATAATTTAATATTGTTTCTAAATAAATGTACATATTCACAGACTCAATAGAATATAGTAATATAAAATATAGTAGAAATTTGAATTCATTAATTTATATATGAATAAAGTATACAACGTGTTGGTGACATTGGTTAAATAATTATAATTATTTATATTTATAGATAGTATATATTACTAGTTAACATTACTTTGCAATCATGCTTCTATAAAAAAGTTACAAAATAACATTAATTTCTACTTAAAATCTTTCATCTATATAGATATTCTTAAAAAAACATTATTTTATATACTAAATTAATATATAAATGTATTCAGAAAAATATATATATATATATATATATTATGATTCAGAAATTTAAAAGTATATATATAAAACAGATTTATTATCATCATATACTTCCAATTAGAAATATATACATTTATAATTATATAACAACGATTTAAATTATAAAATTGTTTAAAACTAATAAATGCGATAATAAAATATTAGTAAATATATAGTAAATGGTAGAGGTAGAATATGTGAGTATAAGAATAAATAAAATACTGAAACAAAATGTGAGAATAAATAATTTGAGAAATTTGAGATATAATTTTATAAATAACAAATACCTGAATATTGCACAAATTATTAAATATATTATATATAAACAAATCAGCATAGTGCACTGCAGTGCATGGCCTATGTATGGCTATTGAGACTGAGAAATGTGCTGATTTATTTACATATAATATATTTAATAATTTGTGCAATTTTCATATCTGGTTTTATATGTTTGATAATACAAAGATATTAAATTGATTTCGATCTAGCTTTTATTTGGGGCGTACACATATTTCCCCATATTATATTATTTTTCAACATTGAAGTTAATAAAATAATATGATGAAAATGCATATTTGATTATGATATTAAAATTGTTCTTATCATCTTAATGGAATATATTAGGAAATATCTGTTAATACTAATACTATAAATATATAGTTTATTTATACGTATTCTTATTTAACTATAAAATTAAATGATTTATATATAAAAACTTATACTTTTTTGAACCCGAAATGTAAATAATATATAAAATATATTATTCAGATGTTATAAACTATGTTATAAATAATATATTTATTATTTAACTATTATGTTTATAACTAATGGATATAATAATACTACTACTTATCCAAGTATTTATCATCGATTATGAATACATATTATTAAATAATATGTACCATTATTATTATATGCGATATACCGATGTATGTGAATGTAAATATAAAATAAAAATACGTTTGAGGGATTGGAATGGAATAAGCCGACAGATCTATTGAAATACTGGTGGGAGTCATGGAATTTGGTTTGCGTACTCACTACTTTATATAATATATAAGATTATATGAAACATTTTAATATCTTAAAGAATGTACATTTTCTAAATATTATTTTTCTATCAATGTTGAAATAGGCAAATTCTTATACGCTAACAATATTACAATTTGTCATCCTATCAATAATGGTGTAAATTTGGAAATATTTGCGTGTAAAGTACAAGAGTATATTTACACCAATACAGTATGTATATAGTTTAAATCAACAATATATTTGAAAATATCAGTGTGTAAAAAATAAAATCTATATCGATATTAATTCACTATTCATAATATTTAAATTAACAATATATGAATCACAAAGAAATGAACGCACAAATTATTAAAATAGTATTTGTAAACAAAAACAAAGATTTTGTAAACAAAGCATTTCAAATTACATTGCCTCTATAGCCAATACCTTTGTGTGAATTTAAAAAATAATTTAATATTGTTTCTAAATAAATGTACATATTCACAGACTCAATAGAATATACGCGTATCCCAAAATAAGGTAATATTTATTATATTTCAAATTATTTAGTTTAATTTAGCTATATTCTTATCACAGTATTTATACACCATACACAAGCGCAAGTATAGTCGATACCAATATATATATAATTTAATTTTTTTAAAAGATTTTAATAATTTTTCCCCATTACAGCGAGAGATATTTTATTTCACAACATTTTCTTTTACAGCCAAGCATTTTTACTGTTTAATTATGCTATATATATCATTATTTTTCTATGGTAAATATTCGTTTTTATTTTAAAAAAATAATGCTATACATAATATAGAAAGCTTTTTATTGCTCTAAATAGCAATGTTTAGAATATTTAAATAAATTAAAATGTTAATATAGCTAATTGGATATATATAATGTATATTAACAAATTTCATGTTATATATTTTAAAAATAATTTACACATATATTATACCAAATATATTATTTGTCAAATTATCAATTTTATTATAAAAAATTAACTATGATATAATTATAAAATGAATGTTAACATATAATATTATAATATTAACTAAAACATATTTATAGAACGTTTTAGTTTAAAAATATATAATTTATGAAAATGTCTTCTAATCTAAATAATAAATAGATCAGGTGACCTTTTAAAATCAAATTTACACTTATAAATACTTATTTTCACATATATAATTCTAATCTTTATATATTTATATACAACACAATGTTTATAATGGTTAAATTAATTTTAAAATTACATTAATTTTTAATGACTATTTATATTATTTTTATGTATGGATATACATAAATGTAATTTTTACAATTTATAATTTATAATATATTTACATATTTATGAATTTTATTTATTTTTAATGGTTACTTTTGTTCATGAATGCACATATTTTTCTACTTGAATACTCAAATTATAATACATGATTAAGTTACATAATTACATTATGTTTTAGATTATATATAGATATAATAACAATATATATATATCATAATTATATTATTCATTAGTAATAAGACACCAATGTTTTTATTTGTAAAGAAAATGATTATAATACTGATTTATTTAAGTTTTGAAAAACACAATTTACATTAACCACATAAAATCATATTAAAATACATACAAATCATATTACTGTTACAATTTTTACGATTTGATTAACTACAATGTACTTTAGACGTGGCATAAATATTAATACCAGCAACAATATTTTAGAAACAGCCATCTCCCAACAACTGACACAAATATTCAAAGGGTGAAGACAGTGATAAATACATAGAAGTTGGCCCATTATATTTTATATATGTATTGGAATCAGCATCACATGTAGGCATTGTTGTGTTCCAGCCTTATTAGCTAAAATGTTATTTCTTTCTTATAATTAAATTTATATTAAAATTTATATTAAATATTGATTTGATTATTAAATTTGAATAAAGTAAATATAGTTTTAATTATTCTAATATTAATTAATTTTTTTAAAATCATATGACGTTTGGGTGTTTCGTAGCATACGGCGTTCAATTTGGGCGGAAATGGGTTAAGCAGAATAAATTGTCGGTTGGAATTCATAAAAAAATAAGTTAGGCTGTCAAAATTAAATAAATAATAAAAATATATTTTAAAAAACTAGGTAGTGTCATAGTAAAACAACGTAGTGTAGGTGATACATTTTACATTATATGGCTTAGTAAAGTTCATATATCCTACATGCTAGTGAAGCCTAGTGCAGTTCGTACATTGTACATGCTAGGAGTTTATGTTTTCTTGTAGCCTAATACAGTTCATATATTTTATATTCTGTGGTTTAGACTCTCAATGTTATATTGAACCAATATATAGTATATTTTTAAACGTTTTATGAGAATTATTAAAACGTAATATTGGGAATTTGCCAGACTGTGAATGTAGATATTATCTAAAGTATAAATTGAATATATATAAATGAAAAGTTATGTGAAATATTGATTAATACAATTTTTTTATAAAACTACTATCTAATAATGTCTTCGCTAATAAGAAATTGTTAGAAATACATTGATTTCAAAATAGAATATTTTCAGCTAAAACTTGTAAACATCAATGACTATTCGGTGGTTATTCCCAAACTATAAATACTCAAATTTTTATCATAGCAATATTCAAATGCTCGATTAATGGAATATTATTTCGATAGTTGAAATTTATAATCTTTTTGGAATCTCATCCATAATGCAAAAAATAGGCGATGCTTACGAAATACCTTACATTTTCGAGTACGATTATAATACTTATTATTTACATTATAAGAATCATGTGATTTAACTCAATTTTAAATTTTAAACATTTTTATTTCAAAATACATGTTTTAATAATAAATTGTTTAATATTTCGTGTTGAAATTACAAGTATTATAAATACTTTTTTTGAAAATAATTATATAAAAATTAGTTTATTTAATTTATAAAATGTGCGCATTTATATTAAAATCATAAAATATATATGCTGTGTAAATACTTTTTAGAATATTTAAGTTTAGAAAGTTGTTTTTACGTTAATTTAAAATGGCTTCAAGAAAATATAATGCAGAACAAATATAAATCTTATAGCTTATACTTGCATCGAGTGATGAGGAGTTTGCTAATAGAGATGAGGTTAATATTACATTTGTATTATAATAATATACAATAATAAAAATGATCAGATTTTGTAAATTTTTTCTTTCATTTCAAATATTTAATTCTAATATAGTATAAAATAATAGCATCATTGATTAACTAAATATACATAATATATTATCTAATTAAATTATACATTATATCCCTATTTAAAAAATCATATATAAAACACTCCATAAAATTATTTATCGAAATATATAATGATATTTTTTTTTTCAATTAATAAATAATAAATATTTCTAGTTACCATAACAACAATACATTTATAATAATTATATATAATGTATTCCTGTGGTATAAAATATTAATGTGTAATTCATTGCATGATTTTTCTTTGTTCATATTATCCCGGATTAAAATGCCATTGGAATGATATTTATATTACACATAATACTACATTTAGGTTATGCCAAGTAACTAAGATCCTGAAAGTAAAGAGGATAGTGGTGAAGATACAAGTGAGGATGTCACACCTCCTGTTCAACCACCACTGCAAGTTATCCCATTTTAAAAAGGCAGACATCCAGGGCAGGTCATAATTAAAACCAGACATTAGTCTCAATTTAATTTGTCAATATTTTTTAAATTAATTTTTAATTTTAATTATTTGTTGTACATTTTGTAATATGATACTTATTTTATTTTAATAATTATTTAATACATTTTCTCCGTAATAATTATTATGATTATTTATAAGATATAGTTTTGTAGAATTTTATAGCTAATAGTTGGAGTCAACTGATGCCGGACAGAATTGATGTGAATAGCTATACGGAGAAAGAGAGATGTTCCAGTTATTAATCTGGTCTCGTATCTCCTTTCAATTGCTGATGCAGATGCTAGGCTCTCACTTCTTTGGGGATATGATGATCGGAACAAATGAATCAAGAAAAAATGGATTAAGCATACAGTTATTACAAAACGGGGAGAAATCTCGGAAATATTGAAAATATATAGTAGTATATAATATATTCAATATTTCTGTGATTAATTCCTTTGTTTTGTATAACAAAATGGCAAACGGCACCTGAAAATTAAATCTATTTGATTACAAAAAATCACGAATACAGGCAATAATGAATAAGTAATAAAAAAAGATCAAAAATCGACATCATCTATATCTTTTCATCGCAGTCATAAAATAATTACTGTAAACAGTAGTTTCCATGAGCTGCAAGAATCTTAAAAGTACGAATGCAGCTGGTCGGACTATCAGAACAGATTCATCAAGTGATTTGTGTAAAATGTCCCTTTGTATATCTTGTTTTTCACAACATGTCTAAATAAATGCTGATGTTTATAATTATTTTAACATTTTAAATGATTTTTTATTATTTTATTGTTTAAAATTTACTATATATATTAAATTAAACTCCAATTATTTATTATTTAATTTGAGATATAAACTTTAATATAGCTATTATATTTATATATGTAACTTTTATAATTATATATAATCTTAAAGTATATATGAGTATTATTGTATCAATAGAATTATATATGAAGAAAATAATAATTTAACTAATATATTTTTAATTATCGAGATTATTTGTTATTTAAACTTAATATACTTTGGTAGTGTTCTATTTTATATTAAACGTATTTTAATTCTCTTTAATATAAATCCATGTTTGTAAAAATAAGTATTTAATCAATTAATTTCTGTTTAAAAATATATCATGTATAATTTAACATTTAAAGATTAAACTTATATATGATAAATAATTCATTATAATGTGTATCTATAGATTTCTAAATTTTTCATTTCATACTCTAATCTTTTTAATCAATAATTATATTTTATAATATATATCTAATAAAAATAATAAGATAAAACATTTTTTAAGTAGTCCCAAACTATATAGGCATATCAAATATATAAAAGTTAATATATTTCTATTTAAGAGTATATATATATTGATATTGAAAATTAAAAATAAATTTTTTAAATGTTGGGTTTGTTATATTTGTTTATTAAATTCCATAATATATTACATCGTATACCATTGCCGGCTCTTAAGCATCTAATTTTTATATAAAATTCAATATTGAAATTGATTAAAACATGCAATCTGTCGAACAACTGTCAGTCAACTTAATAAAGTTACTTCTAAGGATTTAGTTTAAATTAATTGTTTTAACCATTATTTATAAACATTTGCGTGTTGTATGTATTGGATAAAATGAAAGTGTTAATCAATTTATTTTATAATAAATAATTATTGATTATATAAATTTGTTATAAATTATACAATCGCTAATATATTACAACTTTTTAAAATTATTCTAATGACTATGTTTACTGAATAAATACTAGTGACCTATCAGAGGTCATAGAAAAGTATTTAAACTTAAAAATGTAGAATATCTTATAAGAAATATTTCTAAAAAATAATATGTCAATTTACCTTATTGAAAATTTCATATTTCATCATTGTTGATATTTCATAAATAACTAGTAATGATTTAACAATAGTAATATATATCAATGTAATTTACTAACTTTATTAAAATAGTTTACAAAAATTGAGTTTGAATTTAAGATAAAAATATGCACCTAAATAATTTAAATCATACATTATTCATAACGTTTTCATCATTAAGTGAATATGATATATCTTCATTTAGAGAATTTAATATCAATATACATAGTCTTGTAACTAAAACATATACTCTATAAGAAAGATCAAAAAGAGTAATTAATTATTTCTTTCAAACTATAATTCACCTTTTTAAATCTACTAGAGAAAATCTACTATTGATATATGACTTAGATAAACTAATACAAATACTATTGAGATCAAAAACAATACTTATTGTTATAGTTATGATTTATTGTTATGACATGTCTTACCTAATCATGGAAAGACAAGTGTAATAAAACTAATGACATATATGTGATTGCTTCCAGTTACTTTGACTTTGAATATCATACACAATACTATTACATTATTGACAATGTTGTTCTGTTGCATACATTAATAATTCGTTTTTCTGACTGCCAGCTATTAATTTCATTTTTAGATTTATGAGTTGCAATATCTAATTTTTTATGTCTTATTAGTACTTATCATATCTTATTGATTCAATCATTTATTTTTCATAAATCGAATACATACTCTACATATTTTAGTTCTTAATCGAAATGGTTGGCAAAAGGCATTTGAAAGAGAATAAAGAAAATGATCTTGAAATCTCCTCTAAACGTTTAAAGGACAACGTATTGTCTGAAAAGCGATATCCAGATCCGTTGGCACCTCTAACAAGTCTTGATTCAACGGATAATGATACAAATTATTCCCAGAAATCACATCAAATTTCTAATGCCAGTAATTTAAATTTGGATGAATCCGTTCATCCTCGAATAAGCACTGATGAAATTATTCTGATAAGAAAAAAAAAATCATCGAGAGTTTCTAAATCTACAAAATCCAATTCATCTTCGGTTTTAATCTCCAGTCTACAAATTACGGCGAAAGATAAAAATGCATCGAATCTATCACATCACCTAGGTGAATCAGATAATATTGTTAGTATTATTGTTATATTATCTATCTACAAGAGTTACTCTTATTTATAATTATCTTAAGGTACCTGAAGGTATTGCTGGAATCATTATAGAGTTAAAACTTCAGAATTTTATGTGCCATGAGAATTTTGTAACCAAATTTGGAAAATATGTTAATTTTGTAATTGGGAAAAATGGATGTTAGCCTTAATATAAAAGTTTTTAATTTTTATAAAGTAATTATTTTCTTTATTTCTTTTATACATAATATATCTTAACATTTTTATATTTATAAAGCGAATGAGATATAATCAAATATATTTATAATCATTTTAAAGCGGGGAAAAGTGCTATCATAACAGCTTTGGTTTTAGGACTTGGTGGAAAAGCTTGCACTACAAACCGCGGTAAATCTACAAATAACTTTGTAATGTATGGAAAACAGTTAGAGTCATTAAGAGAATATTTGCTCAACATGATTTTAATAGAATAAATAACATTCTAATCTATTTGAATATTCAATACTATTTTGTAAGCATTTCTCACATCTTAGGTTAGCAATTGTCACTATTCATATTACCAATCTTGGTTCAAATTCATTTAATTATGATATATTCGGTGATACCATTATCATTGAAAGAAAGATTAGATCTGTCCAAGGATCATCTTACAGAATAATGTCCCATAATGGTTTGTTATTGTTTTAATATCTTACATTATTATTCTTTTTCTATGATTTTCATCTTTCAGGCAAATTAATCTCAACAAAATGTTCGGATATAATGAAAATCTGTAATCAATTTAATATACAAGTCGCAAATCCTATGACAATCCTTAATCAGGATACCAGCCGCAATTTTTTAAACTCCAAGAATCCATCAGATAAATATAAGGTGTTTTTGTGTATCATAATGTAATATTATCTAGTTGCGTATTTAAAAAAATTGTATCTCTTATATAATATATCCATTTTCAGTTTTTCATGAAGGCCTCTCAACTCGAGAAACTACAATTCATTTATGATAACTCGATGAAACTTCAAGATGATACTTTAGACCATTTAGAAAAAAAGAAAAGTGTATGTAAATATTCGTTAATTATATATTTTAGTATAATTGTAGATATTGTACATATTCGTAAATTTAAATAGTTTTAATATTACTTTTATAATCTATCGGTTAATAGGCCATGTATTATCAAATCGTTGAATTGAAGAAGGTGGAACACCGGTACAAGGCGAGCAAAGGAGTCGTACAATTGAGCCAACGCCTGGTCAAGATTAAGAACGAAAGACTTTGGACCAATATTCATGATCAGGAATCTGTAAGTTACCTTTCAATACCTTCATGATTTATTTGGCAACAGTTACTGAGTAATTTACTCCTATAAATGATTTCTCTTATTTGACTGATTGCTATTTTGATTTCTGTAAATAATTTCATGTAATATAGAGTATTCTTTGTTACTTAATAAAGTAAATATATATAAATGTATATGTTAATTCTCATCGCAGATTATCGACTCAATTAAAGCTAAAATTGAGAAATCCATAATGAGAATAGAAAGTCTAGATATCCGATTGGCTGAAAATAAAGTTTGTATTCTAGCCCCATTAATTAACACCTCTCTTTCCATCGCATCCCCCCTATTTCCGTCTTGTCTCTACCCCCTTCATTCTCTCCCTCTCTGTCATTCTGTTTATCATCCTCTCTCTTTTCCATTCTCACTCCTATGTTCCCTTTCTCCCTCCTATTTCCTGTGAAACCAAACTCATGAGCATATTATATCATCGCTGATCTCTTTGTCGCAATATGCTTTCAACAGACATCTGATATGATGAGCTGGCCACAATATATTACCTATGCTATTCCACCACATTTTAAAGGAAAATCTCGGCGTCACGTTGACTACCAAGGACACATCTCAACTGCAGCTCATCGACCTCGAGAAACAGTCTCGTACAATGCAAATTGATCTCACCAGCGCTCTCGACTATCAAAATCTCAGCCGTTCCAAGTACAAGCAAGCAACGGTTAGTTTGTTGGTATTTTAGGTAATTCATTTTTTTCAACAAGTTTTTTGTTGTAACTAAATCTTTTTTCAAATCAAATATCAATAATATTTATATATATATATATATATATATTCAAAATGTATCATTAAACAGACCCTATATAATAACGGTGTATTGGCTAAATTAGGTATCACATGGCAATATAAATCCCTATAAGATTTTAAATACTTAGGATTACTATAAGAATCTAATACATTCCTACTTTTATTGCCTATAAGCTCATTATGCAAATATTGTAATAATAGAATAGTTACTTAATATAATTAGTTAACTATAATTTCTATAATAAGTTTAATCTGATTATAAATATAACTCATTATTACTATTTTGAATAAATAACTTTGACAGTAATATATTTAAAAAGCGTTATATATATTAAAATATATTACAGTTACTTTATGAAAATTCAATTTTTCAATTTATTATAATAAAAATAAATAAAATGATTACGTATATTAATATAATTAGATTCTTATACATTATAATATAAAGTTTATATATAAATATTTACTATGAGTATCATACTTTAATATCATAAAAACATGATTTTAGTAATAGATTAATGTATAATTAACACATCATTTTAATTCATAAATAATTTATATTTATATCACAATACACCAAATAATCTAACTATTATACAATCTTATTTAATTATTGTATATACAAAATAAACAATATAATTTGTAATTGTAATGCTAAAAAAATATACTTTCATTTTTATTATATAACAAAAAAATTAAAATAACCTGGATAATTATTCCTAGGATTTAGATTAATGTATGTAATGTAATTATTATTATTATTATTAATTAAATTATATTAAATATAGATATCTAATATAATATATATTATCGCTTTTTCAATGTTTTTGTTTATTGAATTGAATGAAATAAAACAGATAACTATATTAAGTTTACTCTATTCTAATGATAATATTATTTAATAATATTCATTGAAATAACCTCTGAAATTTATAAAAATTGTTTGGAATAAAAATGTATTGTAAACAATAAAAAACCTCAATTTTTGCTTTAATACAATTCCTATAATAATTTTATGCTTGATTTTTAATATGAGTTTAATATGATTTCAATATGATTTTTTATATGAATGCATTTGGAATTCTTACACACATTACTATATTTAAACTGTTGTTATTATATCTTATTTTTAAGTTCTATGTTTACTATAAAGATATAGCGATAATTTCATTTATTCTAAATTAATGTTTGCAAATTATTTGTCCAGACATTGAAAATCTATTATCACCTCCGTAGAAAGCATTGGCTTCTTCAAGTCATAAGATTGAAAGGTTAAAGGTCGATGTCAATTTACTGGAGGATCGTCTTAAAGTTCTTAGCACAACGTTAGAATTATGAACAGAGTATAGTGGAGTAACATAAACTGATAATTTAACAATTTCATCAAAGAATTGCATTACATTTCTATAGAACATATTTTACTATTAATGCCATACTAAGTATTAGCAACAAATTATTTATAGCCATAAGGAAGACCAACTTGAAAAGAAAAGGAAACGCGAAATTAGAATCAAATCTCTTAGGGAAATGATCTCTATAAAAGAAAGTGAAATAGCAAGTAGCGAGGTGAAATTAACAAAGCTTCGTTCCACAATAGATTCAATGAACAAAAAATTGCAGGAATTTACGTTAGAATTATTCAGTTTATATAATTTAATTAATGAATAAAATATCATTATAAATATATATATATATATATATATTTATATATTTATATATATATATATATAATATATGTGATATTCTTTATGGTATTCTTTTAGATTTTATAGATTTTAGTTTATCGGCTCCGGAGTTCTTCCGATAAGAATAAATAAGTTCTTTAGAATTCATTAATAAATTTCTTATAGCGAGTGGTCACTAATACTCTTTGGTAGTAGGAGAATTTATGACTAAAACGTGTTGGCATAGCGATGAGAAACGCTCAGCTCAGTACACAATAGAAAAGCAATCCAGATCTATGGCAGAGGCAAACGCTTCGGACGATAATCAGGGGTCGAAGTTCGGAAACTATATACCCCAATTGCTAGCGAGAATTCATAAAGATAGGCGGTTCAAACAACGTCCCAGAGGACCATTGGGTTTGGTTTTAACTTATTTTGTTTATAGTTTATTTGTGAACGGTAAACAAAATCGTATGCTCGGTGTGTCTACTTTATGTCTACTTCGGATACCCAGTGCACGTTTACATCCACCCGACAGGAATGTCGATCAAGATCGTCGACGTGGATTATGCAATTGCCGTAGAGAGTTGCATCGGCAAATTGCTTGCTTCCTTTGTTGTCAACGACAACCACGACCAACAATTACTCTTGAACCATTTTAAGGCCGTCATCAAAGGCAAATTCCCCACTATATATACATGTAAATACTACGTTAGTATATCATTCCCTGTGTTACACTCACACATAATAACTAATTGATATTAATATATTATATATATTATAATAATATCATTATTCCTCATACTTCATTATTACGTAATCAGGTAGGTAAATTTTACTCTTATGACACATTGTATCATTGATATCTATTATCTCATTTAGCAAAAAAAATGTGTCTATTATATATTTGTGTGATAATAATAATTCAATTAAACCACTTATTTACCCATCCTGTAATTAATTTACTATAGTCAACTAACCAGTGACGGGATGAGTCTAAAAACTTGGCCCAACAAATTTAATAACTTTATTGTTTGATACTTTAACATCATTTTAAAATTTGCAGCCAAAAATCTATGAATACGAAAAGAATGTTAGTTTTTTATTATAAATTTATAATGTAATATTTTTGTATTTGATACTTTCTTCAGTAACTATAATTTATGTTTATTTATTCGATGTCCATAGTTGGTAAAACACGAAAAATATAAAGCTGTCATCAATTATTTGACCGTCGATGACCATATTGTTATGAATTGTCTGTTAGATCAAGCGCGAGTTGAACAGATCATCATCATTGAATCTACTGAAGAATGCCAAGAGGTTAGTTGAGTTTAATAGAAATTGTAAATAATACTAATGCTAGAGTTCTTTAAAATCACATTATCAATATCAGTGAAGCATAAATACATATAACTTAATTCATGTTCCGTATTTAGACAATTGTTTATTTTATACTGAGTCAATGATAAAGACTGTAATAATATTAAATGTGAAAATCAAATATATTTGGAATATGTTTTCTAGTTCAATTTATAAAATTTCCTTTACTGTTGTAACTTATATGTCAAATAACAGCAGCGTAAGATAAGGTTGATTTTGACTGACTTTTGTATGTAATTTATATAAAATATATCTATTATATAAATTTCAACTCATCTGTGTATGTATTTTTAATACTACTGATTTAATTTTACATCTTAAAACATCGCTGCAAGCAATGCAAGCAATGCAAGCAATGCAAGCAATGCTTATTATAGGCAGTTTTATTTGTTGAGTTTTTATACCTAGATACCGTATAACTAAGAAACTCCGAGTACCTAGCCATTCTGTGGCATTTTTCAATTATTTTGTATTGAATAATTATTTCGTTTATCTTTTTCCTGGAAATTTATAGACGGTCGAACAAGTAATTTAAAAAATAAAATTGTAATTAGTTGAGTAAAATAATTATTATAAATATGATCAACCATTTTATAAAGATCCACCCATCCATACGTATATCTATTAATCCATCCCTAGATTATATTTTATTAATATAATGACTTAATCTAAATAACATGTAACTTTTGTTAAAATGGAATTCTCAGCATATGTTGGAAATGGAGAATTTTTTCCTATATCCAACAGCCGATTAAGAGTTTTGTTTTTTGCAAAAACTGAATTCATTATGAAAATAAATAAAAAATGTCTATAAATATCAACAAACATCTTCAATCGCTTAAAACTTTAGGCATGTTAAAAAAAATATAATTTTAAATTTTAATTAAAAAATAAAAAACTCTCTAGGCATTCGTAGTATTTTAGAAAAGCGTGTAATTATTGTTCCAAGATTATAAATTTCAAATGAATATTGCTTGACCAATACTGTACTAAAAAATAAAAATATTTTTAAATTATAATCTTATTAGTTATATTTAATAAATCTCTGCCTGGACCGAATCTCATGAAAATGATCACCCTTAACGTATGAGTAGTTAACGTCAACAAACCAGTAAGACATGTTTGATCTCCGCTAGGTAATGTCCTTACCGAATGCGCCGTGTAGACAAGCCTACACTCTGAAAGGCGACATCTGCTACAGCAAACCAAACTTTTGTTTTTACGGCCAGGATCGTTTCATTCGTACCAGATTGGTAGCCAGCAACGAAAAGATGCTGAGGTGAGCTATATGCGTTGCTACGGCAACACGTTAACGTGTACATCACGTCGTACGCATTCTAATGGAACCTTGCAATCGTTGTAGCAATACTTTTAAATAGTTTGTATTATTTGCAGTAATTTATCTGCAGAAATAAAGAAATTGGAGATTAAATTGGCTCTATTAAATGAGCGCTTGATTGGGATAAGAAAAGAGAAACAGAATAATTACGACATTGAGAATAATTGTAAGAAAACAATTCATTTGTTAATGAAGGACAAATTTGAACTAGAAGAGGTTTCATGTTAATAAATGTATTTTATATATATATTATCTTTTAGTAAATGATATTCATTTTGATGCATTATTTAAGTAGCCTTAATAATTAATTGATAATTATATGTAAAGGAACTCCAAAAAGTAATTGATTCAGCAGATGAAGAGATCCAGGTGGATTCAAGGGTATTGGTGAGTTTTTCTTAGGCTCATCTTCCTACTCTCATTACCGTATATTCCGGCATTCTCATTTTTATTACATTTCAAACTCCGTCAGCAAGAAGATCTAGATGAAAATAAAATGCTGTTAACTAATGAAAAGAAACTCAACAGTGAAAGCATAACAATGGTTGACGAGTACAAAATAAAAGTTGCCGGAGCAGAATCGACAGTTTCTTTGTTAAGAGTTAAAGAAGATGAATTCTTTCAGAATATTGATTCAGCGAAAGTTTATACTTATAGTTCTACACATTAATTAAATATACATTAATTAATTAATTAAATATACATTAATTAATTAATTAAATATACAGCCTCATATTTCTATAATAGGCATCTTAGTATATTAATTTGTTTTCTCTATATAATTATTAAATTAAATATTAGTGTAAGTCCATTGATTATTGTGAAAGATTTACTTCTTTAAATATTTTCTTCATTAAAATTGTTTTCCAGGAAAAATTATCCACTTCGGAGAATCAAGAAAGAGAATTTCTTGAATTTGAGGAAGTCATCATTAAAAAAACTAATGAAGTCAAACAAAAGATAGAACATTTAGAATTGATGCTTACTGAAAGGAAAGATAATCTTGTGGTACTTTCTATATAACTATCTCTTTGTGTATATTCCTCTATCTCTTCATGCCTCCCTCCCTATTTACTCGTGCATTATTATTATAGGCAGCTATTGCTTTGACTGTAGATGGGCCAATTCGTGTATCTGTTACACGTAGTCTTGATATAATACAAAATGAAATTGATAGCATTACAAAGAAGATGGATACTTCGAATGATTTGTAAGAATAGCATCTATTGTTTAAATATTAAACAAATTAGTTATATTGTATATAACATTAGTTTTCATATATTTATACTTTTATACATTTGAAATGCAAACCTATAACATTACCAAGATATTAATGCTGCCCAATTTGCAGAAATGGGAATCACGAGGACATTTGTATTGAATATAAGAAAAGACGTGATGAATACCTCGAAATCAAATCTTCCATTAAGAAGAATGAGCAATTCCTAGAGGTTGGTAATGTATTTATTATGTAAATATAATATATTATTCAAATTTAGTTGATAACATTTCTTTATAGCAATTTAGTTGATTTAATCATAAAATTTATATTTCCTGTATATTTCTCATTATTTTATTAATATATAGAAAAATAATTGTTAATAAATTATTATATAAATTATTGTTATACAAACGAAAGTCAATGCGATATATTAATTAATGTTTTAGCTAATTATATTCTTACATATTTGTATATAACTCTTTGAATATCAAAATTTTAAATTTATTAATATTATAGATGATTATATAATATTAAAGATTATATATATTCAATTTATATCAGTAGTTATGAGTGCTTACATTGGCTGATATTTTCCTTATAATGACATATATATAATGATATTTTTTTAATTTAACTAATTATTCCAAACAATAAATAAGTATTATTATTATATATTCACCTTTTTGAATTTAATACAAATAATTAACTTTATGATATTAGTTATATTTTAAAATGTATTTATTTTTTGATGTATTACTGTATATTTATTATTTAAATCATTTTAGTAACATGCATAATACGAATTAAATATATTAAATATATATATTATCGATTACAGTTAAATATATAATACTTAACAAATATGGTGAAAGGATCAATATTATATTTTAAGTAATTTATTGAATAAAAAAGTTATATACAAAATACAAAATATAAATAGAATATTTAAAATTTATATTAGTTATTTAACCAATTTTTTTTTTAAATACATTTAAATGATCATATTTCAATTTTAAATGTCATTAGTACATGACAATTGTCATTTATTTACTTATTACTAGTTAAAGCATAAGATACATTACATATCTCGAATGCGTTTTGAATACCGGCCATACACTATTGACGCATGCGTGTTTTGAATCTACAACGATAAAGTACGCGATGTTCTCGACCCTAGAAACTCGGAGGGATATTGCAAACTCGCAATAAACTCTTCGCCGAAGTTCGCAGGATGACTTGCATCCGCCTGAGAACGTTGTTCATTTCCAATTTAGCCTATCGCAACTTCCGCGGTACGATCAAGTTCGACCACGATAAGAAGATTCTTACTATCAATGTATGTATCGCGCGTATGTTTTACATAAATAACTCTATGCCGTTATCGATATTACGTTGTATTATGTTTTCATATCAATTATAAGGAAACTTGTCTTGCATTCCCTTACAACAGGTAAAACCTAAGCAAGACGATAACAAAATTGCGTCGACCACAAAATCAATATCTGGAGGAGAACGATCATTTACAACTATCTGTTTGATTCTGGCTCTATGGCAAAATACGCAATCTCCATTCAGATGTCTCGATGAATTTGACGTGTTTATGGTTTGTGTTATCTGCGGTTATAGGGGTTCATTAGGGGTTCGTTAGGGGTTCATTAGGGGTTCATTAGGGGTTCGTTAGGGGTTCGTTAGGGGTTCGTTAGGGGTTCATTAGGGGTTCGTTAGGGGTTCATTAGGGGTTCAATAGGGGTTCATTAGGGGTTCATTAGGGGTTCATTAGGGGTTCATTAGGGGTTCATTAGGGGTTCATTAGGGGTTCAATAGGGGTTCATTAGGGGTTCATTAGGGGTTCATTAGGGGTTCATTAGGGGTTCATTAGGGGTTCATTAGGGGTTCATTAGGGGTTCAATAGGGGTTCATTAGGGGTTCATTAGGGGTTCGTTAGGGGTTCATTAGGGGTTCATTAGGTGTTCATTAGGGGTTCATTAGGGTTTCGTTAGGGGTTCGTTAGGGGTTCGGTAGGGGTTCATTAGGGGTTCATTAGGGGTTCATTAGGGGTTCATTAGGGGTTCATTAGTGGTTCATTAGGGGTTCATTAGGGGTTCATTAGGGGTTCATTAGGGGTTCGTTAGGGGTTCATTAGAGGTTCATTAGGGGTTCATTAGGGGTTCATTAGGGGTTCGTTAGGGGTTCATTAGGTGTTCGTTAGGGGTTCATTAGGGGTTCATTAGGGGTTCATTAGGGGTTCGTTAGGGGTTCGTTAGGGGTTCATTAGGGGTTCGTTAGGGGTTCGTTATGGGTTTATTAGGGGTTCGTTAGGGGTTCGTTAGGGGTTCATTAGGGGTTCATTAGGGGTTCATTAGGGGTTCGTTAGGGGTTTATTAGGGGTTTATTAGGGGTTTATTAGGGGTTCGTTAGGGGTTCATTAGGGGTTCATTAGGGGTTCATTAGGGGTTCGTTAGGGGTTCGTTAGGGGTTCATTAGGGGTTCGTTAGGGGTTCGTTAGGGGTTCGTTAGGGGTTCGTTAGGGGTTCGTTAGGGGTTCGTTAGGGGTTCGTTAGGGGTTCGTTAGGGGTTCATTAGGGGTTCGTTAAGGGTTCATTAGGGGTTCGTTAGGGGTTTGTTAGTGGTTCGTTAGGGGTTCATTAGGGGTTCATTAGGGGTTCATTAGGGGTTCGTTAGGAGTTCATTAGGGGTTCATTAGGGGTTCATTAGGGGTTCATTAGGGGTTCATTAAGGGTTCGTTAGGGGGTCTTGAGCGAGTGCACCATGCTATCGCTGGAGGGGTATTAGCAGTTCATTATTGTTCTACAATATTATTAACGTTATCTTACCAATGTATTGTAGTTGCTTCAGCATCTCAAAATCAGCAGTTATAACAGTAATACGTATGCAATTACATCATCTATTGTCATTACTCCAGGATATGGTGAATAGGAAAATCAGTATGGAGATGATATTGGAGATGACCGATAAATTGAACTCGGAGAGTGGTGGTCGCCAATTTATATTTCTGTCTCCTCAGGACATGAGGTTATGTCCTTCAGATATTTACTAAGAAATGTAATCATAAAAAGACAACTACACAAATTCAAATACCTCTATTCTATATTTGTATACATATAACTATTAATAAAGTAATTACTTTAGGTTATACTTGTTATTGTCCATACACACTTTGATTACATTTTAAACATTATACAATTATTAACCACTCCACATACACAACTAGCTAATATCTACCAAACGCTAACACAATCTTCCCTTGTATATCCTGACATGCCTTCAATTGTAGCCATCTGAATGTTAAAGGAGATATCACCATTTTGAGAATGCCTGATATTCGGAGAAACAGTGAGCATTAATGTATCTGGTATTATTCCCTGAATATGATTGATATTCTTATTTTGTTATTATCTTATTTGAGAAGTCTTCTTCTGCTATTATTTATTTACAGTTCATACTTTAGTTTAAAGTAAATATATTGTCTGTTTGCATATATAATTATTTTTATAAATATTATGATTATTTGATTTTATATGACATATGTTGTAAATATTTTCATAATAAAACTTATACCTGGAATTGTTATTATATAATATATAGATATAGTGAATTAATTATTTAAAACAAAACAACAAAAAGCGATTTTGAGTAATTTTATAAATTTAAAGTAATTACTTCATAAATTATCTAATACTGTATTAAAGATCTACGACCAATGTATATAATACAATATAGTTAATATTATGTAGATTATATAGTCTGATTTATTTGTATTCTAATCAACTTATTGTAATTAATATATTTGAAAATTGTGAATAAATATTTATATAATTAATAATAATAATTAGCAAAATTTATAATATAATATATGAACTTAAATAAATACTATTTATATATACAGATTAGTTATGTGTGATTATAAATGTAGTGTATGATATAATAGTAGCAGTACCTGAACTCAATATTAACTATCTACATTTATAATGCATCTTAAAATATTTCTATATTCTATTCTTTAATCCAGTATATACATTCCACTAATCAATCCAAATGAATATCATTTTATATGAATTCAAATTTAATAGTTTTTAAAAACTTGTTTAGATTTTGTATATATATTGATAATCTATATATATATATATATATATACATATATGTATGATATATCATCTTGAGATCTTAATTATTTAAAGAATCTACTGCCTTTTGATTGAACCATTAAACTAAAGTTGAATGCATTTTATTATGTGGGTATATCTAATCGATGTTAACATTGCTGTGATCAATACTTTCATATCCCTTATTGTTATTACTCCCACTTATAATACAATTACTACCACTATATATACTACAATTATTATAGGTTAATTACGTATTACGCAATAACTATAGTAATTAGTAAGTTAATAACTAGTGATTAGTAAGTTAATAACTAGTGATTAGTAAGTTAATAACTAGTGATTAGTAAGTTAATAACTAGTGATTAGTAAGTTAATAACTAGTGATTAGTAAGTTAATAACTAGTGATTAGTAAGTTAATAACTAGTGATTAGTAAGTTAATAACTAGTGATTAGTAAGTTAATAACTAGTGATTAGTAAGTTAATAACTAGTGATTAGTAAGTTAATAACTAGTGATTAGTAAGTTAATAACTAGTGATTAGTAAGTTAATAACTAGTCTTTAGTAAGTTAATAACTAGTGATTAGTAAGTTAATAACTAGTGATTAGTAAGTTAATAACTAGTGATTAGTAAGTTAATAACTAGTCTTTAGTAAGTTAATAACTAGTGATTAGTAAGTTAATAACTAGTCTTTAGTAAGTTAATAACTAGTGATTAGTAAGTTAATAACTAGTGATTAGTAAGTTAATAACTAGTCTTTAGTAAGTTAATAACTAGTGATTAGTAAGTTAATAACTAGTGATTAGTAAGTTAATAACTAGTGATTAGTAAGTTAATAACTAGTCTTTAGTAAGTTAATAACTAGTGATTAGTAAGTTAATAACTAGTCTTTAGTAAGTTAATAACTAGTGATTAGTAAGTTAATAACTAGTGATTAGTAAGTTAATAACTAGTGATTAGTAAGTTAATAACTAGTGATTAGTAAGTTAATAACTAGTGATTAGTAAGTTAATAACTAGTGATTAGTAAGTTAATAACTAGTGATTAGTAAGTTAATAACTAGTGATTAGTAAGTTAATAACTAGTGATTAGTAAGTTAATAACTAGTGATTAGTAAGTTAATAACTAGTGATTAGTAAGTTAATAACTAGTGATTAGTAAGTTAATAACTAGTGATTAGTAAGTTAATAACTAGTGATTAGTAAGTTAATAACTAGTGATTAGTAAGTTAATAACTAGTGATTAGTAAGTTAATAACTAGTGATTAGTAAGTTAATAACTAGTGATTAGTAAGTTAATAACTAGTGATTAGTAAGTTAATAACTAGTGATTAGTAAGTTAATAACTAGTGATTAGTAAGTTAATAACTAGTGATTAGTAAGTTAATAACTAGTGATTAGTAAGTTAATAACTAGTGATTAGTAAGTTAATAACTAGTGATTAGTAAGTTAATAACTAGTGATTAGTAAGTTAATAACTAGTGATTAGTAAGTTAATAACTAGTGATTAGTAAGTTAATAACTAGTGATTAGTAAGTTAATAACTAGTGATTAGTAAGTTAATAACTAGTGATTAGTAAGTTAATAACTAGTGATTAGTAAGTTAATAACTAGTGATTAGTAAGTTAATAACTAGTGATTAGTAAGTTAATAACTAGTGATTAGTAAGTTAATAACTAGTGATTAGTAAGTTAATAACTAGTGATTAGTAAGTTAATAACTAGTGATTAGTAAGTTAATAACTAGTGATTAGTAAGTTAATAACTAGTGATTAGTAAG
This sequence comes from Osedax frankpressi, assembly GCA_964035775.1. NCBI lineage: Eukaryota > Metazoa > Annelida > Polychaeta > Sabellida > Siboglinidae > Osedax > Osedax frankpressi. The sequence continues at coordinate 23,193,471 of OZ038315.1, read as the reverse complement.
TTAATAACTAGTGATTAGTAAGTTAATAACTAGTGATTAGTAAGTTAATAACTAGTGATTAGTAAGTTAATAACTAGTGATTAGTAAGTTAATAACTAGTGATTAGTAAGTTAATAACTAGTGATTAGTAAGTTAATAACTAGTGATTAGTAAGTTAATAACTAGTGATTAGTAAGTTAATAACTAGTGATTAGTAAGTTAATAACTAGTGATTAGTAAGTTAATAACTAGTGATTAGTAAGTTAATAACTAGTGATTAGTAAGTTAATAACTAGTGATTAGTAAGTTAATAACTAGTGATTAGTAAGTTAATAACTAGTGATTAGTAAGTTAATAACTAGTGATTAGTAAGTTAATAACTAGTGATTAGTAAGTTAATAACTAGTGATTAGTAAGTTAATAACTAGTGATTAGTAAGTTAATAACTAGTGATTAGTAAGTTAATAACTAGTGATTAGTAAGTTAATAACTAGTGATTAGTAAGTTAATAACTAGTGATTAGTAAGTTAATAACTAGTGATTAGTAAGTTAATAACTAGTGATTAGTAAGTTAATAACTAGTGATTAGTAAGTTAATAACTAGTGATTAGTAAGTTAATAACTAGTGATTAGTAAGTTAATAACTAGTGATTAGTAAGTTAATAACTAGTGATTAGTAAGTTAATAACTAGTGATTAGTAAGTTAATAACTAGTGATTAGTAAGTTAATAACTAGTGATTAGTAAGTTAATAACTAGTGATTAGTAAGTTAATAACTAGTGATTAGTAAGTTAATAACTAGTGATTAGTAAGTTAATAACTAGTGATTAGTAAGTTAATAACTAGTGATTAGTAAGTTAATAACTAGTGATTAGTAAGTTAATAACTAGTGATTAGTAAGTTAATAACTAGTGATTAGTAAGTTAATAACTAGTGATTAGTAAGTTAATAACTAGTGATTAGTAAGTTAATAACTAGTGATTAGTAAGTTAATAACTAGTGATTAGTAAGTTAATAACTAGTGATTAGTAAGTTAATAACTAGTGATTAGTAAGTTAATAACTAGTGATTAGTAAGTTAATAACTAGTGATTAGTAAGTTAATAACTAGTCTTTAGTAAGTTAATAACTAGTGATTAGTAAGTTAATAACTAGTGATTAGTAAGTTAATAACTAGTGATTAGTAAGTTAATAACTAGTCTTTAGTAAGTTAATAACTAGTGATTAGTAAGTTAATAACTAGTGATTAGTAAGTTAATAACTAATGATTAGTAAGTTAATAACTAGTCTTAGTAAGTTAATAACTAGTGATTAGTAAGTTAATAACTAGTGATTAGTAAGTTAATAACTAGTAATTAGTAAGTTAATAACTAGTGATTAGTAAGTTAATAACTAGTGATTAGTAAGTTAATAACTAGTGATTAGTAAGTTAATAACTAGTGATTAGTAAGTTAATAACTAATGATTAGTAAGTTAATAACTAGTCTTTAGTAAGTTAATAACTAGTGATTAGTAAGTTAATAACTAGTGATTAGTAAGTTAATAACTAGTGATTAGTAAGTTAATAACTAGTGATTAGTAAGTTAATAACTAGTGATTAGTAAGTTAATAACTAGTGATTAGTAAGTTAATAACTAGTGATTAGTAAGTTAATAACTAATGATTAGTAAAGTTAATAACTAGTCTTTAGTAAGTTAATAACTAGTGATTAGTAAGTTAATAACTAGTGATTAGTAAGTTAATAACTAGTGATTAGTAAGTTAATAACTAGTGATTAGTAAGTTAATAACTAGTGATTAGTAAGTTAATAACTAGTGATTAGTAAGTTAATAACTAGTGATTAGTAAGTTAATAACTAGTGATTAGTAAGTTAATAACTAGTGATTAGTAAGTTAATAACTAGTGATTAGTAAGTTAATAACTAGTGATTAGTAAGTTAATAACTAGTGATTAGTAAGTTAATAACTAGTGATTAGTAAGTTAATGACTAGTGATTAGTAAGTTAATAACTAGTGATTAGTAAGTTAATAAATAGTGATTAGTAAGTTAATAACTAGTGATTAGTAAGTTAATAACTAGTGATTAGTAAGTTAATAACTAGTTATTAGTAAGTTAATAACTAGTCTTTAGTAAGTTAATAACTAGTGATTAGTAAGTTAATAACTAGTGATTAGTAAGTTAATAACTAGTGATTAGTAAGTTAATAACTAGTGATTAGTAAGTTAATAACTAGTGATTAGTAAGTTAATAACTAGTTATTAGTAAGTTAATAACTAGTCTTTAGTAAGTTAATAACTAGTGATTAGTAAGTTAATAACTAGTGATTAGTAAGTTAATAACTAGTCTTTAGTAAGTTAATAACTAGTAATTAGTAAGTTAATAACTAGTGATTAGTAAGTTAATAACTAGTGATTAGTAAGTTAATAACTAGTGATTAGTAAGTTAATAACTAGTGATTAGTAAGTTAATAACTAGTGATTAGTAAGTTAATAACTAGTGATTAGTAAGTTAATAACTAGTGATTAGTAAGTTAATAACTAGTGATTAGTAAGTTAATAACTAGTCTTTAGTAAGTTAATAACTAGTGATTAGTAAGTTAATAACTAGTGATTAGTAAGTTAATAATTAGTGATTAGTAAGTTAATAACTAGTGATTAGTAAGTTAATAACTAGTGATTAGTAAGTTAATAACTAGTGATTAGTAAGTTAATAACTAGTGAATAGTAAGTTAATAACTAGTGATTAGTAAGTTAATAACTAGTGATTAGTAAGTTAATAACTAGTGATTAGTAAGTTAATAACTAGTCTTTAGTAAGTTAATAACTAGTGATTAGTAAGTTAATAACTAGTGATTAGTAAGTTAATAACTAGTGATTAGTAAGTTAATAACTAGTGATTAGTAAGTTAATAACTAGTGATTAGTAAGTTAATAACTAGTGATTAGTAAGTTAATAACTAGTGATTAGTAAGTTAATAACTAGTGATTAGTAAGTTAATAACTAGTGATTAGTAAGTTAATAACTAGTGATTAGTAAGTTAATAACTAGTGATTAGTAAGTTAATAACTAGTGATTAGTAAGTTAATAACTAGTGATTAGTAAGTTAATAACTAGTGATTAGTAAGTTAATAACTAGTGATTAGTAAGTTAATAACTAGTGATTAGTAAGTTAATAACTAGTGATTAGTAAGTTAATAACTAGTGATTAGTAAGTTAATAACTAGTGATTAGTAAGTTAATAACTAGTGATTAGTAAGTTAATAACTAGTGATTAGTAAGTTAATAACTAGTGATTAGTAAGTTAATAACTAGTGATTAGTAAGTTAATAACTAGTGATTAGTATCACGGCGATCATCAGATGAAATTACAAGGGAGTTCATTTTAGCTTCTCCTGGAATCATATAACGACAAAGTTCTAAATGTGCTGATAGTTCTATACTCTGCTGATGGTTACTTCTATTATGAAAATATATCATATAGTCAATGTTATATTTTTTAATAAGATAGAAACTATTGCATTCGCATCATAAGGCTCGACTTACTTGTATTTGAACAGAGTAACAGGTGAGAGGTCATTGTTGAACCCCACTTTAGGGCTGTGAATACTAAATGAATCGTTCTACATAATTGATATTACCATAACATAGGACAAATGTTAGTATGTCTGCCTTCTTAAATGTTTTACATTGCATATTCTAATTATAGCATGCAGTGAATTTGGTTTCATGAAAGAGCTTTTTATAAAATCAAAGTGTTATGTAAATGTATTTGAATTTATTTAAATTCATTAAAAATTATTTTAATGAAAAATGGATAAATCTCTATTATAGATACTATATAATATCCAATTAGTATGAGATATGGAGTCATTAATTTAGAGACTGGAAAATGTATAAATTATATTACCTTTGATTTCTAAATAATTTTATTACAACGGTTATTAATATATGTTTAGATTTGTTCAAATTATATATATATATATAAGTATACATTACTAAAATATCAGTAATGCAAAATGATTTGATGAATTTGTAATTGCTGTAAAAATACCATCAAAGAAAGTAGTCAATGCTCAATGAGCATTGCCATACCCACAGGGCTTATACTACAGAGTTCGTTATTAACAGTGTGATATTAGGTGATTGTTTCTGTAGTGTAGGATAAATCAAATTAGAGGTGATTGGTAGAATTAATGTATTCATATTTGTTTATTATATGTTGGATGTTTTTTTGGGCTACTCGGGTGAAGATATATCTTATTTTAGTAATAATAGATTTGATCTATATATGAAATGCAATATTAATGTTTTGTTGTTGTTGTTAGTGTTGCTGGTAGGGTCGATTTTATTATAGTGATATCATGTTATCAGGTGAGGCTATAGCCGATGATAGTCGATATTTTGATATATGAGATATATAAATATAACATACATCATAGAAATATAAGAATGTGTTATAATGCGATAAAGTAACCATTTATATTGTGGTAATTATATCAGTTAAAAACGTTATTAAATAATTTAAAAATATTAATGTATTTAACTAATATCATGTATATTGAAAATTATGTTATATATTAATTTATCTAAAAAAAATATCGATTAATAACAAATTTAATATTAATTATATATCCAATAATTAATATATATATATATATATATATATATATTAATATATATATATATATATATATATATATATATATTAATAATTTATTCATATTATTAAATAAACCCAAGATTACAAAATCTTGAATTAAACTCTAATCCAAATATACGTAAAAAATATAGTATTGTAAATGTACCATCATATGAAAAATATGTCATTAATTGTATTATATTAAATTTGTTTCTATTAAATTTGTATATGTTATTACAAATAGACGTGATATGTGATATATGATATATATGATATATCCAATATGTGATATTTCAAATATTAATATTTGAAATATAACATAATTATGTATTATCAATGTTATCTATTATTCTAAATTATTATCATGATTATTGCATATATTATTAATCTTTGTTATTTTATTATAACAATATTCAATATAATAATAATAATATTTCATTAGTTTCTATCAGGTTTATATTTCAATTCTAATAAAGTACATGGAAAATGTCTGTTTAATTATAACTTTCTATTGTTTTGATATAACATTAAATGGATATATCATAGCAAATCATGCATAGTTAATATTTAGCGACATTATATATAATTATATCAAAAACATTGTTTTAATTACAAAGACAATGTGAACTTAAAATTATAGATTATCAATTATAATTAATCTATTTAAGATGTTTTTAAAATTTATTTATATATATATACTGGCCTTATTTATTTATTTTATATATGATCAAATTATAAAATAAATGATAAATTCTATTAACTATATAATTAAATTTGTTTAAATTATAATTATTTTATTTTTATTAGAAACAATGAATGTAGTTAAATTCTTGTCATTTTATTAATGTTTGTTAAAAATTATATATGATAATAACAAATATTACCAATATAATTTTTGATAATATTATATATTAAATATATTTATTTTTATTTGTTTAAATATTAATATATATATAATTAAAAATATATTTTAATTTAATGACTAAATTAAAACATAATAGTTATTACTATGTAATGTACTATATTGATATTATAAGATATATATATTAATTTGATCCATTTTATCATGATTGTTCAATAGAAAAATATTACAATATACTAATAGTACTGTTTATTTATATCTTTATAAATAATTTATATTTATAATAATTTATAAAATTATTTCACTTTAATTTACTTTAACCTAATAATATTGGCAATCTTAACTTTAACTTTGTTTCCTTAATTATTATTATAAATAAAATTGTAATTATAAATTTAATATTAAAGTTTATTATTTTGTTATGTTGTTAATTATTTATTATCATCTACACAGAAGTAATCATATCATTATTAATATAATTATATTAAGTAAACACATATTTACGAAAGACAATTTATATTATAAAAATGTTAAATCTTATATAAATATAACATAACAACATTTATTTAGTTAAAATGAATATTTTAAAGTGTATTAATATATTTACAAATTATAGGATTTACAGATGTATATAAATATATATATTCATAATATATTTGATTTTCGAAATTATTAAATGTTATCTCCTTTATTCTATATAGATTATTAAGATATTAAAAGTAATTTACATTATATGAACAAATTATTGTAACTGTACATTATATATAAATTAATCTGTAAAACTATTAAACTATGCATTATATCGCATTGCTATTGTTGTAATATAATACAGGACTAGTTGCATACAATACCCAGTTGCATGATATCTAAATATTGTTTTATAAATCATTTAATATGTTCATAAATATTTAAAATACAAATGATATTTTTAAATAATAAATTATATAATTTTATATATATTTTCCATTTATATGTTAAATACAATGAGTTATTGTAAATATTATATTCCTATATTAAACATATTCTTTAATTGTAGCTATGGAGAACATATGTACAAAAGAAATGCCTGGTAAAGCAAATGGATCAGAATCAATGTTACAGAATATATCTAAAGAATTCAATAAAATGAACTTCAAAGTTGGCAGCAAACATAATTAGCGCGAAATTTTTAGTAGTTACAATTTAGATTTTCATAAAACCAAATTTAGTCATATTTAGTTTAATTTTCAGTATATTTTATAAATAATATTATAATATTTTATTATTGAAAACTATCATATTATCTAGGATAATTAAAATAATTAAATAAGATAATTAAAAGATGTATTAATACATTAATGTATTCTTATATATTTCAGGAAATAATGCAGAATCCTGAAATTGTTCGATTTATTGATGAACACCAAAGCACCCTCCGTAAGATTAGTGGCGTGAAAACAATAGCCGACGTTATAGGACAAAAGGAATTTGACAACATGCCGAGTTATGATGATCCCGAATACGTGAATTTCATGAATTCACGTACGAGCAAGTCTGTCTTGAATATGCCTTTAGAAATTAAGGTCAATAAGCCGTTGAAAAAACCCAAGTGTCATTGTTACTATCCAAATGATCCACCTAGAAAACGATTTAAGCCCTCTACTATTGGAAATACACCATAATGTATTCGTTTGTCATATTGAATATATTTATATAAAAATAAATATCTAACATATTGTTATAATTATTTATTAATTTATAAAATCAATATCATTTACAATTTATATTTGAATTTGAATTTAATTCGACACTAAGCATTCGAATTTAACGAACCTGAACTAGTATGATCATAGTTTCCATACTCACAAATGTGTTAAATAATTTATGATGATACATTAACTAAATTTTGTTGATTTGAAATTTAGGAATTGTTCATATGATGTGGAAATTATTCCATTCATAATTAGAAATATATAAATTCAAATCATTAAATTACTAAAGTAATATATTTAATATCCATGGATGTAATATATATAATATCCCTGAATAGTACGGTTGAATTAATATATGCCAAATAATTAAACAAATACATTACAATATATATATTATATAATTTTCAATGGTATATTATAATTGATAATGATAATTAAATTATTTCATTATAATTTCTAATTTTATATATATATATATATTAATAAAATACCATTACATCATAAGTGAGTTAATACATTAGTAATTGGCTTAAAAATGTCATGAAAGAAAGTGGAAATTAAAATATGATTATACTACAAGATATGTTATTCAAAGGGTAATATATTAATGGTTTATTAATTTATGATTATTTATGTAATGTAGAGTAATTCAAATTAGAGGTTATGGGATGAATCCGTGTTTTAATATTTTTAAGTTATGTTGAAAATCTGTTTGAGGTGGTATGGTGAAGGTGTATCTTACGGGATTTTAATAGTTTTTCTATATATGAAACGTCTTATTAAGGTGTTGTTGCTATTTGTAGTATTTCGAATGGAGTAGATTTTGTTACTTATGATCTAATATTTGTTAGTTGGGCTAGTTAATGTGTTGATATATTAATATCAATTATATAATAGATAACATATGAATAAGTGGCATAACGTGAACAAGTAATTTGTTATATTGCCGTCATTATAATGGTCAAATAAGATAATAAATAATTTTAGAATAATTATATATTTAACTAATATCTTATTGATACGAATGTATGTTAGATATTAATTTATTTAAAAAAAAGTATTACCAATTAATAAATAATATGGAAACATATTGATTAAATAATATGAATAAATATAGATAATATGAATTATCTATTAATAACAAATGTAATATCAATTATATATCAGCTAATTTAAATAATAATATATTAAACACGATATTACCAAATCTGGGAGTAATATATAATACAAATGTATGTAAAAAAAACTGTATTATTGTAAAAAAAAACCACCATGCGGAAAAATATGTTAAGTATATTATGTTAAATTAGTTTCTATGACGTTTATATTTGTTATTATATTTCTGAAGGACGGCATCCAATAGACGTAAATATGTTATATATAAAATATTATTTGTTATCGAGGCTATCTAATATTCTAAATAATTGTTATGATTATTGCTAAGATTAGTAATCCTTGTTATTTTATTTAACAATATTAAAAATAATAATAATATTGCATTAATTTCAATCAGGTTTATATTAAAATTATGATTAAAATAAAGGTCCTACATATATATTTTGGTATAACTTTGTGTCGTATTGATATAACATTAAATGGACATACTATGGTAAATCATGCATTATTAATTAATATATAATTACTATATTTATAATTTATTCAAAAACATTGTTTTAATTACAAAGACAACTATGAAAAAAAATTGGAGATTATTATTATAATTAGTGTATTTGTTATGCTTTGAAAATATATTATTTATTTATATATCATAGTGTCATTATTTATTTATTTTTTATATGGTCGAATTATAAAACAAATGATAAATTCTATAAATCATATATCTAAATTTGTTTAAATTATAATTGTTTTATATTTATTATATTAATAAATTAAGTTAAATTCTTTAATATGTGTCATTTATTTTTAATAATATATAATAATAACGAAGTGTATAATAACCAAAATAATTGTGTAAATATAATTAAAAATATATTTGAATTGAATGACTAAATTAAAAAAAATGGTTATTACTATTTACTATACTATATTAATATAGTAATATAATATAGTAGTTTACTAATATATATATTAGTATATATATATATATATATATATATATATATATATATATATATACTAATATATATATACATTTATTGATCCACTGTAAATTATGAATATTAATAATCTTGGCTGTAACTATAATAATTTATATATATGTATTATGAATATATAATATATATAAATACATTGAATACAATGAGTTATTACAAATATGATATATATACATTAAATATTCTTTAATTGTAGCTATGGAGAATATATGCCAAAAAGAAATTCCTTACAATAGTAAACCAAATCAATCAGAATCAATGGTACAGAATATATCTAAAGAATTCAATAAAATGAACTTTAAAGTTGGTAATAAACATAATTAGTACAACTTATCTGTTGTTAAAATTTAGATTTTCATAAATGAAATTTACTCTTATTTAGTTTAATTTTAAATATATTTCATAAATAATAGTATAATAGATTATAATTGAAAACTATCAAAATATCTTGGATAATTATAATAATTTAATTATGTTTTTTATAGATGTATACATTAATGTATTCACATATATTTCAGGAAATAATGCAGAACCCTGAAATTTCTAGATTTATTGATGAACACGAGAGCACTCTCCGTAAGATTAACGTTGTGAAAACAATATCCAATGATATAGAACAAAAGGAATTTGACAATATGCCGAGTTATAATGATCCCGAATACGTGAATTTCATGAATTCGCCGACGAACACGTCTATTCTGAATATGCCTTTAGAAATTGATGTCAATAAGCCGGTGAACAAACCCAATATTCCTTATTCCAATCCAAAGTCCCCACCTAGAAAACGATTTAAACCTTCTACTAATAGAATGACACCATAGTGTATTCGTTTAATACACTAAATATATTTAAATACGAATAAATATCTAATATAATTTGGTTATAATTGTTTATTAATTTTCGATATTCATTTACAATTTATAGTTTGAATTTTATTTATAATAACGAACATGAATAAGCATGATCCTATTTTCCATAACACAATTTCACTGACATAATTTATCTTAATATTCCATGGGATATTTATTTATTTCATATATATGTGATAATATGCATTAAAAGATGTAGTGATAGGCTATTTCTCTTTTGACATCGGTAATTATCATATATTGATATGATTTTGTAATAATAAATTTAGATGACTATATATTCATGACTTGTATTCATGTTTTCATAACATTTTTACTTTAACAAATAAAATGTGTTAGCCTCATAATATCCACATTAAATATGTATTATTGCTTTTATTAGCTGAATAGAACTTCACAATATATGCAACCGCCTGGAATGAATTATCCAAGTTATATTAATTAACTTAAAAATTAGGTGTTTAGATATAATTATATATTTATTATCCACTATGTCATATTCATTATATATATGCAATGCGTAGTTTTATAGAGCCAATACATATATAATAAATTAATTTATTATTATAATAATTATTATAAATAATAATATTATTGACGATATCTGTTGCAGTTTTGAATTATTGTTTTGCAAATATATTTCATCTTGCAAAATTGTTAAATATTTACCGGTTATACACAGAAAATACATTAATAATATAATATAATAATTATCAAATAATATTCTCAATATGTAAACATTATATAAGTTTTGAAATGTATACATAATGTTATACATATATTCATTTATATTTATCTATAAATAAGTAATGTTAATATACAACATATGTTATAAGTCATATGATTACTGAGTAATAATTTGATATATAAACTCTATCATATTATTAATATATATTATTATTATATATTATTATTATTATATAGATATATATATATATATATATATTCTGTAACAAAATATGTATACAAAAATAAAATACGGATGTTGTGATATTTATGATATTATTTGTAATAATATCATAAATGGTGGTTTAAGTAATAATAGTAGTAATTATTTTAATCTGAATTAAATTATATTACAGCTAATACGGTTTTACATTAATCTATAAGATATAGTTTATTATATTATAAATATTGATAAGTTATAGTTAAAATATTAAAACCTTGTATATAGGTTTTTGCAGATATTATATTTCTTGTATTACAGTACTTTCATTTATTTTCAGTTCTTGCAGTTCATGTATTTACAATGACCATAGTTATTGTAGTTCTAACAATTTTTCAGTTCTTTCATTTATTTCAATTGTTGGAGTTCAGATGGTTATTTTTGAGGTTCTTGTACTTGTTTATTATCTTAAATATATTCAAGTTATTGCCGTTATATATAATGCTATATATTATATATAGCATTTATTAAAGTTCGAAAAGTATAGAAATTCTTTCTGTTCATTCATTTAAATAGTTAGTTCATTGCTTACAGTTCTTATATTTATTGAAATTAATCAATGTAATGAAGTTCTTATTGTTATTATATTTTTTAAAGTTCTTAAATTTTTTAAAGTTGTTGAAATTATATAGATTATGCAGTTTTTGGAGTGTTCGCAGTTTTTGCAACTATTGTTGTCTATAAGGTTCTTAAAGTTAATACAGAACTTAAAGTACTTACAGTTATTTCAGTTATTACATTTACTATTAATATTTATAAATATATTGAACTTTATTATTTACATATTTACTTTTAAATTGATACACTAGATGGTACACTGATAAACTAACTCCTGCTGCGCATTTGTAGGAGGTTCATAACCCAGATTATTTTCTTTGTAATTATATGAAAAAAATTCATAAAATATAATTTATATGCCAAAAGATTAGTAATATATTGTACAGTTATTATGCTATGTAAAATATTTCTGTGAAATTTAAATATATTATTATATTTTATGAATAATTTATATTCATATTTAGGTTTATTTAGAGCGTGTCAATACTAATAATGTAAATATTTATATTTTATACACATGTGATTTTCATGCTAAAAATATTATAGTATTCATATTTTGTATTTCTATTAGTATAATCTTAACATATTTTGTATTTCTACTAGTATAATCTAAATTTATTTTTAATTATGACTTTTTTGATTTATCTAATAATATAAATTATTTTTATTAAACGGAAAATTCCTTAATATGTACGGAAAAATGAATTTAAAAATAGATGTAGATAATATATTTAATAAATTAACTATGTAAAATCTAATTTGTATTCAATATATAGGCTGTATGATAATAGATTACTTATTTATGTTACTATAAATTATATCAAATGAATCAAATTAAGATTATATAATTTAATCCAAATTTGGTAATTATTTTTTATTATAATTTATAATATATTGTCAATGTCATGCATTAGATTGCACATACATACATATATACAATTATTTCATTTATGAGAGTATCATAGTATCATTATATGTAATTGCTAAAATTATATCGGTGAGAAAATACATTTACTATATATATATATATATATATATATTCATATTTTCTCGTATATATATTTTAGATACCCAATCAATAATATATGCAATTGTTATACATAGTCATTAAATTTATAATATATAGTTTAAAATAAAAATATATTTATAATAAAATATTAAACTATATTTAAAGTAAATATATCATAATATTTACAATTCTTGAAAGACATGCCATTTAAAATTGTAATTGACAAGTAGATATACCCCTAATTAGGAATTTTTCATTTTTATACATATAATGTTCTCAAAACTAGATATTTTCTCTTATTTATCAGCCATTTACTCATAATAATCACAATACTGCCTAATATATGTACTTTTTCTTGGGAATGCAATATAAAATCATTGAGAACATTATATGTACTTGGTTATGGGGATAATATGGGGAAAATGATTATTTGTAAAAAATTATTTATTAAAAAATATTAAAATTTTTGATACTATTTATTCGGAAATATATGCGTGTAACAATTAAAATCTATATTGATATCAATACAACATATATAAATTTTAGACCAACAATGTATTTAGAAATATATGCGTATAGTAGCAAATACAATATATATCGAGATAAATTTAATATCTATAATATTTAAATTAACAATATTTGAAACACAGACATTAAAATGCCACAAATTATTAAATATATTATTTGTAAATAAATCATCACAGTCCGCAGGCTATTTAGCCATTGCCATCCTAATCAAAACCAATGATACTAACCAATACTTTATTTAACTCGTTTATTTATAAATGAATAATTTAAGTTTGTAACTTATATTATATTGAATTCACTACTTTACCTCATTAGTATACATATTAATTATAGTAAATTAATAAATATTTAATATTTCGATAATGATTTTATTATTTCATATATCTAAATTAGTATATTTTATTATATTATTTTAATATATTTGCATATTAGTTATAGTGTAAATAATCCATAATTTCAATCTAATATTATACTATTTAATATTAGTTATAGTGTAAATAATCCATAATTTCAATCTAATTTTAAGATTATTATTAATTGCTATGAATTAATGTTATGATTATTAAGATTGTGATTATTACGATTATGATTATTACGATTGTTATGATTATTATGAATATTACCCACGATGAATGTATTGTAGAACGTATATGCTATTAGTATAATTTGTTTATGATTTATAGTTATCAATGATCATACCAATTACGTAGTGAATATATGTGAAAAAATATGATATGTTAAAGGGTTTAGTCTCTTGTAGTATATAGTAGCATAACATGTATGCTATGTAAACATGAGCATATATTTAAATGTGAACAATTCAATATATATTCTGGATATGTTATAAAAATAATATATAATTTTATCTTTCTATTATGATATTATAGATACACTTATATATAAATTTAATTTAGATACTTATATATAATTTCACGGTATATTTAATGTATTTTATTATATAATTTATTCGACTTATACATTCGAAATATGTATGTTCAATTTATTATTGATCAAAACTCATATAGTTCTAAAATATATTTTATTTGTAGTCAACTTGTTACCTTTCATTCCTTTGTATTATTGTTACTAGATGCAGTGTGTATTTAACATATTGTTATTAAATTACAAATTACAAATTTTTATTATTTAATTAGATTTATATATTTAAAAATAATGTTATTAACAACATTATAGTGAGTAATGTATATGATAATGTATGACAAATGAACAATATTATATTATTAAAATAACAAGTTTGAATAATAATGAATTAATGAAAATGATTCACTTAATTTTATATTTTATATCATTCCACGATTCTGAAAGTAACATTTTAAATATCAAGATGAGTACATAGTATGTACTACATACCTCTCTTCCTCTGATATATAAAAAATACTCATTAATACATATACGAATATTCATCTATATATCCAAGATACATTGTATATATTATAAGATGTATCTTTCATTTAGCTATGGAAGCTGAAGAAGATGATATTTTGATTTTCGACGAAGCAAAATCAAAAAGCGAGATAAATCCAAATCCGTTATCTAGATTTATGGAAAAGAATGTTTGTGGAGAATTTGTTAAAGCCAATATAATAGTTAGTAATGCAGTAATTAGGAACTATATTTTCTATTCTGTACATTTTGGCTATATATATTTAATAATTTGTTACTTCTTAATTGAATATTAGGTTCAGATAATATAAATATTACTAGAGTAAAAAACAATGAGTTGTTTGAATAATACAACATTTGATAATACATAAACAGTTTTCACATTTTTCATTTACAACCCTCGTCTAAGGATTTGATGAAGAACGAGGAGATTGCACGTCACCTAGAAGAACACCAGAGCAACCTGCGCAAGGTGAGCGGAGTGAAAACCCTGGCCGATGTTATCGGCCAATCGGATTACGCCGCAATGCCAAAGTACGACTCACCCGACTACGTTCATTACTTGAACTCCAGGACTAGTCAAGCCGCCGCCGCAGTGTTCGCTTCGAAGTCGCCTCCCATCGATAGCTCGCAGCCCTCGAGCACTGCGAAGATTGCCACCGGATTCGGCGAAAGTCGTAAAGAGGCAGCAAAGGAAGATAAGAAGGTCGAGGCGAAACCGACGACCTCCAATCGTCGCCGAAACTCTGCAACTACGCGAGACAACGGAGGAAGAAGTAAACGCCAACGATACCACCGCCCGATTAGTTCATCCTCCCAACACCGACAGCCGAAACTACTGCTACGTCTGCCAGTCTGTCGTGTAGTCGAAACAGAATCTGCGGAGGATATCTTGAGGGGTACCCTTTCATCGTCGGGGACACAGTTGTGTGCAGACACCGAATTTCCCGCAGCCGAAGTTCTGCTTAACGAACCCACCTTTCAAAAGAGCTACATCGCTACTATTGCAACTGGTCGCGGGTGTAATGAAAAATGCAGTGTTCCTATGGGACATCAAAATCCAAACTCGTTACCACCTCAAATCAATCATAACAACGTGTATTCTGTAGCACCTCCAATGGATCCCCAGCCAAACCCGCCACCACCTCCTATGAATTACCACCAGCCTCACCCACCATCATCACCTATGAATCACCCCCAGTCACACCCACCATCATCACCTATGAATCACCCCCAGTCACAACCACCATCATCGCCTATGAATCACCACCAGTCACGCCCACCACCACCTCCTATATATCACCACCAGCCTCACTCATCACCTCCTCCTACGAATCAGCATCTAATGAATCAACGTCGTTATGGCGTTTTACTTTGGGGAGCGACTGGTACGACATGTTCGATGACGACCAGCGTTGCTAGCTGCAACCAATCCGATGATAAATTAGTAGCTACTACAAATACATTTAATGCTCTCTCCAATACCATTAATGATTCTGATTGAACCACTTGAGCAACGATTATCGTAACTCCTTTCTAAATGTTATGCCAATCATCTAAAAAGTTAAAATAATTAAAACATGAACGTAAAGAATAAATAAATTTTATTTACTATTTTTATACCATCCATTTATGAAATCAAATACTCTGGAAAAGTAATACTAGATATTTTTATTAAAAAATAGATGATAAATATAAATTTGATACTACTGGATTAGAGCATAAGTATATACGGAAGTAGCGTAGTAGGAGATAAATAATAGAATACAAAAGGCAATATGATGGAAAGGTGATTTTACAGTTTTCGGAGATTGCAGATTCAAGTAGTCCTATTCACCGAAGGTCGAGGTAGATTAAAGGTCAATGGTTCCGCGGATTGTGGAGTTATGTTCATTGGAGATGGGCTATAGGAATCAGAAATAAATAAATTATAGTATACTTCAATGAAATGAAAAAATAAATCTACTTTAGAAGATTATAGAATCTAAAAAGAACTAATTTAGTGTGAATAAGAATAAGATATTTAAAATATTGTTATTGGTTACCATGGCGAATCAGAGAAGCATTTCAGTTCATCATCTGAGGCATTAGCTGAATTGCATGGAGATACTACTGGAATATTTGATAAGAGATATGCAATATATATATATATATATATTGTTATATATATATATATCCAATTGTTATATATTATATAACAATTGGAATAAAATCATTGTAAGATATGATGACAACCAATTTAATCATAATACTTATATTCTTAAATTTATGAATGCCCTTTGCTATTCTATAACTATAGATTTGAAATGCAGTGGATATAAGGTGGTGATGAAGGATATAACTAGTGAAATAGGTGAGCTTATATGATGGGGAGAGGTAGTTAAACAAATGAGGAGAGGAGAATAGTTAGAGAGATCAGGTCTGAGGGTAACTCACTCTGTCCATATGAAGATAGTCTTCTTTTCACCATCACAACATCTTCTTCAGCATTACTTGCTATATTGATGATATGTTGAATTATAGTATAGAGAAGTAGAGTAGAGGTAGAGTAGAATTAGAGTAGAGTTGAGTTAGAGTAGAGTTAAGTAGAGTTAGAGTAGTGTAAAGTTAGATTATAGTTAAAATAGAGTTAGAGTAGAGTTAAGTAGAGTTAGAGTAGAGTTAAGTAGAGTTAGAGTAGAGTTAGAGTAGAGTTAAGTAGAGTTAGAGTAGAGTTAAGTAGAGTTAGAGTAGAGTTAAGTAGAGTTAAGTAGAGTTAGAGTAGAGTTAAGTAGAGTTAGAGTAGAGTTAAGTAAAGTTTAAGTAAAGTTAGAGTAGAGTTAAAGTAGAGTAATAGTTAGAGTTTAGTAGTGTACAGTTAGAGTAGAATTAAAGTAGAGTTAGAGTAGAGTTAAAGTAGAGTTAAAGTAAAGTTACAGTAGAATTAGAGTAGGATTAGAGTAGAGTTAAAGTAGAGTTAGAGTAGAGTTAAAGTAAAGTTAAAGTATAATTAGAGTAGAGTTAGAGTAGAGTTAAAGTAGAGTTAAAGTAGAGTTAAAGTAGAGTTAAATAGAGTTAAAGTAGAGTTATAGTAGAGTTATAGTAGAGTTAAAGTAGAGTTAAGTAGAGTTAGAGTAGAGTTTAAGTAGAATTAAAGTAGAGTTAGAGTAGAGTTAAAGTAGAGTTAGAGTAGAGTTAAAGTAGAGTTAGAGTAGAGTTAAAGTAGAGTTAAATTAGAGTTAAGTAGAGTTAAAGTAGAGTTAAATAGAGTTAAAGTAGAGTTAATCCTTATTGCGTCAACAACACGATAAGGATCGTTAATGAAAACATAGTAGGATAAAAATCAAATAAGTACTTAAAATGAATTATTAAAATTATATTAACACAATTCCAAAATATACATTTTATAGATAACAATCTAATATATCATATTATATTAAAACATCAAATAATTTATATGTTACTTTATTTAGATATTTAACCATATATTCAAAAAATAATAATAAATTAAGTATACTAATTGTATTCAGTTTAATAATACATATATTTTGTAATGTAAACAATATATATATATATTTGAAAATTTCAATCTATACTTGTTTATTAATATATGGAACTTATTTAATAACAAGAAACAAATTTTAAAAATAATCCTTATAATCAAAAAAGTGATATTTAGAATGTAAAAATAATATAAATAATTTGAAAAATACAGTGAAATTTGAAAAATCTATTTCTACATGTGATAGAAAAAAAATAATAGCATGTAACTTTACAAAACTAATTTAATAAATTAAAAGAGTAAAATAAACTCTTACCAACATATTAATACATAAGAAAATAGTTCGCAAAATAAACAAAGGAGGCATTTAAATTTTTTTTATACAAATTAAGTCTTTTTCAAATTCAATATAACAGAAATGTATCTACCTTATACATTATTAGATGATATTCTTGAAAAGATTATTATTAATTATATATACTTTATTATATATACTTATCATACATCATATTAATATACAATGTTAATATTATGTTTACTTATTTAATATTACCATTAAGTAGAATAACAGTGATTTACTAGACTACAGTTATCCAATGTTTCTTGATTCTCGTGAACACTGTAAACTGTACTTAAGGGGAGTACTTAATACACTGTAAGTTGATATATTCGCGTACGTTAGAGTAATTCTAATAGACAAGGGAGACATATTTCTAACTGTCTGATTTCCATCAGGATATACTTTAGATATGCTTCTAAAGAATATGCGCAATAACTTGTGTCAGCCCTAAGTTATACGATGAGAATATTGCAATTATCTGGTCTCGTCATCGATGGCTTATCAGAACAAAAAAGGTTGATGTTACAAGTCAATTTAAAAAAAAATATATTATAAGATAACTTTTTAAAATTGATTTGACTCATATCTAAAGATCATAGCAAGTTATATATTGCTATAATATAAATGCTATTATATACATGATTATCAACCCAATGCTAGATAAGCCATTATTAATCTAACAATAAATTGCCACATCTCATACATGTCATAGATATCAGGCATGCATTTACTTAACAAATAAAAAAAAGTTTAAGTTGATTGAACCACTGAATAAGTTATTATATATATATATATACATATATATATTGTTATATCTTATGATACCATATTGTTTTATTAAACCTACATATTGTTTATAATATATTCTATAAAATTCCTTACTATATACACACATATTTAATTATGAATAAAGTCTATATTTATAACAACTTATTTTCTTTAAATCGACTACTACTGTGTATTATTAATAAATCATCATTACTTTTGTTAGATTTAATCAATGTTAATATTTCATAAAACAAATTATAGATAACTGTGTTATAGGAATCTTTCTATTACCATTTATATTTATAAATTACATATTTAACTTACTATAATATCAAATAAATTAAATACTTCCAGTATTTTATTAAATAGTCTTTGAAAAATATTTGAATAGGTTCACTAAATTACTATTTTATTTTTGTATCAAATCGATAACACTTTATTGTGTAGTAGTTAGTTATCTTTAATATGAGTTTTTGTTTTATATAAAAAATATTTATACTTCATGAGTTATGAGAAATTAAATAAGCCATATGATAATAAATCTATACATTATAATTTTTACAAAATTAATAGCAAATCATACATAATATACGGTACCGTTTATATAACATAACTTTTGCAATGTTTATTATTTTAATTAAATTTTAAACTATTGTAAAGATTATTATATTATCTATAACTTGTATGAGATATGTAGATACTTTAATTGAATATAAATATTAGTAAAATAATATTATGTAAATTTAACCAGATAATTAATTGTTTTACATACGTTTATATTCAAAATGTATTGTTTTTAATTATAAAATATACTATGATATGTATATTTATATTTTATATAATATTCTAGATACTTTCATATAATCTTCATTATATTAATATTTACCGAGTTATGAGCTATTTTATTGATAATAGTGAAACATTAAAAACATGTAAAATCTAGTGATTCAGATAAACATGTGACGAAATAAATATTGAAGCAAAAAGGGTTAAAGTTGAGTTAGAGTTGAGTTGAGTTAAATAAAGTTAAGGCAGAGTTAAAGTAAAGTTATTGTTATAGACTTGAATTTCTTGATTGCACTTTTAGTTATTGTTATCTTAAAAGATTCAAATTAGAGATTAAATTTATTGTTTTATTTTTATAAAAAAAATATATAAAAACATACACAAAAATGTTATATCTCAGAATGATCGCAGAGATTATAAAAAGAAGTAGAATATGCAGCAAAGTTATATCCTGTATTACTTGATATTATGGCTAATTAATATTAACTCATCAATTATATCTTAGTAATTATATATGTCAAATGTAAACATATAAAGTCAAATATACAAAATATGAACTATCACTAAAAAATAATACTATTATAGAATCTTCATTTTCTAATTTATTACTATGGGATAATATTAAAATTTGTACTATTATTTTAAATATTATTAGTACATATAATACATAACAAGTAAATATACAGCAAACATTATGTGAGCTTCTAAGACAATGTGAATTCACAGTGTAAATGGACTATATGTAGTAATAGATATAGAAATTCTGTATTGGTGCCAGGGTTCGAAGTTCAAATCACAAAGTGAAAATGTTGAAAACAAACTAATTAGTTTTTAATAGAAAATATAAATAAGGCGAATTAATTGATGAGTTCTTTTAATATCGAGGGAGTATAAGGAGTCTACTATATGAAATATGACATGCACTATTACGTATATTATAATTATATTTATAGCGAGCGATGATACAAGGATAGATTATTTTCACAAACTAATATGGAGGGTCTAATAACCTTTACGCTTGACACACAGAGAACTAGGTCTTAGGTTTACATTGGGGCTCATGCTGCGTCTGGGAGTGGGATTTGGGGGGGGTAAGGTACTATGTATGCGGAATGGAGTACCTGCTGATCTGGGTGGACAGTTTTTTGGGGTGGAGTTCAAGAGGTGAGGTAGGGATGAGTTGGGAGTGAGGTTTTTAGTGTAAGGTATGGGACAAGCTAGAAGTGGGGTTATAGAGAGTAAGGTATAGGATAAAGTTGATCCCTCATTGCATTTTCAGGTTTTTTGGAGTAAGCTGTTGATCATATTGCCTCTGGTAATCATAGGTGTATTGGGATGTAAACGGAGTATCGCTTATGATGGCAAATAGGGTTTGGGGTAAGATCAATGTATGCAGGGAGATGATAATGCAGCACCTTGATAACGAGGTAAGATAGTCTTATTATGTTTCTCTAGGGGTGAGAGTGGGGCTTATGTCGTAGCTGAAGAGGTTTGGGTGTGGTTAGGAGATAAGGGTTTGAGATTGTGGTATGAGATGGGTGTGAAAGGTTGGGGTGTGAGATATGGGTGCGCGGTATGGTATGAGGTGAGAGTATTATGTAGGGCTATGAGATAAGTGTAGAGGTTGGGATGTGAGGTAGATGGGTGTAAGAGTTTGGGAGTATTATGTGAGGGTGTTAAGTGGATATGTACAAGGTATAAATGTGCTGTAGTTTAATGAATATTTGGGGATATAGGATTGTATTCATTATGGTTATCAAATTAATGATACATACACTTATTTATGTATAGTTAACAAATTAATTAATTAAGCATTTATAAGTCAGTAATTGAAGTATTATTAGTAGTAGCTGGAATTATAACTGAGTGATATGTAAAGAAAAGCAGAACAAGGGGGAAATCATTTATGGGATCATATATATATAGATATAATAAATTAACTTAGAAATGAATATGCTAATAAAAATAAAAAGTGAAACATAACCGATTATATAATTTATTTAAATTGTAAATGTCCTATTCTTGCAATCTTAGTTTAATAAGAACAATATAATGAAAAAATGTACAGTAAGCATATTCTGAAATATAATAATTAGAAAAGAAATATAAAAATGAATGTTTAATTGATACATGTTTAAAATTTCTAAAATTTCTAGAAATATAATTAAATTATATATACATACATTCAATATAATATATTTGTTGAAATAGAAAAATTGAAATAAATAAGCAATACATATCTATATATGGTTTACAATTTATATGTTCTTTAATTTAATTTGTTCGTACAGAAAAAAGTGAAATTATTAAGGTTTTCAAGTATTTAAAAGAAAACCAATTTAGAAAATCTTTAGAATTATCAAGAAATTTCTGTAAATTAATTATTAATTATTTACTAAAAAATGACATATACTACAAAGTATCATAAGAATGTTTTGATTGCAAGTATGTTAAGAGTATGTATGGTATTGTTACTGATATGGATTGTTGTATATTATAAAATAAAAAGAAAAATGTACAATTATATAAAATATTTCTAAAAAATCTCAGATTTATTTAGCTACGATCGTAAAGTATTAAAATAGAATAAAAACCGGAAAGATCGACGTTTAGGACTCGGCGTCAGGTTCAGAGTGAGCCCTGGACGTATGGTGAACGCCTTACTCGACGAGGGGGTCAGAGGGGGCGAGGGAGAATGATGCGGGGCCGTGAATATGTGCAACGGCTCCGTCTTATCTGGACCAGAGTTCGACATGCGCTGTACAAGGAGAGAGGTTACGACGGGATGGATCAGAAGAGGGCAAACCATGCAAAGCTAGTATATATTTGCTACAAACACTTTTATATTTGGTTTCAAATCATTAGTTTTATAACAAATTAATTAATATATCAAATATAGCATCTTATGTTATATAATAAATTAATTATATATATAGTATATGTTTAATATTTATACTTTATATTAATTTATAATCAATGTTAATTGGATTCTAATATTATAGAAGATATTAACTAATGCCAATTCATCATATTCATTTGACATGCTGAGTTGAGCTCTCACCTCCCTGGATGGAGGAAATCAAATAAATAGATCAGTTGTCAGTATCTAGTATAAACAGGAGATCAATTGTTTCTAATCAAAGTGTAATAGAATAACAATGAATTATCATTTAAATGAATTAATTATATATACATATATATATAAATATATATGCATGTTGAATATTCTTATAATGCACTAGACACTGTAAAGCTCACAATGTATCAATAAGGCTCACACTAATGTATTAGCTTTATACCGACCTCTCATGGGCAACTTCCACCTGTTCATTGTTGATTCTCTCCTCAAACTTAATCTGGTCGAGTCGAGATGCATTCTTCAGGACAGACTGGTGCAGTAAGAAGTAATGCTTCATAATTAACATAATAATAAAAAGCTAATTATATAAATATAACCTGAGCTAAAATATTTAATTGTTACTAAAATATATCTTAAAAAGCATTTATTTACGCTGTGAGTAATGAATGCATTTATATGGCTAAATTTGTTATGGTTAGTAGTAAAGTCATTAAACATCATTACCAACACATGTAATTTATACTGATTAAAATTGAATTCACTTGAAATGTTTTGATTGAATTTAACCTAAACAACCATTACGTTTATATGAAAGTCTAAAGTGACAGATTATGTCGCAAAACAGATTAAGTGAAAACTAGTCATGACGGGGCTTACAGTCGATGGATTCAAAATGTTCGGCGAAGAACTCGTACTCATCCTGCGAATACGATCTCTAATTTGTGTCGGGGATGTCGGAACTCGTAACACGTTGCATTCTGTATACGTTGGGTTCTGTATATGCTCGTGTCAAATTTAAAACTCAGAAATGATAAGAAATCTAAGTAAACGCTAATTTGATTTGATTTGAAAACAGAAAAAGGTGGTTACAAGTATATATTTTTAACAAATATAATATATATATACTAATAAATCAATTAAATTTGATACTGAATATATATAGAACATATATTCATTCTAAATTGAGTACTTTTCATGCATATATTTATTATACAAACTAACCACTCGCAAAAATTGGTTTAACTATTCGGACGGGCGAATCTGCGTTGTCAAACATTGATTTCGGTCGCTGCTTCATACCGATGGTGTTGATAGTTGGAGCACTGTTGTAGCGTTTCAACTGTCCAGACTGCGAGGTATTAACCTGCCAAATATAGTTAATTATTAAGTACTATCGTTAGTTTAAACTATTTTTTAATATTCAATATATCATCCCTTTACCTTGAAAATTTTAATTTATTAAAGTAATTTATTATATTCTTATTAATACATTTATTTAAATATAACAATATTATTTTATATTTAAGCATATATATATATAACGTAATTTAATTACAAACAATTATTTCTTTATTAGCAATTGCCTGTTTCAGAATATTTTCTGGTACATCATTTATTTCTGAATTAGGAGTTGATGGTGGAGTTGGCATTTCCATGTCCATTGTTTTTATTAAATTTTATCTAAATATAAACAATATACAAATAAAAATATTAGACATGTATGAAAATTTACCTTTACTAATGAATTTTATATTTAAATGTATATTAATATACTATTATTCATCAAATCTATGAATCAGAAAATTAAAATGGCCGAATATATAAATTATATTTTTTGATAAATATATTTAATAAATTAGACTTTATAACTACATTCAAAAATATATCAATACTTTGTATTATAAATAAATGTTTGTGTGGCATGTATATTGCATAACATATAGCATATAAAATAATATATAATATTTAAAATTACAAACTTTTTTATATATATTGAATGAAATATAAGATTTTACATAACGGTTAATTAGACAAAACTTATATTAATATATAAAAATATTATTTTTAAAGCATACATAATTTACAGATAATAATCAAGTAGTATTTAGATAATATAATTAAAAATTATTGTGTTTAATAGAATTTCCAAATATATAATATTGCAAGGATTTTTGTAATATTTATTATTATTGAATAATAGATATATTACCTCGAATTGTAATAGATAAATTAAAATTAAAATTATATAAAAAATAAATTTGTGTCAACATTAACGGGTAATTAATGTTTATATGATATTTAAATTCCCACAATATATATAAGTATATTGAATAAATTGTAAAATTTAAATTATGATGCATTTATATATATAATATATTTATTTAAATAATAGCCAAGATTACCTTAGATAATAGTTTATGTTTATAATTAATAACTCGGTAAAACATTAGCAATATTTAGTATAGTCGAGTCATATACGTATTATTAAATTAAAATAGATAATCAAGGATATATTAAAACTACCTTTCACATGATTCGATAAATAGTATAATAATATGTTATTAGTAGGTTATTAGTAGTTTTCGATATAATTTGTTTAGTTAAAATGCAACGAGTATGTAAGTGGAATGATAATAATCAGAGGTTTATAAAAATAAGATTATATAGAATTATCTGTATGGTGCTCTTTGCATAATATATAGTGAAATATATGTAAATTTGATAAGAAAACAATACAAATCATAGTCAAATATGCTGTGCAATTTAATATAGATTGTAGATTATTTATAAAATTAAATATAATCAATGTTGTTCATTTATTTGATATGGTGTACAGTTAAGCATGAATTTAGATCTTATTAAATATACCAATATAATATATTGTATATAAAATAACATAATAGTTTGGATTTACAATATTTCTATAGATTCAAACAAAAATATTAGTCCAATATTAATTTGCATGGGGAAATAAGATATATGGTTTAGTATAATAAATGTAACCCTTTTACTTAAATAATTACTCAAATTATTTAATTAATTTATATTTATCAAAATTAGTATTACTTATTATTAATAATGTTATTACAATATATAGATAATAAATGCAGAGGAAATAAATGTAGATATCCTACATTTAGAGATACATATAGTGAATACGGGAATAGATACGTTACATATATTAATATGCAGTATACTTCAGTCTATCGAACAATTCAGCATTCTTTTTTCGATATCGGTAAAATCATAAGTACGAGATATTTCTATTAAAGTGATTGCGTAACTTGCGGAAGTCTTATACTTATAGTACATGGAATATCACATTCAATAATCAGTTATTATTGGAATCTTACCCAATAATAAAATAATAGGCTATTTGTTAATGTCATAGTTTTCAACCCATTAATAATATTGTTGTTGAATTATAATTCATGTGTCATTACATATATACATATATATATATATATATATATATATATATATATATATATATATATATATATATTAATAATATAAAATGTACAGAAAATAAATATAAATATTAGAAAACTTTAGAATAAAATTATATACTGATACGAGTCATATATGACTAGGATATATCCTATGATTAATATTCAATATATATTCAAAATTGTAGATTTTTCCATAATAAAAATATATAAATTAAGAAATATTTGTTGTATTTATAATACAAAATAATACAAAATAATACAAAATAAACAAAAATATAATATTAATATATGAGGATTGTAATTATAAAGTATAATATAATTTATTATGTTAAATTAGCTTTAAAAAATAAGAAGATGTTAAATATATAAAACATTGTTATTTATGCATGCTTGACGAACGATTCATTATTGTATACATAATTAAAAATACTATTTATCATACTACTAGGAAACAATTATAACATATTATGGTTCTACCAGCAATTCAGTAGTGTTCTCTAGTTAGAGTCGAGTCTATTCTCTGACATAAGGAGCAGTGTAGCATGTCGTATCGCCTATTGATGCATTGTAAACTACGTTCCTTGTCGGAGTTATGGTTATTGTTTAGTTCTATCGAACGCAGACTGTGTAATCTATTGTTTTCGATAGCACCAGCATTGGAGAGGTACTCGTCTTGTAAGCTTTCGAGAGCAAGGACCTGCATATCGTCATCTCCATCTATTTAGGATGGCTATCAAATTAATATTTATATACAAATATATGTATGGATATATATATATATATATATATATATATATATATATATTGTTTAATCATTATTCATTTTCTCATAACTATTTGTTCTCAAAGGCTATCTAATGTATTATTAAAATAATATTAATACCTGTATAATATATGAATACATATAACCTAAACTATCTATTGCAGTATATATTCGTAGTTGTAGAAGAGCTATCAGACCGGTTAAAGGTATCCCAGGTACCTGGATATATCTATCTGTGGTATTCACTAAATCACGAATCACTGAATTCATCGGACCGTGACATACCTGCATTTATAAAACACGAAATTAACATTATCTAATTATATAACAATTAATGGTGTATAGATATAATAAACAATGAGTTAATTTAATAGGTACACAACTTGTAACTAAAAGTACCTGGTCGAGAGGTGAAGTTGGTTCTCTCGAATTATTCAGCGAGTCGTCAATAGATGTGAGGAATGATTCACAATTAGTTGATACATTCAGTGATTGGTCATGTGTCCAGGGTTTCCAAAAGTTATCCTTAAATTAGATAATATGGAGTAATAAATAATTTAATTCAAAGGAGAGTTAAAGCTTTTAAAATTTGTTAATATAATAATATAAAAAATATAATCTACATTTCCAATAGTTTCTTATATTTTACAATCACAAAAGTTTGACCTATTACTCCTCCCACTATATATGCTATATATATGTATGGCTATGTATATGAATAATTGCATTATCATTAAATATATATAAATAAATGTGATTCATTGTTGTACTCTTTTTTTTTAAATTACATAAACTGTTTATTATAAACTTGTATTACAACTTTTATTAATTCCCATATTTATATTTATTTGTAGAATTATTTTTTATTGTGAAAAATAATTATTTATAATTTCGTATATTATATTGATTATCTTAATTAAAAATGGTGTTGAATATTCTATAAATATTAATTAATGGACGTATTGTTATAACGCAGATTATAAAGGTGTATAAATAAACTGTGTATTCAACGAGATTATATATGATATGGTACTATTGTAGTATATACATTTGATTTTAACACAATTACAGTGCTAAAAGATATTACTTAAATTATAAGATATTTGAGAGGTTATTAATTATATATAATACATAATTAAATACGTAATGATCATGATCATGATAACCTGATTCAAATTGATATCATCCATTTTAAACACGTAAAATTTAAATTATCATTGATAACATATGTGTATCAATTTCATCAATAGTATAATATAAACATTCAGATATTTAGATTCATTTAGATACGAGACATTTCCGGTTTCTAGTTTCATTGCATAGTTAATTTACTAAATAATAGTGCATTTCATATATACATGTTTATAGAAATATAATGCACTATTATTATACTCGATTGCCTATATATGATAATTATCACTAGAAATATAATAGAAGTATTATACTGAGAGAATTTTATTGTTTTTTCATAAATAATGATTTAATAAAAAATGATAATTTCAATTCAGCATCTAATAATATTTGATATAATTAGTGGTATATAATAATAGTATTTATATTAAAACACTGTAATTACATATTTTCATAATGCATATCCCCCAAGTAAGCGTAACTTAATAATTCACATTTTAAAATTTCTTTCTGCCCGGTATTTAGGTAATTTTGGATTATACTATAGCAATTAAAATATAAAATAATTAATTCTATGAGAAAGTGCATATAAATAAACGTATAACAATGTAAAACATTATAATTAGTTAATCATTGTAATTATATTAGTTGAATTATTCTGCTTGATATATAATGAACTACAATATTAAAGCATCTTTATATATGTTGTATAAGATTATACAACAAAATATTGATGATAATTAATATTTAAGATACAATAATTAATAACTAATATATATATATATATATATATATATATATATATATATATATTACTATACATTATTCTATAATATATATTATATTATATATAAATATAGATTCATTTATATAATATATAGTAATAAATCAGACCTTCTAAATATCAGTGATTTGAACTCATCAATTCCATCGCAACCAATTAAGTATTACGAACATACCTAGATAAAACTTATTATTCGTCTGCTAAAATAATCAAAGTATATAAATCAATATAGAGTAGAGACCCACCAGCACTAAGCATTATTTCTATACTAGATAATGACCATTCTACGATATTAATAACGCACCACTCTCGATTGTTACTCTATTAGAATAAGTGAAAAAAATATCAATAACACCAATAACAAAAACAAATTATTATGATTCTAGTGTTTAAAAAAAAGGTTTCGTATGCAGAAAGACCATATGGAATATATCTTATAATGTAATTATGCATCCAAATCAAAGTACTAATATGTATATAAAGCAATATGCACCTAGTAAGAAAGTATATTTTCAGTAGTATAAACAATGATATTATTAATAAAACAAAGATGCAAATTATTTTTCATCTGAAGTCAAAAAAATAATATTTACTATTAATAGTATATTAAATAGTACATATTAATAAATTATATTAAATATATTATGTTAATATACTAAATCGTATTAAATGTTTGATTTATATAAAATTATTGGCAATAAAATAAAAAAAACTACATTCATAGCGCGTATGTTAATAACATATGTTATTTAATCTAACTGACAATAATCGTACTAATATAACCAATTTATAACAGTGAAAACAATCAGAGAATATAAATATTATGTTATTCGCTTTTTATCATTTAACTCCTTCGTATCTGTATGACTTTCAATGACGTCATACAATATTGAATTAAAACATTACGTAACGCTACATTTTAATTAATAGATACATAACATTCAATGCAATTATATAGTCATTGATGATATTTCAATAAACTTAGATACATTTATTACCTTTGAAATTAAAATGCTTAATAAATTATTTAAAAAAAATGTGTTCTATATAATATTTTATAGATACAGATAATCATACTTTTAAAGAATTATAGATAATGATGAGATGTGATAATAAGAGTACTGATCACCATCATTTAAACTCTAAACTAAAACTAATTAGTGATAAGGTGGTAGAGTAAATTCCCTAGGTACGGAGAATTACATATGTTATCCTTATCATTGATTTTATATTGAGATTTTACATGATATTGTCGAATTATTAGTTTATCAAATTATTATGAATAAGGAATCTACTCCACTATTAATTATAAATATCAAATATATAAAAGAAGAACACATTTAATAAATGAATACAAAAAAAATTAGATACAAAATTGATGTTTTGTAAATTAATTTAAATTTTATATATCAGTAATTTACTGCTTAAAACTTAAAAAATACCTAAATTTGCTGTAGTCTAAGATGATATTATATAAGTTATTTATTATATGGGATATAAATTAGTATTGTTACAGTTGAACATAGTTAATTAAAGTTAATATAAAACGTCATAATCAAGCATGGATGATAACAATTATTGTTTAATTATAAAAGAAATGTTGATAAATACACTCTTATATTCGATGGACTTTAATATTTACCTAATAATATGTACCCTTTAATAATCTGGGATATCTTCATCATGTATTGGAAAAAGATAAAATATAATGAAATATACGTAGGTGTTCAAATATTATAAATATGTCCTAAAAGTATTATTAACTGGATATAATAATATAAAACAAATACCGATGAAAGTTAAAAAATATAATATCGAAGTTATCGCCATGTATATGATTGATTATTATTATTATGTAATATTCAATCGATATTTTTGACACAATATAATTGAATGTACAATGTACATTGTACATACATGTATGTACATTGTACAATGTACATACAATTAATACCAGTGATAACTCTATTTATCAGAGAATATGTATATAGGTGATACTTGATTTAGGTCTAATACAGACTCTATAGTTTATTTTGTATAGTTATCAGATATATAAACTTCGATAATGATTTAGTATGTATATATATATATATATATATATATATATATAAATTTACTAAATATAATTGTATAAAATATTACAGGAAATATGTAAACTAATTAAAATAATTATATGTTAAGTATTTATAAATTATAAATATCGTACTAAGCGTTTAACCGTTATGGTATGGATTGCATCGATATCAATAAATAAGTAAATAACAAATATTTGGTTTCATTATTTTATTGTAATAATCATCTACAGGTTCGATGAGAAACTCATTATGTATATATTATGTAAGAATTAGGTAATCGGAATTAGCTTTTAACTAAAACAATAACATGTATACGTAATACCCACTTCTCAAACAACAACAAATTTGCAAGTCTTTTTGCATTAGTAGATATTATAGTGTACGTACATAATGGAATTCCTTAAAAGGGTATAATAACATACGCAAGATTGTAGTGGAAATCAATAATCGTTATATAATGAAATCGAATATATGATGTGCTAGTATATATACTGAACTCTTCTTTGATTGTATTATTAAGTGTATGACAATGTATAATTCTAGAATGTAATATCCTACAATCTAAGTACACCCGTTGTCTTATACCCATTGTATCATAATATATATTCCTTTATATGTAGCCCTGTGTATAAGATCTTTATTCCTATCACCACTTCAGATCGTTTAATAAAAACCCCTCTGTAAATACTCAGAAAAGTAACTTAAAGTTAACTTTAAAATAGATTCGCATGATATTTCCATTCCCATTCCTAATATAATCATGGTATTATTATGTATTTAACCCATGTTTCAGTATATACCACTATATGGATTTATAAAGTTGATAGATATCGATGATCGATAACCACGCCCATAACCTGTGCCAATAACCACGCCCTCTTTACTAGACAACACAGCTACTTTTAGTTTCAGACAAGACTATCCTCGCTAATCAATACCTTATATCACTAGTAATAAACTTACGATATTAATCAAGTCTATCCATCTAACCTCGCCCTATCCACACCCCTCTCTAACCACGCCCCTAATGTCTTACGTCGACATTGATACGGGCATGCCCATCACTACCTATCTCATAGTCGTCCGTTAAATAAAACGTATCGTCGCGCCTTCGTTGCTGGTTGTGTCGTCTCAGCAATCGATCCAATTGGCAGCTCGCCAACAGGTTACCGGGTAGTCCGTCGACTCGGAGGGGCGGGGTCACCGTCGGGGTCAGGCACGTCGGGCAGGCGAACACCGCTCCGTAGCGTTCCGGTAACACTCTGTCCAGGCACGCCGCGCACGCGGAATGACCGCACGGCAGACACTTCGGATTTCGTAGGCCCGGGGCATTGCATAACGGGCAGCTGAGGAATTCTTCGGCTATCTGCTCAGCATTGTTAAGGCCTCCGTGGTATACGGGATGTTTGGGTCTTTGGTATGCCATGACGGGGTCTATAACGCGAAGAGTAGAGGTAAGTAGCTTACCGATATGTTAGTGGATTTATAAGGTTACCATAGAGTAAACATGGAATTATTTTAAATAGATGAGATAACATGGAAATTAAGTTAATTCTAGAAAATAAAATATAAGTAAATAATTAATTAGAATTTAATCTAGAAGTTAATCTAGCCAGGTAAATGTCTACCCAGCAAACACAATGGTGTAACAGTTTTATGAAAGGCTTACAAACATATAAAAATAATATAAAGAAATTATACAATGTAAAAATGAAATTACCTAGATGATTTTATGCACCAACGAATATAACTTTTCTAAAGTAAATATTAAGTATAGAGTTCTACTACATGTATAGAGTACACCTACTTTATACTTATATTATATATATATAGTTTATATCTTATATAATGCTTACATTCTATAGATAGTTTAGACATATCTTATATAATTATTATATTATATATATATATATATATATATATATATATAGCTTAGAACCATTTTAATTCATACTTATAATATATATGCCTTATATTAAGCTTATATTCTACACTACCGTTCCAATATTATAATATATACTATAGTATACCCACTATAATATATATTATAGTATACCCACTTAATATATAATAAAGATAAAATATTACACTATATCAGATCACATTTTGGTTAGATATAAAATTTTATAAACTAAAATGTAGTAAATATATATTAAATGTGCATGAGGAATGGGAATTTATTATTTGTTTATTTGTCAATGGGAGAGAGTGGATCTCACATTATAGAGTTAATAAATTGAATTCAAGTAATTAATATCGAAATATATATGTACGTGTTATACTTTACTTAGATCAATAGATTTGTTTCAAATTTGTCTGGTATATAACATAATATATTCTATATTACTGAATATTGAGAACTACTATACTAACATTGTTCTGTGTAAGTGTCGTATGGTTGTTATTATTAATTTAGGTAACCCGGAGTAACTACAGTCTGGCGTCTGTGTAGATAGACTTCGTCGTATCTCTTTATTTAAATCACTTCCACAATTCGTAGAGTATATCGTTTGTTATAACAAGCGTTTATTTAGTTATTGTTAATTTCCTAAGAATAAAATTTAATTTAACAATTTAAAATTAAATCAAAATTTATTTTAAAACAACTCACCATTGGAATATTTAAAGAATCAGTAAACCTATTTTATAATACAATTAAATAACTGATGTTAATATGATATGTTGAATATTATAAGTGCATATATATAAAAAATAATATTGTATATTTTGTAATTTTTACATATGTATCAGTATTTTGATGTATTATAATTAAATTTATTTATTTTATATTAATATTTTACTTAAATTATATATATATATATATATAAGTGTGTGTGTATACGTATATATATATATATATATATATATATATATATATATATATATATATATATTTATATATATATATATATATATATATATATATATATAGTTAACCATACATTTCAATTTGTATGATAACATATTATTTATTATATAATATTGTATGATATAATAAATATATAATATATATTTGTATATTTGGTTATGTATCTGTAAATAATTAAATTAAATGTCTAATATCGGAGAATTTAAAACCATTTATTTATTGTAGATATAATTATATGAGTATATATATATATATATATATAAGTAATGATTTATTTAAAAATATGTATTAATTTATATACAGAAAAATGACATTATAATAATTATAATATATATATATATGAACATTTAATTTATATATATATATAGTTAAATAAATAAATTAATGATTATTTGTAATACATAATTTGGTATATATTATGTACATATATATTTAATGTATATATTCAAATATTTGCTGTACATTGTATACTATAATATGCTATAACACACAAACACACACGCACACCCACACACACACACACACATACACACACTTATACACATCCATGCATACCCATACACCTACATGCACAGACACACACACACACCCACATACACATATATATATACACACAAATACGCACACGCACACGCACATACACGCACACGAACGCACGCACGCACGCACGCACACACGCATACGCACACACGCATAAACACACATACACACACATACACACTCGTAAAATTGACTATGACTCATTCTCACTTGACCTAATACATTCCATGCAAGATAATGACATAACCGTACAAACACTTTACACTTTACTGAAATACCTAATTGACAAACATGCTCCGACTAAAACCAAGTATTTTCAATACACATAAATTCACCTTGGTTCAATTCCACTTTAAGCAAACTTAAGCAAAATTTTAGAAAATACAACAGAAATTACACTTCAAACCCATCCTCATATAATCTATCACAACTAGTAACCGCACGTACGATATACAGGAAAGCTCTAAAATACAATAAAATTAACTACATTAAAAACATAATCGAAACTAACTCTAAAGACTATAAAAAACTTTATAACTCTACGAATAAATTACAAGGACGAATAAAACATAACACACTACCCGACTTACCAACCGATGTTTTATTTAATAACTTAGCAAATTACTTCATTGATAAAATTGACAAAATATATGATAAATTAACCATAAAAAACTAAACTTACAAACTTGACTAAACTGAAATACTTGACTACAAATGCTGTATTCTCTACTTTTGACCTCCCGACTATAACTAAAATATACAATTTAATTATTACAGCCAAGAATTCCTCTCCAAATGACCCATTACCCTTGATTATAACTAAATTAATTGCATCAATATTAGCTCCTTTAATTAAAATAATTATTCATGATTCATTGACTTATGGAATAATACCCGACTTACTAAAACTTTCATTAATTACTCCACTTCTAAAAAAACCTAAACTCAATAAAACTGAACTCTCCAAGTATAGGCCTATCTCTCAGATACCTTTTCTAGCTAAAATATTAGAGAAGGTAGTCTACAAACAAATTATTTCATACTTTACTAAATAAAACTTACTTGATAATAGACAAAACGGCTTCCGACAAGGACATATTACTGAAACTACTCTACTTTCACTTTTTGACGACTTATACACTTCACTGGCCAATAACAAATCTCAACAACTTATACTACTTGACTTATCCTCGGCGTTCGATACATTTGAATTCAACACTCTTATAGATAGATTACAAAATATAGGACTTAAAGATATTCCTCTCTTATGGTTCAAAAACTTTTTATTCAATAGATTTTTTACCATCAAAATTAGTAATTTAATATCATCGGTTCAACATCTAATAAAGTATGGAGTTCCATAAGGATCCG
>OZ038315.1:23115154-23155154 GCA_964035775.1 Osedax frankpressi | reverse complement strand
ACTTACACGGAATAACGAATTGTATTAAACTACCGCCATTTTACTGACAATTTCAACAAATACGACTCACAACAGTAGAGCTATTAATATCTCTTCCGGTTGTTTGATACTTCAAACCTCCGCTAACAACACCAGCACGACCATAGTCGCATACACATGGTCGAGAGTCTAGAGAGTCGAGTTTTACATCTGGCGAATGAGTTAACAATCGGAATATTGTCCGCAAGACCACGTGACGTATTGGCTTACTGTGCTGACCATCTGCAAGCTATGGTCCTCCAACGGGATCAAAATGAAGGTTTGCATTAATTTAGTTTACACAAATTTTAATTTTATATAAATGTAAATAAATATAAATAAGACATTATTATAAAGTTCTATAAATTCAAACCGAAACTAAGAAATGAGGCTAAATATTAGTTATGTTATATAATATATAAAATAATTTTACTTTTGAAAAATTATATTGAATACTAATCGCTATCCTCTTAGAATGTATTAATTTACATAATTAACGTGAGTATAATGAATTCATTCTAATATCTATGGACACCTGTCTACACTAATATACACTATAGTGTAATAAATGCATATAACAATAGTTTGGCAATATTATCTTATAAGAATGTGATGCTATCACCTCATATAATATATTATATATGCTCCTTATATTATATATCATATATGCTCCGTATGTTTTCACTTATACTCAGCAAACAATACAGTCTTCTTATGTCTTGTATAATTTCTTTTATAGTATTTTTTATTTTTGTTAACATTAAATGATTTTACAAAACTATTACTGTCCCTGCATTTGTAGGATGGAATATATTCAAACTATCCTATAGGATATTATGGCAAACTCATTGTCAAGTTGATAATAAATCTACTATTGAATTTGTTACCGAAAAATCAATATAATTTAATATTAAATGTATTCGTATTATTATTAATTATAGTTTATATATATCTAATTAAATCTATATAACTACAATTTTTATTCGATGGAATAATAAGATTTTCGTTAACATACAACAATATAATGATCAATTCCGATACTAGCGGAGAACAATACAATAGATACTACAATGACGTCTTTGGATTCAGCAGAAGTAACTCCTAGAACATGCAAACCTCAAACTCGAGCAAAGAAACAAAATATGAGTTATACGAAATTCGTCGTTAGTGAAAAAGAATATTTTCTCTCTATTTTTTAAATTAAAATATTATACGAATGTAATAGAAATTAGATTTTGAAAATATTGATGAAATAATACTAAATATAGAAATATATATACTATATATATACTATGTATATATATATATATATATATACATATATATATATATATATATATATATATATATATATATATTAATTATATCATATAAATGTATATATATATATATATATATATATATATATATATATATGTATATTATACCATATATGATATATTATATACCTAGAGTAACGTGTTATTAGTGAATTAAACGCTTTATACGTACGTATTTATTATAAATCTGTACATATACAATAGTTTAGGTATGAGTAATCATTAGTTAATATACAGGGTCACACAGATAAAGTGACTCAATGCGGATTTTACAAAGGATATATCTTCACCAGTTCCTATGATAACAAGATGATGATTTGGAAGAATGAATTACCAACTAGCAATCGTTCGTCTTTATTTGTATTGCTTAAATATTATAATCATAATCTACGATTAGAATGAACATATACTTAGTAGTATATGTAATTATAAGTTATAAGTATAATACATGTAATTAAAAGTAATAATTATTTCGGTGTTCGTGTAAATTAAACAGATTAAAGAATGTATTTTAAATATATACAATTTTTCAATAAATAAATATACAAGCTTATATGTTAATTTTATATTTCTAATACAAAAATATTAATATATTCCAGAAAAAATCAGCTGTCTTGCTGTTTTGGATTGTGAAGCGTCAATAGGCGATATGCTTATAATTCAAGGTGTTATTAAATAAACATATAATAACGTTAATTAATTTTATTAATGGGTACATTAAAACATATTTAT
Source organism: Osedax frankpressi (assembly GCA_964035775.1). Lineage (NCBI taxonomy): Eukaryota > Metazoa > Annelida > Polychaeta > Sabellida > Siboglinidae > Osedax > Osedax frankpressi. The sequence continues at coordinate 23,153,085 of OZ038315.1, read as the reverse complement.
TAGTATAAACTTAGTATATATATATATATATATATATATATATATATATATATATATATATATAACGTAGTGTTTCAATATAAAGTACACATATGATGATGAGTCAGATTAAAATTCAGTTTTCACCTCTCACATTAATTTCATACATTTCAACTTCCACCTTCCACATTAATCTCACAATTCACAATTACATCGTATACACCATTCTTTAAATTTGTATCACATATTACGTTCTAAATTTACACCATATACATTATACCTTCATCCTATACCTTATATCTAATAAATATATTAATGCATTCATTAAATCCAGTAATATATTACAAATACCCAACAGTTAAAAACAAAGATAATAGAATTATGGCTCTCGCCGGATGTAAAGATGGGAAAGTTCACATTTGGAGAATACAATTTGTACATAACGCGAAACGAAAACCACAAATCAATGGCAATCGAAAATCAGTAATTACAGATGATGGAACCGAGATTAAGTATAAAAGGATAATCATAATACAAGTAAGTTATATTAATTCATGTATTAAACAATATATATATGTTTAATGATTACTTTAATGTAGCGTATTATTTGTTGTAACTATATATAGTTATTTTATCTATATTTCAATACATTAACTTAAATAGTGCAATGTTCCGAACCCAATCGCTACAATGGCGATATCTAACTGCCACTCTTACATGGCTACCGGATGTTGTTTTACGATGTCGCAGATCACCGTATGGAGAACGAAGGTGAAGACTGTCCGAGGCACGTTAAAGGTATTTTACGAAAGTCTACGATACACTGAACCTCTCTAAACTCTCGTGTACTACGATTATAGTCGTACGACCATAGATATATTTTACTTTTATTATAAATAAACTCGATTCGAAAAACGAATACCAAGTGAATATGATTTCGATGATTTATTACAATTAAGATGCGTCGTATGTATACTTCAAGTCACGCCCACTTTTCGCCTCATCAGACTTGGAATCTTGAAGATATCCTCACCTACACCGGTAAACCACGCGATCCCTCGGCAGCCCCTCCGGATTTCCAGCACACGGCACTGAAGACGGCGAAACAACTCATGATATCGGCGGCAACTGCTGGATACACCGGGGATAGTCAGTATCAGGTGAAATGATCGTACATCTGTTACGAAACTGCAATATATCTATTTATAGATACAGTGATTCGGAGAAAATCATAACATGATTCGCTTCTATTGCTAAGAATAGGAAAATAGTAAATTGCAAACTAATGTCTAAAGACATACCAGTTATTATACTCTGAAAGTAGAGTACATCATTATGTCGTCTTAATGTAGTTTCTCAAGTTTAACAATGTGAGTTTACTTTATAAATGCTATACTTGTATACTCGGTATCCAATTTACTAACAGAAGTTAATTTCAATTAGTTAATTGTAAACAATAAGAGATTTAAGTATTCAGATTAGTAATGACCTGTATTGCAATATTATGATAAAACATTGAATTCACGAAATTGAAAGATATAATGTGTCCCCTCCCATATATTAATTTCCTATAACTTTAACAGAGAATGTCTTCGTACCAAAAACTTTCATTGGAGGGAGACGATTACCAACACGATTATGGCATCAGATCGCTTGTTTACTCGTCTAACTCCAAGTTGATTGTTGTAGGTCTGGGCCATCCCGAGGTAAACTGAGCGCATAGTTATATCCAAGTTATATATTCAGTTATATATTCAGTTATATATTCAGTTATATATTCAGTTATATATTCAGTTATATATTCAGTTATATATTCAGTTATATATTCAGTTATATATTCAGTTATATATTCAGTTATTTATACAGTTATATATTCAGTTATATATTCAGTTATATATTCAGTTATATATTCAGTTATATATTCAGTTATATATTCAGTTATATATTCAGTTATATATTCAGTTATATATTCAGTTATATATTCAGTTATATATTCAGTTATATATTCAGTTATATATTCAGTTATATATTCAGTTATATATTCAGTTATATATTCAGTTATATATTCAGTTATATATTCAGTTATATATTCAGTTATATATTCAGTTATATATTCAGTTATATATTCAGTTATATATTCAGTTATATATTCAGTTATATATTCAGTTATATATTCAGTTATATATTCAGTTATATATTCAGTTATATATTCAGTTATATATTCAGTTATATATTCAGTTATATATTCAGTTATATATTCAGTTATATATTCAGTTATATATTCAGTTATATATTCAGTTATATATTCAGTTATATATTCAGTTATATATTCAGTTATATATTCAGTTATATATTCAGTTATATATTCAGTTATATATTCAGTTATATATTCAGTTATATATTCAGTTATATATTCAGTTATATATTCAGTTATATATTCAGTTATATATTCAGTTATATATTCAGTTATATATTCAGTTATATATTCAGTTATATATTCAGTTATATATTCAGTTATATATTCAGTTATATATTCAGTTATATATTCAGTTATATATTCAGTTATATATTCAGTTATATATTCAGTTATATATTCAGTTATATATTCAGTTATATATTCAGTTATATATTCAGTTATATATTCAGTTATATATTCAGTTATATATTCAGTTATATATTCAGTTATATATTCAGTTATATATTCAGTTATATATTCAGTTATATATTCAGTTATATATTCAGTTATATATTCAGTTATATATTCAGTTATATATTCAGTTATATATTCAGTTATATATTCAGTTATATATTCAGTTATATATTCAGTTATATATTCAGTTATATATTCAGTTATATATTCAGTTATATATTCAGTTATATATTCAGTTATATATTCAGTTATATATTCAGTTATATATTCAGTTATATATTCAGTTATATATTCAGTTATATATTCAGTTATATATTCAGTTATATATTCAGTTATATATTCAGTTATATATTCAGTTATATATTCAGTTATATATTCAGTTATATATTCAGTTATATATTCAGTTATATATTCAGTTATATATTCAGTTATATATTCAGTTATATATTCAGTTATATATTCAGTTATATATTCAGTTATATATTCAGTTATATATTCAGTTATATATTCAGTTATATATTCAGTTATATATTCAGTTATATATTCAGTTATATATTCAGTTATATATTCAGTTATATATTCAGTTATATATTCAGTTATATATTCAGTTATATATTCAGTTATATATTCAGTTATATATTCAGTTATATATTCAGTTATATATTCAGTTATATATTCAGTTATATATTCAGTTATATATTCAGTTATATATTCAGTTATATATTCAGTTATATATTCAGTTATATATTCAGTTATATATTCAGTTATATATTCAGTTATATATTCAGTTATATATTCAGTTATATATTCAGTTATATATTCAGTTATATATTCAGTTATATATTCAGTTATATATTCAGTTATATATTCAGTTATATATTCAGTTATATATTCAGTTATATATTCAGTTATATATTCAGTTATATATTCAGTTATATATTCAGTTATATAGTCAGTTATATATTCAGTTATATATTCAGTTATATATTCAGTTATATATTCAGTTATATATTCAGTTATATATTCAGTTATATATTCAGTTATATATTCAGTTATATATTCAGTTATATATTCAGTTATATATTCAGTTATATATTCAGTTATATATTCAGTTATATATTCAGTTATATATTCAGTTATATATTCAGTTATATATTCAGTTATATATTCAGTTATATATTCAGTTATATATTCAGTTATATATTCAGTTATATATTCAGTTATATATTCAGTTATATATTCAGTTATATATTCAGTTATATATTCAGTTATATATTCAGTTATATATTCAGTTATATATTCAGTTATATATTCAGTTATATATTCAGTTATATATTCAGTTATATATTCAGTTATATATTCAGTTATATATTCAGTTATATATTCAGTTATATATTCAGTTATATATTCAGTTATATATTCAGTTATATATTCAGTTATATATTCAGTTATATATTCAGTTATATATTCAGTTATATATTCAGTTATATATTCAGTTATATATTCAGTTATATATTCAGTTATATATTCAGTTATATATTCAGTTATATATTCAGTTATATATTCAGTTATATATTCAGTTATATATTCAGTTATATATTCAGTTATATATTCAGTTATATATTCAGTTATATATTCAGTTATATATTCAGTTATATATTCAGTTATATATTCAGTTATATATTCAGTTATATATTCAGTTATATATTCAGTTATATATTCAGTTATATATTCAGTTATATATTCAGTTATATATTCAGTTATATATTCAGTTATATATTCAGTTATATATTCAGTTATATATTCAGTTATATATTCAGTTATATATTCAGTTATATATTCAGTTATATATTCAGTTATATATTCAGTTATATATTCAGTTATATATTCAGTTATATATTCAGTTATATATTCAGTTATATATTCAGTTATATATTCAGTTATATATTCAGTTATATATTCAGTTATATATTCAGTTATATATTCAGTTATATATTCAGTTATATATTCAGTTATATATTCAGTTATATATTCAGTTATATATTCAGTTATATATTCAGTTATATATTCAGTTATATATTCAGTTATATATTCAGTTATATATTCAGTTATATATTCAGTTATATATTCAGTTATATATTCAGTTATATATTCAGTTATATATTCAGTTATATATTCAGTTATATATTCAGTTATATATTCAGTTATATATTCAGTTATATATTCAGTTATATATTCAGTTATATATTCAGTTATATATTCAGTTATATATTCAGTTATATATTCAGTTATATATTCAGTTATATATTCAGTTATATATTCAGTTATATATTCAGTTATATATTCAGTTATATATTCAGTTATATATTCAGTTATATATTCAGTTATATATTCAGTTATATATTCAGTTATATATTCAGTTATATATTCAGTTATATATTCAGTTATATATTCAGTTATATATTCAGTTATATATTCAGTTATATATTCAGTTATATATTCAGTTATATATTCAGTTATATATTCAGTTATATATTCAGTTATATATTCAGTTATATATTCAGTTATATATTCAGTTATATATTCAGTTATATATTCAGTTATATATTCAGTTATATATTCAGTTATATATTCAGTTATATATTCAGTTATATATTCAGTTATATATTCAGTTATATATTCAGTTATATATTCAGTTATATATTCAGTTATATATTCAGTTATATATTCAGTTATATATTCAGTTATATATTCAGTTATATATTCAGTTATATATTCAGTTATATATTCAGTTATATATTCAGTTATATATTCAGTTATATATTCAGTTATATATTCAGTTATATATTCAGTTATATATTCAGTTATATATTCAGTTATATATTCAGTTATATATTCAGTTATATATTCAGTTATATATTCAGTTATATATTCAGTTATATATTCAGTTATATATTCAGTTATATATTCAGTTATATATTCAGTTATATATTCAGTTATATATTCAGTTATATATTCAGTTATATATTCAGTTATATATTCAGTTATATATTCAGTTATATATTCAGTTATATATTCAGTTATATATTCAGTTATATATTCAGTTATATATTCAGTTATATATTCAGTTATATATTCAGTTATATATTCAGTTATATATTCAGTTATATATTCAGTTATATATTCAGTTATATATTCAGTTATATATTCAGTTATATATTCAGTTATATATTCAGTTATATATTCAGTTATATATTCAGTTATATATTCAGTTATATATTCAGTTATATATTCAGTTATATATTCAGTTATATATTCAGTTATATATTCAGTTATATATTCAGTTATATATTCAGTTATATATTCAGTTATATATTCAGTTATATATTCAGTTATATATTCAGTTATATATTCAGTTATATATTCAGTTATATATTCAGTTATATATTCAGTTATATATTCAGTTATATATTCAGTTATATATTCAGTTATATATTCAGTTATATATTCAGTTATATATTCAGTTATATATTCAGTTATATATTCAGTTATATTCAGTTATATATTCAGTTATATATTCAGTTATATATTCAGTTATATATTCAGTTATATATTCAGTTATATATTCAGTTATATATTCAGTTATATATTCAGTTATATATTCAGTTATATATTCAGTTATATATTCAGTTATATATTCAGTTATATATTCAGTTATATATTCAGTTATATATTCAGTTATATATTCAGTTATATATTCAGTTATATATTCAGTTATATATTCAGTTATATATTCAGTTATATATTCAGTTATATATTCAGTTATATATTCAGTTATATATATTCAGTTATATATTCAGTTATATATTCAGTTATATATTCAGTTATATATTCAGTTATATATTCAGTTATATATTCAGTTATATATTCAGTTATATATTCAGTTATATATTCAGTTATATATTCAGTTATATATTCAGTTATATATTCAGTTATATATTCAGTTATATATTCAGTTATATATTCAGTTATATATTCAGTTATATATTCAGTTATATATTCAGTTATATATTCAGTTATATATTCAGTTATATATTCAGTTATATATTCAGTTATATATTCAGTTATATATTCAGTTATATATTCAGTTATATATTCAGTTATATATTCAGTTATATATTCAGTTATATATTCAGTTATATATTCAGTTATATATTCAGTTATATATTCAGTTATATATTCAGTTATATATTCAGTTATATATTCAGTTATATATTCAGTTATATATTCAGTTATATATTCAGTTATATATTCAGTTATATATTCAGTTATATATTCAGTTATATATTCAGTTATATATTCAGTTATATATTCAGTTATATATTCAGTTATATATTCAGTTATATATTCAGTTATATATTCAGTTATATATTCAGTTATATATTCAGTTATATATTCAGTTATATATTCAGTTATATATTCAGTTATATATTCAGTTATATATTCAGTTATATATTCAGTTATATATTCAGTTATATATTCAGTTATATATTCAGTTATATATTCAGTTATATATTCAGTTATATATTCAGTTATATATTCAGTTATATATTCAGTTATATATTCAGTTATATATTCAGTTATATATTCAGTTATATATTCAGTTATATATTCAGTTATATATTCAGTTATATATTCAGTTATATATTCAGTTATATATTCAGTTATATATTCAGTTATATATTCAGTTATATATTCAGTTATATATTCAGTTATATATTCAGTTATATATTCAGTTATATATTCAGTTATATATTCAGTTATATATTCAGTTATATATTCAGTTATATATTCAGTTATATATTCAGTTATATATTCAGTTATATATTCAGTTATATATTCAGTTATATATTCAGTTATATATTCAGTTATATATTCAGTTATATATTCAGTTATATATTCAGTTATATATTCAGTTATATATTCAGTTATATATTCAGTTATATATTCAGTTATATATTCAGTTATATATTCAGTTATATATTCAGTTATATATTCAGTTATATATTCAGTTATATATTCAGTTATATATTCAGTTATATATTCAGTTATATATTCAGTTATATATTCAGTTATATATTCAGTTATATATTCAGTTATATATTCAGTTATATATTCAGTTATATATTCAGTTATATATTCAGTTATATATTCAGTTATATATTCAGTTATATATTCAGTTATATATTCAGTTATATATTCAGTTATATATTCAGTTATATATTCAGTTATATATTCAGTTATATATTCAGTTATATATTCAGTTATATATTCAGTTATATATTCAGTTATATATTCAGTTATATATTCAGTTATATATTCAGTTATATACTCAGTTATATACTCAGTTATATACTCAGTTATATACTCAGTTATATATTCAGTTATATATTCAGTTATATATTCAGTTATATATTCAGTTATATATTCAGTTATATATTCAGTTATATATTCAGTTATATATTCAGTTATATATTCAGTTATATATTCAGTTATATATTCAGTTATATATTCAGTTATATATTCAGTTATATATTCAGTTATATATTCAGTTATATATTCAGTTATATATTCAGTTATATATTCAGTTATATATTCAGTTATATATTCAGTTATATATTCAGTTATATATTCAGTTATATATTCAGTTATATATTCAGTTATATATTCAGTTATATATTCAGTTATATATTCAGTTATATATTCAGTTATATATTCAGTTATATATTCAGTTATATATTCAGTTATATATTCAGTTATATATTCAGTTATATATTCAGTTATATATTCAGTTATATATTCAGTTATATATTCAGTTATATATTCAGTTATATATTCAGTTATATATTCAGTTATATATTCAGTTATATATTCAGTTATATATTCAGTTATATATTCAGTTATATATTCAGTTATATATTCAGTTATATATTCAGTTATATATTCAGTTATATATTCAGTTATATATTCAGTTATATATTCAGTTATATATTCAGTTATATATTCAGTTATATATTCAGTTATATATTCAGTTATATATTCAGTTATATATTCAGTTATATATTCAGTTATATATTCAGTTATATATTCAGTTATATATTCAGTTATATATTCAGTTATATATTCAGTTATATATTCAGTTATATATTCAGTTATATATTCAGTTATATATTCAGTTATATATTCAGTTATATATTCAGTTATATATTCAGTTATATATTCAGTTATATATTCAGTTATATATTCAGTTATATATTCAGTTATATATTCAGTTATATATTCAGTTATATATTCAGTTATATATTCAGTTATATATTCAGTTATATATTCAGTTATATATTCAGTTATATATTCAGTTATATATTCAGTTATATATTCAGTTATATATTCAGTTATATATTCAGTTATATATTCAGTTATATATTCAGTTATATATTCAGTTATATATTCAGTTATATATTCAGTTATATATTCAGTTATATATTCAGTTATATATTCAGTTATATATTCAGTTATATATTCAGTTATATATTCAGTTATATATTCAGTTATATATTCAGTTATATATTCAGTTATATATTCAGTTATATATTCAGTTATATATTCAGTTATATATTCAGTTATATATTCAGTTATATATTCAGTTATATATTCAGTTATATATTCAGTTATATATTCAGTTATATATTCAGTTATATATTCAGTTATATATTCAGTTATATATTCAGTTATATATTCAGTTATATATTCAGTTATATATTCAGTTATATATTCAGTTATATATTCAGTTATATATTCAGTTATATATTCAGTTATATATTCAGTTATATATTCAGTTATATATTCAGTTATATATTCAGTTATATATTCAGTTATATATTCAGTTATATATTCAGTTATATATTCAGTTATATATTCAGTTATATATTCAGTTATATATTCAGTTATATATTCAGTTATATATTCAGTTATATATTCAGTTATTTATTCATTATATGAATTATTTACCGAAATTGATAAACTATAACATTTAAAACTAACATGATTTTACTATATATATATATATATATATATATATATATATATATACTAGGTGCAGTAAATAACTTGTATAATACAAAAATGTTACAATGTATACTAATTAAAAAGTAGTTTTCTAACAATAGACAATAATTAAGCCAGATAATATTTATTCTTTAATTCACCAATATATCATAATAGGTTTATTATTATAACCATAGTGTTATACTCATTTAATATATACTTTAGGTATACTAGATTACGTATACATATTACATAATTTAATAATTAAAATACAGACAATTCAATAACATAGTCTAAAATTTCTCAATAAATGTATTATATATAAACTATAAAAACAACTATATAGCTATATACGATATATATATATATATATATATATATATATATATATATATATATATACATATATACATATATATATAGATACACTTGTTTTCAATTTACAATAATATATTATCTGTTGAAAATAATATATTACTACATATAGATACTATATGTAGTAATATATTCCTTGGGGATCTATATATTATGATGGTATTGCCTTTATTTATGCAGTGGTTTCATTTATGCCAGGTTTACACCTACTTAAAAGTATATTCTAATATTTATAAGATACCAAGTTGAAATTACTATGTTAGTAATACTAACTGATATTATATTATAAACTTGTTTATACATATTAATAACTTATTCAAATTATATAATATCAATAGATATAAATTGATTATTACGATCGACTAACTAAACAAATTATAAATCAATATTCATTGGGATATTATTGATATTATATAAGTGCGTGTTAATAGGAAATAGGTGCCTACGATGAAAGACTATTGGTGGTATGCGAGGCGAAAACATTATGCAATCTCTGGACTTCTCGATTCAATTGTTATCAGATCAACTACGTGAGTCTTAAGGCCCTAGGTTAATGAACATGATTTACGTCTATGATGTATAAACTCTTTAACGTATGATGCAAATGATGTCTAAAATAGACGAGCAGATTATTTGACATAGTTTTATATTTTCATGTTTACTAAAAATGAATCTATAGTCATAATGTAATTTAATAATGGTAATAAGTACCGGCGAGAGAAATTAATTTATATTCCCAGAACTTATTTAGTTCACGTTTTCCATGTGTGTCGGAGATCATGAACATTAGATTAATTACTAACTTAATCTTATGATCTATAGATAATCTTATGATCTATATGTATACGTACCACAATTATCAGATGAGAACACCGACAGCATCTATGTTTACACTCAACGCAGCATTATGAAATTCCATATCATTTACAGTTTGTTTTATTTAACTTTTTAACTTATATATATATATAAATATTAATATATATATAAATATTAATATATATATAAATATTAATATATATGAAATAAATATATAATTTTCAATGATCTGCATATATTTGATATTTATGGATAACTTGCATTTATAGTTAATAAAAACTAATTCTTAATAAAATATGATAATTATAATACACATTTGTTATATTTATACTTTATGCCATCGCTAATCCATGAATGTAATGAATAATACTGCGTATAATGATATACCAAAACAAACAAATCTGCTGGGATATGTTAGCTTACTGAAATTCAACTGATTTGTTTTAATTTATTTTAGAAAATTAAATGTTTAATGATCAATTAAGAAAGTTTCTAAAAGTTACGATTGTGATGTCATAGACGATGATGCAATACAGTTGCCGTCATCATGGAATCACGAAATGAAAAATGACCACTACGGAGGTGACTCCATCGTAGGCACAGTAGTCAGCTGTATCCATAGCAACGACACGACCTCTAAGGTCACCACATCTATTCTAATTGTTATTCTTATATTTATATATTATATATTTTTATATATATCTTGTTTTCTAATGCATGTTCACTGAACCTCGTCTGCTAAACTTCAGTGAACACAACGCACTAAATAGCGCACTATAAACTACATAACACACTACTCACTACACAACACACTACATACCAAACAACACACTATGTAACACACAACTCAACACACTACAACTACACTACACTACACAACACACTAAATAACACAATACACATTACACAACACATTATACAACACACTACAAAAGGCACTACACAACACACTACACAATACACTATACATTTTACAACACACTACAAAAGGCACTACACAACACAATACACTATACACTACACTACACCCTACGGTATAGGGCCTATACACTACACAACACACTACACACTACGCAATACACTACATGCCACACTACACAATACACTACACAATACACTACACAATACACTAAACAATACACTAAACAATACACTACACAATACACTACACAATACACTACACAATACACTACACTACGCAATACACTACACAATACAACACACTACATAATATACTACACAATACACTACACAATACACTACACAATACACTACACAATACACTACACAATACACTACACAATATACTACACAATACACTACACAATACACTACACAATACACTACACTATACAATACACTACAAAATACAACACACTACATAATATACTACACAATACACTACACAATACACTACACAATACACTACACAATACACTACACAATACACTACACAATACACTACACAATATACTACACAATACACTACACAATACACTACACAATATACTACACAATACACTACACAATACACTACACAACATACTACACACTACACAATACACAACACATTATACAATACACTACACAATACACTACACTACACAATTCACTACATAATACAACACACTACACACTACACAAAACACTACACTACACACTACACAAAACACTACACTACACTACACAATACACTACACTATACAATACACTACACAATACAACACACTACACAACACACTACACACTATACACTACACACTACACACTACACACAACACAACACAATACACAATACACAAAACACTACACAATACACAACATACTACACACTACACACTATACACTATACACTACACAACACACTATACAATAAACTACACAATACACTACACTATACAATATACTACACAATACAACACACTATCCACTATACAACACACTACACACTACACAAAACACTACACAATACACTACACAATACACTACACAATACACTACACAATACACTACACAATACACTACACAATACACTACACAATACACTACACAATACACTACACAATACACTACACAATACACTACACAATACACTACACTATACAATACACTACACAATACAATACACTACCCACTATACAACACATTACACACTACACAAAACACTACACAATACAATACACTACACAATACACTACAGAATACACTACACAATACACTACACAATATACTACACAATACACTACACAATACACTACACAATACACTACACAATACACTACACAACACACTACGCACTACACACAACACACTACACTACACACTACACTACACACTACACAACACAATACACAATATACTACACAACACACTACACTACACACTACGCAACATACTACATTACATAACTACTACACATCACACTACACTACATACTAGACTACACATAAAACATTACACTACACTACACTACACACTACACACTACACACTACATACTACACACTACATACTACACACTACACACTACATACTACACACTACATATACACACTACACACTACACACTACAAACTACACACTACATACTACACACTACACACTACATACTACACAACATACTACACTACACACTACACAATATAATACACAACACACTACACACAACACATTACACAACACACTGCACACTACACTACACACTACACAATACAACATACTACACACTACACTACACAACACTCTATACATCACATTACACTACACATCACACTACACTATACACTACACTACACAACACACTACACAACACACTACTCTACACTATATATTATACTGAAGACATTTTATATACTTACATATTTACATACAACACTGTATAGGTCATGCAACCCTAAAATATTATATTACTAGAGTATATATATATATATATATATATATATATTTAATAATTATATCTTATTATAAATGTGCAGGTTATATTCTGGAGCTCCGAGACTGGAAAACAAATATCCGACTTCACAGTTAAGAATGATTTAGTAACCCGGATGTCGATATCGCCATGTTCTCGATTCCTGATGACAGTCGGGAGAAAAGCTCTTATCTGGAATATCGACTCCCTTCTGAATTGTTCAGAATGTTAAGAACGCATTAATAGACTTATAAAGCAAAAGCTGCCTGATTTGTAAAACTCTTCGTTACCAGAATATCACGATTGAGAGATGCAAAGTATTACTTCTTCATTTTTTCTTTCATATCAGTCGTTGTGTATTAATAAAACGAGTACACGTTTCGAGTCCTATTTGTATACAAATATATCTAAATCTTCATATTCAATGAACCAGATGATAATTGTTTATCCAAATTAGTATCAAATAAAATTATAATAAAATTAAATTTTGAATTTAATAATTATAAACAACTATAAAGTCATGTTTAATTATATTATAGTATGTGATTATAATAGACAACTCTAAGGTCTACAATACTATATATCTATATATATATATATATATATATATATATATATATATATATATATATATATATATATATATATGAACTAGATAACTCACCAGGCTGTTCCTCTAGTTCATTTATGATCAATATAAAGCTGCCTTTCAAAGCTACATATTCAACACATCACAATATTTGAATACAAACCAATACTGTTTACATTACATATTTGAAATACCTTTACATTCAAGAATTCAACTATAAATAAAAATGAAGTATTATTAAAGTATTATTAAATAATTAAAATTACATAATTGAAAATAATATAAAAGATTTATGATATGAAAAAGATATTATATCTAGATTTTTAACTGATTAAGTTTTCCTATCATATAGATTACTTTACTCTCCAGTTTATTCTATACTAAATACCTGAATACTATAGGTCAAAACATTATTAAGATTATTTATGTAATATTGTATATAATTTATAAATATAAATAATTGTCGAATTTAATTTTAAAAAAGTATCTATCATATTCAACATCCTCCACTAGATACAACATAGTTAATCAAATAATCAAAAAAATAGTAAGTGAATAATAACTACCTTTATTTGTATAGTCTATTATCTACTTTATTCACGCTGTATATTTTAGTTCTTATTGGCATATCATTGTCAACGATTAAAAACCAAGTATATAAACAAGCCTCAGTAAAAATCGTTAATAAAAAAGCATCCTCCGATACTAATTATTAAAAAAAATAATAGACAGATATCATCCGAATGACATCATGAATGGCTCTTTTCACGCAATAATAAATATTTCAATCGCTTTTGAAAATCTAAACATGATGAGATAATACATAGATTCTGGTATTGCCTTGCACTTAGTATCTCTATACATTACAAATAGAATAGAATTAGTAGTATTGAAATATATTCCTCTCGTAATACACTAAGTAATACTACACCAGTTAGATAACTCAGGATTCTATACTAGGTCTAATATTTCTTTACATCGATTTATCAAATATATTAAATATTTTCTAATATTATCCTTTATAAGTATTTAGTTATATATATATATTGTTCGTTTATGGTTAGATTTAGATTTAAACACCTATATTGCAAATGACTATCAATTATTCTTATGTTTTTGATGGTAAGTTTTTTAATATTGGTGAATAAAATGTTTAATATAATTGGATGCATGAGCTGATCTAAACCAGATATAAACTTTAAATTAAAAATCTAATTTGCAATGCAATCAATACTAATTCATCATACAAAATCGTAGATTCCTGTTAAATCAGATACACTAAATGCTATCCGTTTAAGTTATTGCATAATGAACTATTCATTTAAGCTCATCGCCCTGTTATGCCAAAAGGGTAGAATACATTGGCGCCTAATATACGTGCAATAAAATGTTTAGACATTTTCTAGAAAGATTTTGAAACTTATATTTTCAACCAATTATATTATTAATTATAAACCTCGCGCACATTTGTTAACTTCGTTTTTATAAGTGATAATATAAAATCTATAACATATTACTAATATTGAAACTAATGATATATATTTATAATAATAATTTTTATTTTCCCAAAAGAATACATAAAATATTAAAATAATAATAATTAACGCAATTTAATGCGTTTAGACAATACACTATTTTACCTATAATATAGATCATCTACTAATTAAACAACGTTAACATTATAAAATAAATACTGGTTTGGCATAACCTACCAGAAATATTATCTATTATGTTTAATATCTATAATTAAAAAATGTCAATCAAAATGATTGAAATTTACTGAAGCCCAAGAATACCATAATCGCGAATTCGCATCTAGATATATAATATATAAAATTATTTTAAATAATTTAAATGTTATTTATTATTATAATATATAGTACAGTTATATCCAATATATAAAAGTTATATATATCATAATGGCATTTTTCAAATTATTATATAAAGTGAATCGTTAAGTATATTGCTATAACAGTATTTAGTTATTAAAGTGAAGTTTAAAAATAAATTTGTATAAATTACATTTAATATAATTTAAATAAATTAAAATTGTTTTATAAAAATATAAATTTGCATTATTCATCACGATAATTAAATTATTTATATAACTCGTGTAAATATATATAATTTTATAATATTTAATTTAATTATTAAATGCATAACGTGGCATTAATTTTCACTTTGTAATTCATCGGGATTAGTAGTTTACTTATATACAAAGTTCATTATAAATAAAAGTAATACTAATAATTATTAATATTATATTCATTAATTGTGATTTTATGTTTAACTTCTATTTCAAATATATTTATATATTATAAAAACTAATATATTACTGTATTCTTTTGCGAGATGTTGAAATTTGGTATATTTGCGTTGTTAATTACGATTGTTACATTCGTTAATAAGGTTACTATTTTAAATGCTATATAATATATTTATACTAAAATAATATAATAGTAAATATAATTAGTTGATACATTGTTTACAAATATTACTAACATTAATTTTTATATCTTTTTCGGTTTAATAATTAAAAAAAAATATATATATATATATGTGTGTGTATATATATACCATTCATGTTGAATAATTAGAATACACAATAGAAAAGAAGTACTACATGCAATAGATTATATTGCACAATTTTTTTAGATAGATATTTCTTAAAATTAATACATAACATTAATATAAAAATAACTAGGATTGGTTATTTTAATAGTTGTGATATTTGTTTAATACTCTATTAGATAGTAATTACTATCATTGTAACTATATATAATTAAAAAATAATTATTATTTGAAATCTTAGGTAACTTATTAAATATAAATTTAAAATAAAGACATATTTTTATTAGATTACAAAAATTAAAATTAGATTTAGAATTAAATATTTATTAAATATATTATAAAGTAATACTATCTGGTTTCTATGTTATAGTATTTTATAGATTAGTATTTATTTCATATAGATGATATATATATATATTATAATTGTTAAACTGTACATTTTTAACCTAAGGACTAGCATGTATAACAATATTTATTATAATACTTTATAATAATTACCCATAATTATTTTATATAGTTATTTATTTACAGTATGTTCTTTCTATTCTTCTATTCCAATATCCAACGATTTTTCAAGCTTGGCAGACATTTGTAGGATTTATTGTTATTCAAGTATTATTGTTATTTAAAAAACCTAAAGAAAATATTTCATGGTTAGATTTCATTAATTTTAAATAAAAGTAATAATAAATTTGAATTATCGTCGAATAATTTAAGTAATTATATAAAACACTATACTTGAATATTATATTCAATATTTAATTAATATCATATGTAGGTTATCAATATCAAAATGGCTTCCAGCAATGATATTTTTCGTTACAAGTATTTACTCGGGATCAATAGCTCTATCAAAACTGGTTTTATATATTATATATATATAATAAATACTTTTCAATATTAAATAATAATATTTCTATTGTAACGTTATTAATGAAACAAGTTACCATAAAAATAGAGTATTCCAGTATTTCTGAGCTTGCAGAACATTTCATTTATTTTTTCAGCTGTTGCAATATGTATTGATAAAAAGGTTAGTTATATCATTTCCAACATTTATAATTCATAATTAATATAATTATATCTATTCTTGTGTTTTGTGTCGATTGATTACTCTATGATCTATTTATTAATTATTAAATACAGACCTATATATAAACATCGACTAATTAATGGTTTCACTACAGGTAGTTGGCATGTATGAATATATTTCAATTATGATATTGATAACATCATCTTTATGTATTGGATATTATGATACAGAGGTATGGTTTAAAATTGTATTTATATTTTGTATGGTTAAGATATTAATTCTACAGTGATATTTATATATATACACTATAGTTGTAGTAAATATGTAGTTATAATAAGTATTACTATTTCAACATATATATATATTTGTATTCAATTTATATAATGATATCAATGTTATACATTTTTAGTTTGATTTTATTGGATATAAATGGATGGCTATTCATATATTTTCTTTGGGTAGGTGATTTTTAGGCGAATGTAAAAATGAATGTGATAATTAAAATGACTACCCTTTAAATTAGGATGCTATAAAGTATACAGAAAATGTGCAAATAACTTCTCCTCCCTAGGGTTTAAATAATTGACAATAAATGACATAGAATAGAATTTAAATAATATAATAAGAGATTTAATAATTCATTTCATTCAGACATTCGCAGCAAATTTATTGCAACTATTTATATAGTATCGTTATTTTAATTCCTTTGAGTTATTTTACAGGTTAGAGTTTATTTTAAAAATAAATTCTTAGTCATTTACCCATCTTATCTATTTGCTCAAATTATAGGTGATATGAATATTTCTTATTCAACATTTAATTTATGGTTTTACTCAAAATTTTACATTGGTTGTTTACTAAGGTTTATATGAATATTATTTGTCATAGATTTTTAGATATCATTTATTGTTATAAACTGAAAATGATTTATTTTACAAAAAAAAACGAAATTATTTTATTGATTTTAGTTTTAGACTTTACTCATATTTCATTGAATTGTTATCCATATTGATTTCCTATACTTACGATAGTGGAGTATTTGGAGTCGGACTGCAACTTTTGAACATTGAAGATAAACAGTTCCTACCCAATTGGCTCGAGAACAGTCTGATAGACACGCCAACTCTTTACTCCACCAGCAAACTAATCGTATCATTATTGTCTTTGACTTTATTTCCAAACGCAGTCAACACCAAACTTATAACATGGTCAGTTAGATATTGCGACTTTATATTTATATATCCATAATATTTAGATATATTAATCATTAAAATGCTAACATAATTGTTATATAATTTATTATATATAGCTGGGATGTCATAATAAAACTACAGTATGTCGATGTTGTATAAATATTACTTACATTATATTATTGTGCAAACCTTTTCTATATAATACAAGTAGAGGTACCCTACATACAATATGCATAGAATTAACGAGAGTCCCTCAAACGTATAAACAGGGTGCTTATGAACCAACTCAGTTGCATAGTGTGTACACTGAACAAACAAAAGTGTGGGGTCGCTGCGGTAGAGTTGAACTCGGGGTGAAGAAGTGGGTGTGGCTAAAGCGAAGAGTTACGCAGCGAAGGGGCGTGTTTATAACTCGTCGTGATTAATCGGCGTCTCTTCTTTTATGAACTCTATAAAGCTCGCTAAATCGCGATCGTGTTCGTACTCTTCCTTCTTATTTCCAGCATCGAAGAGGAGCAAGGTAGGATAGCCTTCAATCTGTTAAAAGAGATTGTAGGGCAGTCAGTTTATTGAGCTGTGTAGTTTTTTCTATTTAGATTTGTTATAAATAAATTGAAATTTAATAATAACTCTTTTTTTATATTTTATAAAACTATTTATTATTAACTAATACATTTTCTCTTGAAAGATAGAAAATAGGTAATATGAAATAAATACAATAATGAATAAATAAGAATGGAGGGGAGTGAAATAGGATAGGGTGGTAAATGAGGGAGAGAGGGATAAGGTAGTAAATGAGGGAAGGATAAATATCAATATAAATAGGAGAATAATAGATATTATACAAAAAAGGTGGGAGGGAGAGGGAGGGAGAGAGAATGGAATTGAGAGATGAGATAAAAATAAATAAAACCTCATATTTCTGGCAGACAATGCTGTGAGCAGTGCAATCAATTTCTGCAATTTTGATTTCATATTTGGAGGCATATTTATCAGCTAAGAGTGACCAGTCATTAGCCATACCCTTGCAGTGACCACACCTGGTAATGAGAAGATATGCTATAATAGCTAACGTAGTATTATATAATATTAAATTACAGAGTACAAAATGTTGACAAACAATATTTCCAATAGGCAAGATAACATATCGCTGAACATAGCAATTAACAAACTATAGTGGCACATGACAATGTCTCTACTGTCCAGAGGCAATGTGTTGTGTAATGTACTACAACTTAGCTAGACTTTGAAACTAATGCGATTATGTCATCACTATGATCATATATATATGTGAACAGGCTGTAAAATAGCTGTAAAATGTACATTAGACTCTTGAGGTCAATAGTTAGATAGTGATGTAGGTGAATGGGGTTTTAAAAGTGAGAGCGGGGGCGAACTCTGTCTACTAACCACGGAGCGTAGAACTTAACAAACGTATAGTGATTAGCGATGATATGACCAAAATTATCTTCGGTACCGACCAATACATTACCCTGGTAATGGGGTAGAGTTTAGGAGGTATACGGATAGGGATAGAGAGACATGGGTCCTACCTAATAAGCAAGACAATGTGTACACTACATGTTACATGGTGGAACCGGTAATCTAAAGCTATCCTAGCAGAATTGATGTTTGGTTACATGTGGATAGATAGAAAGTGAGTTGTAGGGAATTATTAGGGCACGAGAGTATATGAAATGAGATATAAGGCAAGAGATATAGAGCAATAGATATAGGTCAGAAGATATAGGTCAGGAGATATAGGGCAGCATATTAAAAGCAGGAGATATAGAGCCGAAAATATAGGGCAGTAGGTATAGTGCAGGAGATATAGGTCCAGAGCTATAAGGCAGGATAGTATATGAAAAAAGATATAGGGCAGTAGATATAGAGCCGAAGATATAAGGCAGTAGATATAGAGCAGTAGGTATAGGGCAGGAGATATAGGTCAGGATATATAGGACAGGAGATATAGGTCAGGATATATAGGACAGGACATATTTGGCAGGATATATATGTCATGATATATATGGCAGGATATATAGGTCAGGAGATATAGGGCAGGATATATAGGGCAGGATATATAGGGCAGGATATATAGGTCAGGAGATATAGAGCATGATATATAAGTCAGGAGATATAGGGCAGGAGATATATGGTAGGATATATAGGTCAGAAGATATAGGGAAGGAGATATAGGCAGGAGATATAGGGCATGGGATATAAGACAGGATAGTATATGAAAAGAGATATAGGGCAGGAGATATAGGTCAGGATATATAGGGCAGTAGATATAGGTCAGGATATATAGGGCAGTAGATATAGGTCAGGAGATATAGTGCATGAGATATAGGTCAGGATATATATGGCAGGAGATATAGGTCAGGAGAAGAGTATATAAAGAGTGTATGGTACAGAACTAACATCTCTCTTCACAGTTGCAGCTGCATCATCAATCTGCACAGGATCCAAAACCTTCTCTTCTGTAGAAAACAGAAAATAGAACAATAGGCAATGTTCTAATTAGTTATATTATTAATATTTAATTAAGTTTTAATTAATAAAAGTTAACCCAAAAAAATAAATTGTTAATTTTATTAATTGATAAACCACTAGATTATTATTAATGGATTATTAATATAGGTAAATATAATATTGTAGTTATCTAATATAGGATTTGTTTAAACAAATAAATAATGAATTTCTTGTGGTGGATAATTCTCAATTATATATAATATAGTAATACTATATATAGTATATACTATACTATATAATAACATAAATGAAGTTATTATAATGAAATAATATAATATAGTAATAATAAAATATAATAGAGTTTTCCAAGTGACAATATCCAGATTAATAAAAACCATTGTTTTGTGAGTTATCTGCGATGGCCTGTTCTCCGAGCATACGTTCAATGAAGTCAACGAACTTATCCTCAGTCCTAGAGCCCTGGTACTTCTCTGCCTTTACTCCATCTTTAAAGTAAATCAGTGTCGGGTATCCTTTGATGTCCTGATCTTTGCAGACTTGAGAAGCCGTCGTGCAGTCTACCTTAAGGATGTCGTAAGCGTTGGGAGGGCGAAGGGATAACGCTCGCAGGATGGAGGAGGAAGTTATATAAACGAGAAGGAACGAATGCCATGGTTTATGAAGTGAGAAATGCGAGGAGATAATGGTAGAAAAGAATTGTTTTTGTAAAGTTGTCTTGTAAAAGAGGAATTACTGGAGCAGAGCAGAATAAAGGAGTCGAATGATCATCTAACATAGTTTCAACATCATACTAATAATATGTGCATCCCGGTATTAACTAACGTCGGAAATTTTCACGTTCAGTTCATCATTACCGGACACCTTCTCGGCGAGAGATTTCCAAGTGGGAGCGAGTGTTTGGCAATGTCCACACCAGGGGGCAAAGAACTTAATAAAATGGTGGCCTTCGGCGATGTGATCAGCGAAGTTTGATTCAGTCAATGTAAACAGACCATTGTCGCTCTTAAAGAAAGGGTATTGTTGCGTATTAGTGTAATCGTATTAGTTTAAGTGAATGATTGTGTTTTGTAAGCAATTATTCATTCTATGAAAGAAATTGTATTATTTGCGTAATAAATGGAAAAGTAAGAAATGATGTAATTAGAAATGCAGAAGATAAATATACCTTAATATTATTCGAGGAATCTAGCAAAAATGAACTTAAAGACTGAAAGTCCCTTCCTCCTTGATATTTTTCATTTTCTCCATTTTTATAAAACTTTAATCTGAAATTTTATAGGAAATTATTTATAATTTAAAAATAATTATTCTTTATTTTTGATTACTTTTCACTTGATTTTATTCAAACAATTTTTGTAGAATTAAATGAATACTGCTATATAATCATAATATATATAATATTTTCTAATATTATATATTATATATTACTTTATTTTTTTTACAGATAGTAAACAAACGACACCATTTTACTTAATTGTTGATCTATTGTTGATAAAGTGATAAAGGTAAAATGGCAACAATACATCATTTGTTAGGAAACATTAACAAAAGATAGCTCTCCTACTTAAATCTGTATTTTTTCCAAAATTAATAGAAGCCTAAAAGTTAGATATTGAAACAAGTCCTTTATTTCAATATAACCCTAGGTTTTTATATCATTTAATTGATATGCTCATTCTATTGTAGAAATGCTTGTAAAACATGATAAAGGATATTAGTATTATCTTTGATCAAATATCTACAAATAAGCATGTTACAAGTAGCAGTTTTCCTATTTTCACAGTTATATCAGAAATATTGATCTATATATTCAACTATATTAAAGAATGTACCTTAAATACTAGATTTTTTATATATTCCTATCAATAGATTATTATTTTATATAATAGGTATAAAATATAAGTTTGCTCGAGTATTTCAGTCATTAACTAAATGAAGAGTTCTTCTCGTTAAAATTGACAATTCTTAAAGGGCACTGGATCTATTTAATAATCTTATATACTTAGCAAATATTTACCAAGCTTTGAATTATATAAACAGACAATGACAGGTCTCGGGTACAGCTAGAAGTCTAGATAAAAAAAGAGTTCTAACATGAATTTCCAGAAATAATTTCAAAAAGATCATATAAATTAAATTAGAAAAATATAAATTTTCCTTTGTTGAAATGGTTAATAACACACACAACTTGTTTGTAGATTTTACAGTTTCAAGGAAGTACAAACCTAGTGAATAATGACCTATAATTATAATTCCTGGGTTATATATAATATAAAGCAGACATGTCTATAGCATAACAGGATCACGTATGAATGATGTTATTTCTGAGAATAATTATTACACACATGACACAAAATTGTATGATAAAAATTTTTGCTTTAAAATAAATTTGTTAAATAGTTTAATATGATATCTAATGGTTAAGGAAAATTTGGGGATGTAGAAATGAATAGCAGGTCAAATAATTGGAAATCTCTTCTATATTTGTGTATGGGCATACTGACGTAGGATATCCTTGTACATTTTGTTCGGAACACAGCTCTCCATGCTTAGTACAATCTACACTGGCAATAGTGACAGTGTCCTCACGACCTTCGATATTAAATTGCGTTGCTAATTCCTCCCAAACTGGTTCGAGTCTTTGGCAATGTCCACACCTGAAATCATTATTATTTGTATTCATTTATTAGCAACAATGTTTATATTAAAAATTATAATTTATGTTAAAATTATATAATTAATTTAAATATGTTTAGATTATAATTATAAATTTCTAACTCAAATTCTAAATACTTCTATATCCCCTATACTTTGAATTTCACTAGATTATAATATATCCATACATGTAATTATAAATAAATTATCAAAGTATTCATTATCTATACAGAATTCAAGAGAATAAATGCAATTTTATTTATGTATATAAATAATATATTTACATACATGTTTATTCAAAAGATACATTTTATATTAAATCATAATTACATGATGTTTAGTATTTAATTATATGTTAGGTAATATTCAAACGAGTTCTAAAATAGGTGGTTAGTTTAGCACTAGGTGTATATGAGTACATGCAAATAGTAATTTAATATATCTGTACCTATAGTTTGTAATTTTAAGATTAATCTTAAAATTATAAATTATATTATAATATTATATAAATATAAATTAATTGATAATTTAATTAGTTGAATTAGTTGAATATTTGTTTTATAATATTCATATTACAAAACAAATACTTTCATATATTATATATACATTGATTTTCTATCAAATAACTAGTGTTGATTCAATGAGAAAAATAATATAATTAAACACAGCATGTTCATTCACATAAATGTTTAAACAAAGTAATAATTGCCACAATGAATTGTCCAAACATACAATCCATGTTTAAACACGCTATACTTTAATGTATAAACGTGCTTAATAAAATGCATTAATATATAATAGAGGGGTAAACATTTTAGGAGGATTATATATAGAGAATTATATATTGTGGAATTATGCCACTTTCTTTGTTATATAATAAAAGTTAAAATATTAATTATTATTAAAATATATTCTATATTTTTTATTTAAAATAATTGTATAAAATTGATATTATTTAGATAGATAACATTATAATAAAATGGTTTTTAAAAAATATACTGATATAGTTTAATATATTATGTTAAAAGTTCTTATATGTATTTGTTAATTAGAGTTACAGTATAAGAGATTTAAATGAAAACTCAAAACTCAATATATTTTCTCAAGTCAAATATTCATTCCAGATATATTATATAATTATAATATACATATATAAATATAATTAAAAATTAGTTATCTATAGAACTATTACATATAAGAATACGCGAAAATAAATAGATATTGAAGTATTATATTAGTTGAGAGTATATCCAATATTTGGTTTTTATTTACAAATATAAATGTATTAGCAGTGAGAATGTCGAGTATTATAATATGTATTGTCTTTAGCTAGTAATAGTTTTTCGAAGGGAAATTTAATGAAATGTCGAGCATCATCATTAATTTATTTAGCATTTCAGTAAATAAAATAATCATGAAAGAGTCCCTTGATTAATCATTGAAATATATCTTAGAGTATTTGCATAGAGTTAGAAAATTATTTACAATTATTGATTACTTTGAACCAATTTAGAGTAGTATTTATCACTCTAAAAGACACACATATGGTTGAGTAAATCATAGTTTATAGGCAAAGCAATGGAGAAAACAATACGATTTGTTAATAGAATGGATATAATAACATGCTTACTCGATTAAGAAATAATACTTCGATAGCAAAGTATTAATTATAAAATGTATGACTAATGATAATATTGTTAGAATATATTATTATATTTTTACTACATATTTCAATACAGTTAAAATACTATAATAATTAAAAATTTAAATAATATTGCATCTCATTCTTCGGTATTCGGAAATTAAGGATGTAGTTGTTAATTAGTGGATTGGTTTCATTATTGTTAGTATGCGTATTTATTTTAATAATAAAACAATCACCTAATTAAAAACTATACATCAAAAATTATAACATTAATAATCTATACAATACTAATACTATTAATTGTAAATCTATATAGTATTCATTATTAATACTATATAATATTATTATATTTACTAAAGAATACTATGGAATATTGTTGCTGTATAATTATAATTTAATTTAAAATATATATCTTACCATGGTGCATAGAATTTAATAAAATGTGGTTTTTGGTTTACTTCATTATCAAATTTAATCTTATCGTAATCATACTCTGCTGGATTCTCAATATCGTCTCCAAATGTATTTGTAGGATTATCATCTTGAGAAAATACTACAACTAAAATTGCGCATGCAATAAAGAGACTGGTCATTGCAATACAGTATTGTAGTTGCAAAATGATAAATAGTAAATTTAAACCGGTATAGAGTATTTTTTAGATATGGTCCAGTGATTTGAGTAAAATTTAAACGGGAAAAAATCCGATTTAAACGGGAAAAAAATCCGATTTATAGGGGGAAAAAATAAAACATTAATATCGGATTAAATATGAAAACTTAATAATAAAAATTCCTATGTATATTTTATAATGAATTATTTACATCGATACTAATTATAACAAATCATGTATTCTTATATGACTTTGTTATAATTATTTTATAAGATAAAAAGACTAAAACATTATTATTTTTGTAACATAATTACCAACATAACCCAATAATGACTCAATTACCAAATATTTATGTCATTCATTATATCAAATATATATTTCTTAAAAAAATATATATAATAATAGTTATCACTAATTTATTAGGTTTTTTGTAGTGAATTAACATATAGAGAATTTCAAAAAAATAAAAGAGGAAATAATTTATATAATGTACCAAATAAATTAGTTTTATATAGTAGGTATTTCATTTATTAAATTATAATTGTTTCTATTCGTTATATAAACTAAATATTAGAGTCAAATAACTTATAACATTATTCTCAAGATAACCGGTAATTAGTAATTACTTATTATCAAGTAATCTTTGATTATTCTGACTAAAATATTTATATACTTAAATTGTATATAGATCACATTGGATAACATAATCTATATATATAAATGCATATTCTGAATATAATATTTATAAGTTAATATCCAAGATTACCGGTAATCTTGGTTCATATTATATAATCAATACATACATTGTATAACATAATCTAAAATAATAATATATATATATATATATATATATATATATATGTATATAGTATGCCATACTATACATTGTACTTATATAGTCTCGAAATAAGAAAAACAAATTATTTTCCCAGAATGGCAGCTATATATTACATTTATAAACCTTGCGAGTATACTGTGTATTATAAACAAAGTAAATAAATAATTTTAAACCAAATATTATAATGCATGTTAAGTACGTTATCTTAAATTCTGACATTTATCGTGTTTGCCTAAGTCATGCATTTGTTACTGACCATGAGGAAATTATGGGGATGCTCATAGGAGAAGTTAGATTATACAATATAATTTATCTTATTATTTTTTTATAATATATAAATAATTATATATAATTATTCTATTGTAATATTACATATATATATATATATATATATATATATATATATATATATTAACTGTATTAAGATATTACATGTTGTATGTTATTTTCAAGACATTATCTAATTTAAAAAAACCACACTAAAATTAACAACACCCATTTTATTAATATGAATATTTTCGTGTGTATTAAAACGTCATACTTTGCATGCTAGTTTAATCGTGAATCTATTTATATTTTTATGGATACATTTATAATGATCGTATAGTTAAATTGTCAGGTACTACATGTTTCTAATATTATATATATATAACGTTGTACTTTGATAATTTCACATTCACTGCTTCACAATATTACATAACATACTAAATATTACTAATAACTATTATATAATTAGATATATTACATACATAATATACAGGAGTATACTAATGCTATATATAAATAGTATATATATAATATCAATGCAGTATATACAAATTATTATAACATATATATATATTTATATTTCATTTTCTATATATTACTGATTCAACCATGAATCTTCATAGTGAATCATCGGTATGCTATGGATTAGAACCAACTTGCTAATTATTTTATTTTTAACTCTCTTTTTTATAATTTTCATTACATTAAATTTGCGTATAATTTACACTAGTACATTCACACAATCTCATTTATTATGGTTTATTAAGTCAATAATTCAACTTCATTTATTTTGCGTACATTTCTTACTAGGAATTGTTATTAACGATATGGTCATCTGGTTTACATAATAAATAATGAGGAAAACCAATTATTCAATCTATATATGTAAGGCAGTAAACTATTACTATATGAAATAGGAGTCGTGTAATATAAAATATAAGACAATTTAATTATCATTATCTGGTCGTTTAATTTAGGTATTCAATATGAGGAATATAATTGAATTATTCTATACACGTAAGAATTAAATATTAAGCATACTACATTTTGTAAGTTTTAATTAAATACTATCAGCCCATGTTTGTAAACACCTCATTTATACAGTATGATGTATGTACGGCGTATATAGTAAATATAGTTACAAGCTGTGTAGGACTTATTCACACACTTTATATATAATCTTATTTAATGAGGCGTGGCATTTTGACACGAGTAAAATAAATTAACTCGCTTTATTAACTTGATTCTATAATCAACATATTATATTTAATATAATATTATATAAAATTATATAATATAATAATAATATAATTATGTAATGTTATTTGAATATGTATTTTCTAGTACAAAGATTCTATTGTGACTATATGTGGTTTAAAAGTTCTCACGAGATCTGATAAAACTCAAGATAGAGTTGAAGTTTCACCTGAGCAGTTAGCGAGTGTTGCAATTTACGCTGAAATATCCTTTTGTTCAATTAATACTTGAAATGAATATAATATTTAAATTGAATATATATAATTTATATAAAACTATAAAACTTTAAATTTCAATAAGAGTATGCTGATTTGGTATACGGCATACATTGTATGCTATTAATTCTATTGTATGGCATACAATAGCATTAATGATATTGTATGCCATACAATAGAATTAATGATATAGCTTATTATTATATATAGAATTTTAATACAAATGTTATTGGGACTAATTGCTAGTTTTATAATCTGATTTGATATCGGAAGTTAATTATTAGTTACTTAACTTAATGATGTAACGAACTAAGCATTACTCTCGGATTGAATCTCAGCGTAATTGGATGGTACCATTCACACCCTCGAATTACCGTCCACCCATCGCATGTAGGTTTGTATTCTTTATTTGTTTTATATAAGTTCATCTTGACTTTTTATATTACATATATTTATTTATATATATAATTATAATTATAAAGGTGATTATAAAGGTGATTAGTTTAAAATACAGTATGGAGATTTACAGCCTCATTCTTATCTATGTCACCATATGCTAGTCCATACATTTAATGCGCAAGAAAGATAGATTTTTACTTTTGATGTGATTATTTCATATTAAGTTTTATTAACTTATATTACTATAGCACAAGAAATTTGATATTTTTGATAATAATTCTTGTTTACATAAAAAACATATTACAGTTCTAATTATAAATATTACTGATTTTGTTTAATGAAATTATTAATATTAATAATAATATCCGATACTTTTAGATTTGCGCTCACAAAGTCAATACCAAATGCTAGATAAATCTTTTATTGGTCTTATTTTTTCTGTTTTCAACACAAATAAAATCACCAAACTGAATACTACAAAGATTACATGTTTTCAATCGACTGATAGGTTTGATAGATTTCATTTTAATAATACAATTATTATATATTAATTACAATATATTAATGATAATTAATTATTCACAAATGAAATCCTAAGTTTAAGAATGTTGAAATATCAAAATAACCCAAGTTTGATATATTTCTCTAATCGCAGAACATCCAAATTGTTTTCTATAAAGTAAATCACTAGAAGATCGTTGATATGATACAACTTACCTATACTACTAGTACCCATAATATATAGTATTTAATACTTCTAGTACCCATAATCAAATCTTCACCTCAAATATGACCCGCCCTCATTGCCAACGGTTCTCCGAACCGGTTTTCTTTACCTCTAATCAAACGCATCCCCAGCGGAGAGGAGCTCCGCGTTCCCCTGTACATCAACGAGGTGCCCTTGGCTAGCGAATCTTCCTTTGCTCTCTCCTCGATACCTGCGAGTCTGGTCGAAGAGGAACTGTACACCTACGAAAAGGCTATGGTTAATGCGGACCATAACCCTCTAACTAACATCCACAATAAATTAGGTGTGTACGTGGGCGCGAGTGTCCTGCTGGGGATATAATTCGCGGCGTAGTTGCGGTGAGTGAAGTGATGTCGTTTGTTGAGGTCTAAGGGTGATTGATTCAATAGGTGATCGTTTGTAAAAAATATCACCATAAAACTGTTCTAAAAATATAAAGCCATGCATAAAAAATATTTAAAACTGATGTTCGTAGACAAAAATACATGCACATGTTAAAATGTTATCATTGCGCTAGAATTCAACAAGGCAACCACACGAATTTTCAACTTCATTTCGATTCCGCTGATGAACCAACTGAATGCCGAATATGAGAATGGAGTCGCTGAGTTGGCTAGGCTTCATGAGGTCTCCAGCATCTTGAAACGCAGACTATCTAACCAGGAAATTATGTCAAATTACGACTAACAACACCATCTGGTATACAAATTAATAGTAATAGCCAGGCAAGATATAATAATGGCTAAAGTGATTATCATGCATTACTTGTGAATATTTTTTTATTTATAGTTGTATTCGAGTTTAATTTGACATTGTTTATATTATTGTTACGTTTATATTAATTGAAGTCGAAAATGTGATCGATATATTTTTATTGTTAAAGCCTTATAAGGCTTGTTTTGAATACTTTTGAAAGCCATATACAGATAATATATACTTCTTTTATATCCTATTTTAAGTACTTAAGAATACAATGTAGTCAAGGAAAACTGCTGAATTTTATTATTATTATTATATATACAAATTATTAAAATATATCAAAATAATCTAAATTCATTTTTTCATATAAATACATAAATATATATAATATATAATAAATATCTATTATAAATCTTATATATTTCTATATTATAAATTCGATCTCATCACGTAAATAAAAAATAATAAACGAATACAATTTGCTTTGTTTAGATAATTGCTAGAGTTAAAGAAAGGCATAGACGTCTTCTACATATCATTGTAGTTTTACGCGTACCCTTTTAAGTCACTTTAAAAAACTTGAGTTATCTACTTAAAATTATTCAAAATCAACACGGCGCCGTGATTGGTCGAATGCGTGGTAGAGTTCTTTCTTGGTTGGCGAATCTCTCGCAGAACCAATCTGCGTATTCGTGCGCCGGCATTTCAATGATACGATTGCGACAAAACTCCACGGCCGCCGAGATGTCCGGCGTCTGCAACTCCCAGAGACGCAGTTGTTCCAAGACTCGCTTGAATTGGAAACCAGTCTGTTTCACCGAGTGGATCTGTCGTGCGAGGAAATATCGCAAACATTTATTATATAATAATTATAGATCTGAATTAATTTGCGCTTAAATTAACATAATATATCAATAATATTTTGTTTACAATAGCACCAACCATTCCATACCTCTCCTTCATTATAGACAATACTTCCTTGATGTTGGAATACTGAATATCCGGATTTTGAAATAAATCGGATATGGAATATTGCAAATCTACAAACCATTGTTTGTGTATTGAGGACCTTCTGCGTTCCTAATAATGTGTAATGTTATGTTTACATTAGGCCATTTACTATATTATCGCTTATTGTAAATATTTAGAAATATATTGTAGCTATCTATGTTATCTATGCTATCTATGCTATCTATGCTATACATCACTAATTAATATTAGAAGATATTTAAGTATTTATGATATTAAGTAAATATTTGTGGTATTTTAAAAATCTAGAGTTGAATTCATGTCCATAACTAACATAGAGTGTTATTTTATTTGGTTTCCTATTCGCATGAGCTCCCCGCATATGTTTCAAAGTTTCATTTAACTTATAGCCTTCTATAGGCATATTCATAAATTTGATCTGCATCTTGCGATACCTTTCGCTGAAATAAGTTAATGATAAACTTATATCAACAAA
This sequence comes from Osedax frankpressi, assembly GCA_964035775.1. Lineage (NCBI taxonomy): Eukaryota > Metazoa > Annelida > Polychaeta > Sabellida > Siboglinidae > Osedax > Osedax frankpressi. The sequence continues at coordinate 23,120,570 of OZ038315.1, read as the reverse complement.
ATTCTAAATTTATACAAATTAATTTTAAAATTTTACCGATTTATTATTTCCAAAGAATCGTTGATGATTTGTTGATTTTCGGCTTTAATATCTGCAAATTTATCTCGAAGTTTCGATGTGAGATATTTATGTACATTACTTGAAGCCTCGAGTTCATACCTAGCAACTGCTGGTGAACTGTGAAAATGATTTGGTTTAAAATATCCCTTTCAGGGAGTTAGACACAGTTCAGAGAGTTAATTCTAAAAATTAAAGAATAATTTTGGATATATTTATGAATAATAGAATTATTTGTAAAGAAATTGAAAATAATTAATAAATATGTATACAACCTTTTGGGTCTTACATTCATATCAGCTCTTAGAGAAGAGGATTTTCTGAGAGAATGTTTTATTGGTAACATATCTTCTTCTTTCCAATTTCTTAGAGATTCTGTAGCCTTCTGACAATATATTCATATATATACATATATATATATATATATATATATATATATATATATGTATAGATTATAGTATAGATTATATATATATATATATATACTTAATATTAATTATATATATAATATATATATATATATATATTATATATATATTTAATATTAACAATACATATGTATTTTTAAAGTGTTTAGTGGTTACTAACTTTTACGTTGTTGCTAATTTTAGTGAAACTATGCGTTGAAAGAGATCGTTTGATAATTTTGCGTTCTGTTTATTATTGTTTATAGTTATATTTATATTTACTGTATACGATTGAATAGGTAATATAGTATCAACCTTGGGTAAGTATCACTATATACTAACCGATTGATATCGTAGATATATCAGCTTTTGGTTGAATATTTGTTCTAGAATCCCTTCTTTGTACTTCCCTTTCAACTGTACTATTCTGTACATATGCAGACTATATTTATATACACACACATAAGTACATACATACATAAATATATACACTCACATACACACACACACACACACACACACACACACACAAATATATATATATATATATATATATATATATATATATATATATATATATATATATATGTATATGTTTTAATCAAGATTCAGTAAATAGTTTTAAATACATAATAAGTAAAATATTAGAATTTAATATGCCCAAAACATCAATAAAACCTTATTATTCACTCTAAATAATTTCCATTCAGATTCAATTTTATCAATAGATTTATCATCTGATTTTGCGTTCGAATTCCTATTATTAATTCATAAAATTAATTATAAGTATATTGATTATTATGATGATATATTAAATATATTTTATAATGTGTTCATTATGTAATCAGGGAATTACTAAAAGAAAGATGATAGAACGTTTCACAATCTAAAAGTAAAGGATATCACATCTTAAATCCATACTCAACACAACGTACTATAAAGTATGTAAAGTAGAGAATAATTTGTATATAATTAATATAACTCTCTCCATCTAATGAATTATTAATCTTATTTGATAACATCACACATTTAAATATATTATATCTATATATAGCTAAGTATATATAGTTATATAGCTATAATATATACATAGTTAATATATATATATACGTATAGTACACATATTAGAATGGTATTCGTATATTTTGAATATAAAGGAGAATAAAATAAACGAATATGTATAATTATTCCATAACGATTATGGCAGATAACCTTAAATTCCAACAATTAGTAATTGGATTAAAGTTGTTTTCATTTGTCATTGAATCTAATAACCACATCAGAACACATACTTGTCGAAAAATGGATTTCAACATATCGGAGCTAAAAAATTATTACAAACATAAAATATCTACATTGCTTAAAATTTACAATACATATATATATATATATATATATATATATATATATATATATATATATATATGTACTACGGATAGGTATGTTAAATTTATATTTAATTTTAATAATAAAATTAACTAACCAATTATCTTGTATTTCCGGTATGATATTTGAAGTCCTGTCTTCGATAATAGCTAGAGATCTAGCGGTGTACGGTCGTTTCAGTTTCTTAGTATTGTCCTTTTCACTAAAGCAGATCATATCAATATACCATAATCCATTTATGAATCGATTTAGTAAATAGGATACGTTTTAAGGAGACGTTTACAATCAGTGTTATAACACAACATATCTTAGAGATTTAGAGTGTACTTATTATCATTGGCTTAGATGGCTTTGATTTCCATCTTAGATGGTACATTAGCCACTTGAATCCAGAGAATTCCAGAAGTATAATACTTATACGTATTGTGTTATTATTCTTTTTGTCCTATAGAAAATCTTTTAAATGCTATCCTAAAAATTATTTTCAAAAGCTGAATCAATAATTTCATTTAGATGCTATACTCAAATATTGGAAATAAACTTATAATTCGAATACAATATATGTAGTTTTCTTTTAATTGCCAACATCTTCATCTTCACTTAATTTAACAATAGCTAAACTTTTGATATTATGTGAAGAAATATTAACATATAACAATCTGGATAGTTAGGCAATTCTTTAGTTAATATTCTCAATGTTATATCATATTCTAATAATTACCTGAGAATATTTGTCAACAATACTGATATTTGTATACAGGTTATACTTTAATGCAGGTAATATATGACTTCTTATTGTCTATAGCTTTTCACCGAGAAGTTAATAACACATCATTTAATTAATCAGACGATATAAGAGTGTGGAAGAAACATTTTAAAGTAACTAATCATCTATTGGAATTCCTAAGTATTTTTTAATAACATTCGAAATTAGTTATCTTATGAGTTTTCTGTCTATAAATCTCGCTATGAGATTCTGTTCATTAATAGTAGATTATCGGATATGATTACAGAAGCATCGGCATCGGCATATTCTATTATATTAATATTATCATTCAAAAGAGTATAGACTCCTCTCATCTTCCGTAATGTTGGTATAATTGAAAGAATGCAGATTATATGAGATACACAATAGTCTTGCCTGATACCTTACTTCACTATTGTTTCATAATTAGTATATTTATAAATATGATTAGTATAAATATCTATTAAAATTAAATTCATTTGTCAGGGCACTGGTTAAGAGTGGATATTTTGTTTTTAGCTTAATTGGGGATCTTTTCTGTGATTATTTTTCTTCATTATTGTCTTTACTTTAATTATGAATATTTCACCACTATGTAATTTATTACTCAGTAGTAAATTATTATAATCGTCATTAATTGACATAATTAAATATCATATATTTATGCAATCGTCAAATTTACTTTTTCAAAAAAATACCTTTACACAGTTGTTGGCATTGTATTGATTACATCTAATTCGACCAAAATAATATTAGGTCATGGGCATATTGTAAGTTATATTATCAATAATATTTAAAGATATATTATTATATATATATTAACATTAATATAATATGTCGAAAAATGTATTATAAATTAGATATGAACCTATTAAAATCCGAATTAAACAACTGGGGAGGTTTGCATTGTGTTCTTTGCAGCTGGAGATTTCTTTGAATTGATACTTTTAATGCGGTATCCTGTTAAATGTTTATTATCTATACAAAAGTGAATATAAACATCACGACACCAATAATTAATGCGATCTCTGAAATTGTCTTATCAGATCTTATATTTAAATACATGTTTTCATTCAGGTCTATCATTTTAAACTTTTTTCCACGTACCTTTTTAAGCTTCTCGCTTTTCAGAAAGTTAAACAACTGATGACCGAGAGAAACGTTCTTTATGATATTTCTGTTCAAATAAACGATATCAGTTACAATATTACAGTTTAAAGACTAAAATGATAATCTAGTATTATTTAAATACATTCAAAACTAATATTTTATCATTATTACTTACTTAGCATTCTTAACTTCTTTATTCAGGGTTTTCATTGTTTTAGTAGTTATTTTGGGCTCTTTTGGAGAAGCCTATAAGATAATAATAATTATTAAAAATTTAAATAAAAATTTTAAAGATTCTAAGAATACATATAATACAATTTAATATCAGGTTATAATTAATCAATATTTTACATATATAAGCTAAAATAACAATATAAATAACAAAAATATATGATTATTAATCATTAATTACTATTATACTTTAATATAAATAAATATGAATTATATTATTTTAAATATGTATTTCTGAAAAAAATATAAATTATAATTATGTCTATTATAATCCATTTTATATAATGTTTATATATTATTGAAATTATTTTAATATTTTTATTTATTCTAAGATGTACTTTTCAACCTCATTTACTTTAGAAGATTCCACGAATGATTCTTGTGATTTTTCAGGTACTTTTAAAATATCATTTGTATCATCAGTCTGTTAAATTATACCGGTAATTAAATATTGCTACTAATACTACTAATTCTACTAATTCTACTAATTCTACTAATTCTACTAATTCTACTAATTCTACTAATTCTACTAATTCTACTAATTCTACTAATTCTACTAATTCTACTAATTCTACTAATTCTAATAATTCTACTAATTCTACTAATTCTACTAATTCTACTAATTCTACTAATTCTACTAATTCTACTAATTCTACTAATTCTACTAATTCTACTAATTCTACTAATTCTACTAATTCTACTAATTCTACTAATTCTACTAATTCTACTAATTCTACTAATTCTACTAATTCTACTAATTCTACTAATTCTACTAATTCTACTAATTCTACTAATTCTACTAATTCTACTAATTCTACTAATTCTACTAATTCTACTAATTCTACTAATTCTACTAATTCTACTAATTCTACTAATTCTACTAATTCTACTAATTCTACTAATTCTACTAATTCTACTAATTCTACTAATTCTACTAATTCTACTAATTCTACTAATTCTACTAATTCTACTAATTCTACTAATTCTACTAATTCTACTAATTCTACTAATTCTACTAATTCTACTAATTCTACTAATTCTACTAATTCTACTAATTCTACTAATTCTACTAATTCTACTAATTCTACTAATTCTACTAATTCTACTAATTCTACTAATTCTACTAATTCTACTAATTCTACTAATTCTACTAATTCTACTAATTCTACTAATTCTACTAATTCTACTAATTCTACTAATTCTACTAATTCTACTAATTCTACTAATTCTACTAATTCTACTAATTCTACTAATTCTACTAATTCTACTAATTCTACTAATTCTACTAATTCTACTAATTCTACTAATTCTACTAATTCTACTAATTCTACTAATTCTACTAATTCTACTAATTCTACTAATTCTACTAATTCTACTAATTCTACTAATTCTACTAATTCTACTAATTCTACTAATTCTACTAATTCTACTAATTCTACTAATTCTACTAATTCTACTAATTCTACTAATTCTACTAATT